>JAFIDM010010028.1:23757102-23793643 GCA_023159025.1 Thereuonema tuberculata | reverse complement strand
GGATTACATAAGACTGGGATACTTGTTTGGTTGGCGCCAGGCCAGGTTAGCAACAGCATTAAAAGCGCTGCATGTCGGCTGCTGTGATGGCTGTCAGCGATCGCTGGACCATTTGCTACATCAGTGAATGAACCTTCTGCTAGGATTGATGTTCTTTTATTTTCGTGCCACTGCGAACAGTGGCGTGATGTTTAAAGTGGCTGTAATTGCGAGCAGCTGATCAAACTTTGTTTTCGAATTCAGAATGGATTCAATCATCCGTTGTATTTTATTGTTGCAGTTTTCAATTCATTGACGTCACCATTGATGTTGGTTGATTGGTATTCAACCATTCCAATTTCGTCATGCTAGCATTTAATCATTTAAACTTTTAAATCAATCATCCTCCGAATTTGCAAGCTTTCGAATGTTCAAGTAGCTAATGAAATATTACAGTACTGTCTTGTAACATAGTGGAATTACTTTTATTTACATGTGTAGATAAAAATCGGAATGGCAACTCCATATTGACATTAAAGAAAAATGAGATTCTGGAAAATAACAGATTGTAAAAAAAAAAAAAAAAAAAACAATGACTGAAATCACTTTTAATCGTCAGTTCAATTACAAACGATTTGAACAAACATGTTTTACGTATATAATGTAAGAAACAGCATGTACATTTCCAATCATATTAAACTAAAATAAGGTTGTTTTTTTTTATTTTGCAAATAAATGTATTTTCTTATTTCTCACCTTTAGATCATATTTCGTCCAAATAAAAGCAATATTTCGTCATATTTATGGATTTTTTTTTTTATTTACTGCACTGGTTCCTGAACGAAAAAAGTGTTTTTTTTTTTAGTTGGATACTAATTTTATTTATATATTTTTGGGCCAAATTTTTGGCATTTTTAAGTCATTAATGCTTAAAAAAAACCCTGCTTGTAAAAGATAGAGAAAAAAAAAATAAACGTATGGACATGCAATTAAAACTGTCAAGTTGCAGAATTCTCACATTCCATCAAATACTCCTCTCCACCTATTTCCTCATGTAATATCCGCCAGGAAGTTCATTTATTTGACTTTGTTCTTCTTTTTTGATGGGTTATCAGGTAGTTATTATTTACGAAATTGAATCTGTATTGTAGTGAGTTATCATCGGGATTAAAGTTCAGTAGAAAAAAAAAATAACAAATTTACAGGAAATGATAAAAAAAAAAAATGGAATAGGTGGCTACTTATTTTTTTCACTCCTATTCTATGAGATTGGCAGCGTTTGTAGATCAATCAGATCTGAATACAAAGTTCTTGTATGTGACTGAACTGGGCAAAGTTCCCGATGGACGATGTTCGCAGCCACTCCCCCAGCCTTAACCTCTAGGTCGATTTGGGACTGCATCAAACTAGATCTGCTTGGTTCTGTACAAGATCCAGTCTGTGGTGGGTGGGAGTGAGATTCTTTCGCTTCAGTAAAGCACGTGGATTCTAGATCGATTACACTGCTGTTGCGAAGTGCGGGGAATGAGACAAACGAAAGGATGTTTTATTCTAAGAAAAATAAACCAATACACTTGGCTTATGAAAATTTAAGATAATAGTACATTGCCAATTACTTTTGTATATTGTAATGGTGTTTGTGGGAAAGTCTTTGGGATCTATAGACAACGAGGCAAGTTCTGGAACTGAACTGAATTAATTTATCAAATGAAAGACATTGATTTCTATAGTATTTACATCTTGTGATTTGATTGGTTAAGTAATTAAAAATATGCATAATGATTTGACAAGAACATGACGAATTTAAATTAACTGATTCAGCGGCTGCAGTGGAAAAAAATTTAAAAATAAACAGAATATCAGTAATTAGGAAACGCAAAAGAATAAATAATGGTTAAGGATAAAAATGAATACAGATAAATAATTTCTACAAAAATACAGATAAATAAAAGATTTCTAAAAAATATTTACATATAAACTGTTACAATATTGCATCCCAAATTCGTAAAATTTGGAAGTTTTAAAATCTAATTCATTAATGTATATAACACATTTTTTTGTACGAGACATCAGTAATATACAATCAGTTTAATAGCTCATTATATTTAAGAAGCAGAAATTTTAGATTAAGTGAAGAACACAATAAATGGAGTGAAATAATAATAAGAAAAATTAGCTTTTTTATTCTTTAAAAAAATGTAATAACAGCAAAAACAAAATATTAAAAACTGATTACAGCCGTCCAAAGACTGCTCAATTTCATGTTTTCGGACAGCAATGTTTTATATTGAAAATAATTTTAAAAAATAATAATAAAAATAGACGACACTGACACTGAAAATACTGTAAATATATTCAAAAGAGGGAGAAAAAAAAATCAGAATCTGAAATATATTGTAGTCCGTAGTTCATATTTAGGAGAATTTTAGTTTTACTGCTAAAATAAATAAATAAATTTCTAGTGTTACAATATGGTGGTCGAACATATTTTATTTTAAAATAAGAATCATCCTTTTTTTTTTTTTTTTTTTGTTGAAATATTTTATTTAAAAAAGTTCTAAATTTAAAGATAAGGGTTCCCAGATGTGTCGAACAGCCGAGCTTTGAAACTGTGGTGAAACTAAACAACTCGGCACTCCACGAAAGGAAACACATACACTATAAATTCAATTCCTGACCAAAATGTCTATTAGCGACGGATGATTTTATATTTAACTATTAAATTGATCTCCGTTTTAATTATAATCAGAAACAATATAGAATCATTCACGGGATTGATTAAATTGATCTCCGTTTTGTTTGAATAAAGAAGCATATTGCTTTTGGGCGTCGACAGGTTGTAATTTCTAAGATATTTGAATTTTTCATCAAATTATTTTTTCAATACAAGATTAGGTAGTTTCCTATTTTATGTTAATTTGAAATCATTAGTTTCGCCTGGTATTGTTAACATAATAACTAGTAAAAGTAGAATGGTTTTGCACGTTCTTTTACTAGAAAAACTATCCCTCTGGCTAACTGCGATCTTGAGATAGAATGGTACCCCAATGGCAGGCGGCCGTGGTGACTTGGTGCATACTGTTATCTCAAGATTGCAGTTAGCCAGATGAGGGTTAGTTTTTCTAGTAAAAGATCATGTAAAACCATTTTGAAATAAGCATTCTACTTTTTAATAACGAAATTACACTTTTAATTATGTTGATAATACCAGGCGAAACTAATGATTTTACGAACATAAAATAGGAAATTACCAAAATATCTTTTTAAAAGAAGATTACAGAGATAATAATTAAACCTCAAATTCTATTTTCTGCTGAATAATGTTACTTTGCTTTTCAAAACAAAATTTTACTAATAAATTGTCAACGAAAGCCATTCCAATGCAATGTTAGGTAGGTTGTCTTCTATTTCGAACAAAAGGAGTCGTAGTGTTATAGATCTGGGTTGTTACATGTAGCATTTATCAACTGGTGGTGTTGAACGTCAGTCCAAACATCACTTCTGATTCGTAATCAGAATCGTAAGGACTTTGAGAATTGATTGTCCTTACAAAATCCGCTGATTTCAGATGCAGCTTAAAGTAAATACTTGTAAACTGGTTTTTATCATTTTCTCATTCACGACTTAGACATCAATGGAAGTTGAATGCTTCCTTTAACTAATTTTAGAAACCCACTATCTATTGGTGAATTGCAAGATGTATAATCGGCAGTATGTTGGGAGATCTGTTCTATTTTCTTGTTTTCTTGATGATTTCTGTTTTTCACCACGAGGGAAGTTATTTCGTCGATTTAAGAATTTGTTACAAATTAATTCTATGCAAAACACTTTGACTTTAAGAACCCGGTAAGAGGTGGGGGTGGGGTGAACGGTATTCTTTTGATAAAGAATCCTGAAGGTGAACCTTGAAGTTAAAGCGTTCCGAATGCTTTACTGAATATCAATCAGTGACTGACATCTCTTTTTAGTTTTTACGTATGTAATGGAATTTTAATTTATTTTCCACGTTTAGAATAAAAATAAAAAGGTTTAGAATAAAAATTAAGAGGCGGAAGGGTATATGATTTGATTTAAGTTAACTAAATTTCAGTTTTGTAGAAAGCAAGCTTCATAACATAAAGATCTTGGAAAACAGAATCCAGCAAGTGAAGTTCATAAAATTAAATTTATAAAAATGAAGTTACAGATTTTATAAGGTGTGTAAAAATGTAGATTAGCTTTATTATTATTATTATTATTATTTCTATTAATTTTTCTGTAATTCAGTCGTACTCAATACAATACTGAATTTGTTTTCTGTCCCTTTTTTTTTTTTTCTGTCAAGTTTTGATAAACTATAAGTATGTCGTCATAATCAAACTCTTTGTTTATCCAGATGAGAAAAAAAAATGTCTGCTCGATTGAAAACAGCCTTGACTTTTATCTTCAAAACACAATGTAATTAAGTCACATTACATGAATTGAATGTTTTGTGCTCGTATGAATTTATGTTTGTTGACTATTGAAATAAGGCTTACATTTTCAACTTTATTTTTTATCAGTAATATTTAAAAATGAGTAATATATATTATTTTACAATATTACTTATTGCCTTATTTTCAACTTTATTTTTTAATATTAAAACTGGACATTTTCATAATATTTCTAAGAAAATATACAAATTATATATATTACTGATAAGGCTTATATTTTCAACTTTATTTTTTAATATATATAATTTTAATATTTTCTTATAAATATTATAAAATAATATTACATTTATTTTATTATTCATGTAATAAAACTTGTCTTTGGAAATGGTCGCACATATTTGTGTTTATTCTTTGTGAATTAACAGATAGCAAAGATCTTTTTTATTTTCTAATATTATTATTTTTTTTACATAAATTGCTCTTTCTCAGTATTAAAAATTAAAGAATTATCCACGGACTTCTCTTTCAAGAAGTATTTTTTTACGGCGCTATTGCATAATGATTTTCGTTAAATTAAAAATAACTACGCTTTTAATATTATTCAAAAAAACAAAATAAATAAATAATAAAAAATATCGATTTACTTCATGAAATAAGTAAAATAAATATAAATTCTTAATAAATATCTCAAATTAAAAATTAAAAAAAATATTAAATAAAATAAAAATCGTAAGACGCTGTCAGGGAGCCATAAGTTTCAAGAAACGACCATCTTAGACATTAAGATAAGTTTAATTGAATTTTTATTTTTGGTTTTTTAATTTTTAAGTTCGTTAAAATAAAACTTCTTACACTGGCGAAAATATTGAGATTGCACAAAGCAATAAAATTGACTGAAAGTTTTGCTGATGGTTTTAAGTTGGTAAGACATGAATTGAAAAACGGCCTAAATTATTCCTAAATAATCCAGTCATTGTTTAGTTTAAATATTAAATAAAGAAAAAAAAAATAATCTGGTTTTATATCAAATCTCATAGCCAGTATTTACATATTTTTATTTCTACATATAATTTACTTTTTTTTTTTATACATAAACGGGTAATTTTTATATTTTATAAATATTTCGTAGGCGAAACTGAAGCCGAGATCAAAATCCATTTCTCCTATTCAACTAAACGTTATACCCTCAAGTTGAGAAATAACATTCTTGGTGTAGAACTTATTATTAACTTATAAAACTAGGTTAATTAAAATCTGTTAAACTTTATTTTTAAAGTACATATTCACCTGGATGTAATAAGTTTTTGTCTTTTAATTCTGTTGAAACCTAAAACTCCTGGGACGAGAAGAATGGCATTTATAAGCCTAAAGACAGAGTATTTCACAAAGTCTTGGGAGGGTGTGTATTTAATTATTCCATTTTATCCAGTTTTCCTTGACTTTGTTGTCAATTACAGGTATTACAGATCAGATTCTGCTACACTCCTTACTTTTACAAGAAAATGGTGTTACCTTCATGTAAAATATCTCCGTTGTGAGATTGTGTTGTGGATTCTTTTATTAGTGAATATATTTTCAAATGAACGATTTTGGGAAATAAATGAAAAAAAAAAAAATAATAATTATCAAGTCAAAATTAAGAAAAACAAAACGGCAGGTTTTATAGGCTTAATTATTATTTTCAGAATGTAATTCCGAAATGTTTACTGTAAAAAAAACAAAAAACTTTACATTATAATTAAAGAAAAATAAAATTTTTATTAATAAGTGTAAGAAACACTTTACATTGACTGATGTTTCTTCTTGATTTATAATTTAAGAAAAAAGAAAAAAAAATTACAACATTTCACACTTATAGTATGACAACAAACAAAATATTCGAAATTTAGTAATTTGAAAGTTGGCGTATTTTGGCAGAGTTTTAATTCCAACTCTTACATTATACAGGGTGTCTGTCTACCAACCGGGAAATCCGGGATTTGTACGGGAAATTTGGGTCGACATGAAATGTAAGGGAAATGTCCTTAAAAAATCAGACTATGTCCTTACAGCATGATTTTTTTTTTTTTTTTTGGTTGAACAGAATTTTTGTGAAAATGTCCTTAAATGTACTGGAATTGTCCTTAAATTTTTGGTTTGAGATTCAGTAGACACCCTGAAATAATTCATGTTGACTTATATTACCAGAATTTTTAAAATAGGCATGGAATTCTTTAGCTTTTTTGTATTTATAATGTTAAACTTTCCATGACTATGTCCTTTGCATATTTGGAAATTCAATGCAGCAAGTACATTTTGTTAAAATGAAAAATTGATTTATGTAAGTGATATGCATTATTAGACTTTTTTATGATATAAAACTTGGGTTTTTTTTTTTTTTGCTATTTCAAAACGGTAACTTGTTTAGCAGAAGTAAACTTTTAAATTTTTGAATCTTCACAAAGAAATATAATATTTAAAAGAAAAGGGATTTAGCATAATAACCTACTAATGATTTTTTTTTTTATGAAATCATGAGCCTTGACTAAACCTTGATAAAACATGATAGGCTATATGATATATTATACCTACAAATCAAAAAAAAAGAAAAAGAAAAAATTCATTTTTATATTTCTATACATATTGTCTGTATTTCTAATTGTTTATAATTGATGACTGAAGTTTATCATTGCTATCTAAATTCTGATATCTATCATAAACCACGAAGGAAGGTTAGAGCATTCACAATAACATCATTTGTTAAGTTTTAATGTTTTAAATTTGATTTTATGAGAAATAAAATAGAAACGCACAAGCCTAAGAGTTCACTGATCTGTTTTTGGAAATTGTGATACCGGGAATCCAAGATGGCCTATTTCCTGATTATCGTCAGTTGGATCCACCCAGTATCTTACATCTCAGTGAAATCAGAAAACAAAAGTAAACATTATCAACGGACGCTATTATCAAGATAGAATTTTGTTTTATTGGTATTAAAAGTAATTTTTCAGCCCACTGGGGCTTGTATGATAAATATGACATGAACTTTATCAGAGTTTAACAATGAAAAACTGAAGATATGTTTTTTAATTTAGAAGTAAAAATTGGATGTAAGACAATTTTGTAGATTTTAATGTTTAATATACATATAAAGTTATAATTTTTTTCTTGTTTTTCTTTCTTTTTAGAATGCTCAATTTGCACGTTTTGGACTTATGTTTGACATTGACGGAGTAATTGTAAGGGGTAGAAAAGTCCTACCATATGCTGTTGATGCCTTTTGCAAACTTGTAGACAAAAATGGAAAATTCCGGGTTCCAGCGGTGTTTGTTACAAATGCAGGCAACATGATGAGGAATCAGAAAGCACAACAATTGAGTGCATGGCTTGGAATAGAGGTAATGCTTTACTAGTAAACTTTACCTGTTTGTAGATTTATGTTATGTAATTCAGTTTATATCAACGGTTCCTAACTTTCATCAAGAATGCATTTACTTTTTTTTTAATTCTTTTACCATTGTAAAATTGAGAAAAGAAAATTGAGAATGGCAGAAAGCCACAAATTTAGAAATAAATGTAAGAAGAATATCTCTTAACATTTTTCTATTCATATTTTTTAAAATTGTTGTTGAATTTTAACTTCTGAAAAAATTCTTATCATCTTTTATAATAACAAATCCAATCAAATTTTCATTACTGAAGTTCAAAGAAACAGCTGTACAGTCGGATACCGATTTAACGAACCCCTATTTACCGAATTTCGCGATTTAACGAATTTTTCTTTTTCCCCGATTAAAATGAAGGCAAAAACCCCTATTTAACAAATAAGAAACCCCAATTTAACGAATTATTTCAACAGCCAAAAAAAAAAAATTTTTTGTTAGTTTGGGTAAACATACCTAATGCAGCAGGATATAAATGACGCTTTATTTTCTTCTCTCCATAAAGTCGAAAAAGAACTTTTTCGAGTCAGGAATCAAGGAAATTGTCAAACATTACTCAGTACATACTTTAAAATTTCAAATTAACTACAGTAGTGCGTAATTATTCGCTATATTATTAGCTGCTGAATAAAAAATGTACAATTTCTAATCGTGGATATTTTTGTGTAGTTGCTTATTAGGGCTGTTCCATAAGGTTAAGTGCAGAATTTTTTTATTTTGGACCCCGATATTACGAATAACCCCCGATTTAACGAATAAAATTTTCGGTCCTGATGAATTCGTTAAATCGGGGTCTGACTGTATTTTAATTTCTTCCAAAAATCAGGTGTTTTAGTGTTTGAAAACAAAAAAAAAAAAAGATGGATTGGGGGAGTCGCCAGAAATAAGAGAGAAGTCTGCTTGAAATACAGAGATTTCTTTGAGTAACCATCTTTTTCATTGAAAATTAACTTTATTAGAACATTTATTGCTCCAGAAAATGTCAATGTACATTTAACAAGAATGGGCTGTCGGAAGGTATTAGACTGAAAAAAAAAAATGGTTGAGAATTTGCTTTGGTTCATTAGAATACCACTATTGAGCCAAAACAGTAATTAAAATAATGATTTATAGATCTGTTTATTTTTTTTCTTTTTATTAAGTATGGATTATTCTTTTGTAGATTAATGAAGATCAAGTTGTGATGGCACACAGTCCACTTCGTATGTTTAAACAGTTTCACGATAAACATGTTTTGGTATCTGGACAAGGGCCAACTGTTGACATTGCAAGAGGGTATCCTTTTGTATTTGCATGAATGCTTTTATTCTGCGATTAAGCTGTGTAAGCTCACGGTATTAAAGTTGTTTGTTACAAGGTTGCACTAAGGAACATAAAACAGAAATAATTATAAAAAAATCTACTGTACAGTGGAAGTGTGAGGAAGTTTTTTGGCTGAAGAAAAATATTTTTTTATTATTTATTTTCTTTTCTTCAAATACAACTCAACTTTCACCTGTAATCAGGACTGGGAAAAACAAAAGTTTAACATTCTTTATTACTGTTAAAGTGGCTTTGTTTTTTGTTTTTGATATGTTTAATATTTTATAACAAAAAGTAGATAAGAAATAATTTTAAGATTTTCGATTATTCTGGAATTTCAGCATAAGTCAAAGACCCCCTTATTAGAAATAAGTGATTTATATCTACAATTTTAGAATTATAAAACTTTTAAGTTTATTTGTTTAATCAAAAATTATATTGTTCCCAGTGCTTAATTAACATTTTTCAAGATTATCTGGATGCTAGTAGTCATCTAATCCACACAGATGGTCATATTTGACTGAAAGAACTAACTTTGACTCAAAGTTAAAATAAATAAAAATAATCAGATGCTCTTTTCCTTAGTAGATGATGGATGCCGCTGTCTTTAAAATTGAAATTGGTAGGATGTGAAGTGAAGTGTAGTGGCTTTCTTAATCATTTTATTACAGTGAATTAATGTGTCCTTAATACTTAAACAGTATAGAAAATACACACGATATGAAATATTACATCTCCCGCACAGTGCACAATACAATGTGCTATTTGTTATTTTTTTATAACTACCCGAATTTACACACATTATTTCCCAATTGATGGATATTTCCCAGTCATGAATGAAATGATTACATTGAATATTCTAACAAAGTCTTCCACATAAAATGAAAGACCAATTATATCAAGTATATCAGACATTCCAGAGTCAGTTTACCTCTCAATTCCAAGAAAAGTTTTAAAATAAAGAAAAGTCAATTGTAGTAGAGTTAAATTCTAATACAGTGGAACGATACTTAAATTTGAGGAAGCTTGTTCAAGAATTGATTCCCTATTTCCAAAAATTCCAAGTTGATTAACTATATTAAAGGACTGATATGATATACTTAAACAACTTTGAATTTTTAGTAAACTGGAACTAACCCTTAAACATGTGAAATGCCAAACTTAAACTTTTAATAATGCTTAATAGACATAAGCAAATACTTGGTTAAAAACATATACATAAGAACTGCACGAAAATGTGTTTAGAATATAAATCGCTCATACCAAAAACAGTGGTATGAGTCATTCTCATGCAAAACATCTGTTGTCTGCTAGCGCCATCCGACGGTGGCATGTTGTACCTGCACTAACAAGTACATCCTATCAGTAGGAAAAGTTTGCTGTTCAGATAGCATAATTATTTTAAGCAGAAGGAAATATAGCAATATAGTCACGACTTTGAAATAGGTATGTTTTTGGTCCTATTATATCGATATTTTGTTTCTTTGCATTACCAAAGTTATTCTCTTGGACCTTCAAGAGATCATTCAAATCATTCAAATGTTTCTCGTGATGACATGCAGTTTTGCATGAGAATGACATGTACCACTTTTTTTTGGGGCATGAGCGATTTATATTCTAAGCACATTTTCGTGCGGTTCTCAGCGTTCGAGGTCATGCACTTCCCTTGTAAGAATAAAAGATTACATCCAATTCTAAGCAAGTTCTTGGCAACTAAAAGAAAGGGAAGTACAACATAAAAAAAGGGAAACTTCTGTTGCATTAAAAATTTCAACTTTTTATCTAATTTAGTAGATCTTTCCATTGATTAGCATTTCTGTTATAATCCTTAACTTTGTGACAGGGTTGGATTTTCCAAAATCACAACCATAGATACCCTGAGAAATGCTTTTCCCAGCTTAGATGCCGTTGACCATAAAAGAAGAATGACGGTGGTAAGAAAGTTTCCAATTTCAATCTATTGAATGGTATTTCTTAATTTGTTTTTTACTCTTTTATAAAACATATAATGCTCAATGTAAAACTTTCCTTTACTTTAAATTTCTCAAAAGGAAATGAATCATAAGGTAAAATTTAAACCTTTTTTTGCAGTTTTAAGTTAATTGCAACTAGAAAATATATTATCTTCTAGTGAGTATAAGGTTTGATTTCCTTTAAGTTAAATTTAAAGAAATTCTTAAACAGAAAATAATTGAGCTTTTGTGTTTGTCTGTGCATGCTTCAAATCTTTAGCATAATAATTAAAATAAATGTTTCTTGCTTTGTTTTTCTTTCTATTGATGATGACTAAGTTATTAATTTGTTATATCTTAAAATATTTTTTTTTTATTCCCTTACAGCCTTGTGCCTTTGAAAAATATTTTCCTGAATTAGAAGGTAACTTGTTTTTTTTTTTTTAGAGGATAGGGATTTGTTTGTTCCTTATAAATGAAACTTGTTCTTAAAACACATATAAAGTGAATTGAAATTCTTTATTAAAAATATAAACTTTTCTATATTCACAGCTATTGTTATGTTTGGAGAGCCAGTGAGGTGGGAGACAAGTTTGCAGTTAATCTTGGATGTTTTAATGACTAATGGACAGCCTCACGGAGCGGCCAGTACAGTCCCTTACCCACATATTCCTGTATTAGCTTGTAACATGGATTTGCAGTGGATGGCTGAAGCCTGTATGCCGAGGTACAAAACACTTTCATTTTTATTCCTTCAGAGAACGCGTAATATCAAAACTAGTTTATTACTTAAACTTCCTTCTAATAACATCACCAATATTTTGCAGGAAAGCTTTTCCTGCTTCATCAGACTTACATTTTGGAAAAATAAAACGAAGCAAATCAACAAAGAAAAACTTAATTCAAATATAACAAAGAGAAACATATTGCTCATTTCACTTATTACAAGGCAATTAGTTATATCATTACCTATTACAAAGGTAAACATATTACTTGTAATAAGTGAAATGAGCAATATGTTTCTCTTTGTTATATTTGAATTAAGTTTTTCTTTGTTGATTTGCTTCATTTTATTTTTTCAAAATGTAAGCCTGATGAAGCAGGAAAAGCTTTCCTGCAAAATATTCAGGGTGATGACCAACAGGGAAAACCGGGAATTGTATGGGAAATTTGGGTTGACATGAAATGTACGGGAAAATCAGACTATGTCCTTACATTTTAAGCATTTTTTTTTTTTTTCGGTCGAACAGAATTTTTTGTGAAAATGTCCTTAAATGGACGGGAATCGTCCTTAAATTTTTTGTTTGAGATTCAGTAGACACCCTGTTACTGCTGATGCTATTAGAAGGAAGTTTTAAGTACTAAACTAGTTTTGTAAATATGTACTATATTGAATATATTTTCGTGTAATATCAGTTGGGTTTAAAGTTTGTAACATCCTTTAATCTGCATCTTACAGCAAAAGGAATAAACAAAAAAAAGCTATTGCATGCAAATGTAAATGATATAATCATATTAGCATATTCATGTAACTCGAACACTATTTTTTTCGAAGAAAGTTGAATTTTTTAATAAGTTTAGGCTATCAAATGTCAGCTCTTTAATTTTTGATATTGAATATTTTTTTGTAGATAACGTGAAATTAAAATAAAAAATCATTTGCATGTGAATAATTTCTATCCAGCTATATCTACATATAGATAAAATTGAAATCAAAACTGCAACCGTCTCTTTAGTTCCCTTTTTTTCGTCTTTTTTTTTAAAAATCATACAAGCTGTCATACTGTGAAAAAATAATAAAATGGAAAATTAAAAAAAAAAATAAAAATCCAAAAATTGTTTCCAAATTAATGAAGAAAGCACAATTGTGAAATTAACTTCTCTTTAGTTCCCTAGATGGCGTCACTGTTTATAGAAAATTCATATTCTACAGAAACTATTCCATATCAGTTTTTAAAGTTTAAGAAGGTAGTTGCTTTTTGAAAACATTGATTTTTTTTGTTTGTTCAAAAGGCAGATTAAATTTATAAAGCAGATTTGTGCTGAAAATATTATTTACAGTTACAATGAAGAAATTTAAAATTTTTCAGTTTTTTTTTTTTTTTTTTAACATTTTTCAGTTTTTTGCAATAATGAATTTTAAAACTTCAAATTTTGTAATACAGTAGATACACTGACTGCTCAATTGAAAGTGGATAACTGTGGTATGGAACAGACGTTTTATTTACAGCGTGTCTGATAGCGCATACTGTGGCCTTTTGCCCTAAGCACAGCATCCACATGGCATGGCATGCTCTCCACCAGTTTCTGATAGCAAGCAACTGTTATTTTTACCCACTCCTCCTCCAAAGTCTGCACAAGTTGGATGCATGTTTGAGGTCGAATCCAGCACTCCACAGATGTTCATTAGGGTTGAGGTCCGGACTCTGGGCGGGCCACTGAAGTTCCTGAACATTATTCTCCGGAAACCAGGCGCTGTCAACACAGGCCTTATGGCACTGGAACACAAATGGCCCTTCACCGAACTGCGACCACAACGTAGGAAGCATGGAATTGTCTAGAACGTCCAGATACTGTGTGAATGCTATGTTCCCCTCGATCACAACCAATGAAGCATGTCCAAAACCAGGAGAAACACGATCACACCACCACCACCGCCAATCTTCACTGTTGCGATGACACACTCAGGCTTCCACTTTCAATTGAGTAGTCGGTGTATGTAGGAATTGCTCATTGTAAATTGAACGACGTATTATTTTTTTTTGTCTCGATGAAGTTTGTTTTTTGCTTATCTAGAATACATTATTTTTAATTATAGATTTGGCCATGGTGCATTTCTTGTCTGCCTGGAAAATCTTTATAAGGTAAATCATTGTTTATATTTTATAAAAAAAAAAAGAAGAAAAAAAAAAACCTTAAATTAGTGTGAATATTGATTTTCTTTTTTTTTTCTTTTAATAAGAAAGTTAACTAGATTATAATCTCTGTAAATGTAGAAGAGAACCAGGAAACCAATATTCTTAAAATAAGTTACTAATTTAAGTTGAATAAAAATTTCATGAGAAATGTTAATGTTGCAAGTGCACGATTTGCAAAAAGAAAAAAAAAAGTAAATATTATTTCTTATTTACAGAAAATAACTGGAATGGATCTCATATACACGGCTTTAGTCGGAAAACCAAGTGAAATTACTTACCATTATGCAGAACATATTGTTGCCTCCATTGCCAAGCGAATGGGAATTCCAAATCATATACAAAGACTCTATGCTATTGGGTAAGTTTATTTTAAATCTATCTTTTATCAAAATATTATCATGATTTTGCAGCGTTTTGTTTTTGATCTGATTTATAAATACTTCTTTGATACTTAAAGCAGTCAGAGTTTTATTTATCTTGAAATTGAAGTTTTTGAAGTTCATTATTATTAACTTTTGTAATGCAGTAATAAAAGAAATCACTTCTGTTTAAAATTGCTTATTTTCCATTTGAATTATAATACAGTAAAACCCCGTTATTACGCTCGTCAAGGGACCGTGACCTACAAGCGTAATAAGCAGGATAGCGCTATAAACGGGGAATGATTTATATGATGGGGAAACATTTAGACACCATTTTACAGGAAAGATACTTGATTCTGAAATAGATATAGTGCAAATGTGAGCTTATTTCCTATTAAAAAAATCTTTGATTGTGGTTTGCCGTGTGTGTATGCTACTGTTATAAATTATGACATTTTCAATGCGGTTCAAGAAACTATTAACATCAATTGATACTCCACTAGGAGCAATACAAATATATTTTCGGAGCAGATTTAGTGCACTGCCCGCTATTTCACGCGCCTTTTCTTGAATGATTGGGTCACTTAATGGCACTGATGCATCACGGGACTGATGAATCCATTCAATTAGAATTTCCTCGGCATCTTCACATTTTCCACACTTTACTTTTTTACGTTTGCAACCATCCTTCGCTGCATTGATAATTCCATTCTTATTTTTTATTATTGTTCTCAGACTGGATCAGGGAATTCTTAGATTCTGCGAAAACCTTCTGATTTAGTGTAGAATTCTCGTCGTACTTACGAAGAATTTGCAATTTTTCACTTATAGAAAGAGATTTCCGCTTCGACATTTTGCACTAACTTACTGTATCACAGACCCGCACTTCAAAGAGTTCGAAGATTCCCTCCTACCAGGGAAAGAAAAGAATCGTTACAGTGTTACATTTCTTTTCGATACAAAATTTCCGATATAAAAAAGTGCTACAAGCGGGATTTGAAGCGTTATAAGAGGGTAAAAGTATACAGAGTTATATAGAAAATTCCAGGGACCGCACGAAAGGAGCGTAAAGAACGGGATAGTGCTATAAGCGGGAGCGTAATAACGGGGTTTTACTGTATATAAAAAGTCTCGAAGAAACAATAAACCAGATTTTTGAAATATCTTTGTATTTCCTTTTCAAACAGAGATGCCTCTATGAAAGTTAGTTTCAGCAGAACATTTTAACAAACATAATGTAATTACTCTTAAAAGTTGATAAAAAAGGAGAAATATGAAATTTTATTATGTAATGACTTAATTTTATTTCATTTTGAAATAAGATTAGCTCTTTGAATCAGAAGAATCAGGATAAGTGGAACTTGTAATGTTTCACATTATGTTATCAGAAGCTTTATTGACACATTTTCTTATAAATAATTAAAGCGAAGGAATTTTGTTTTAATTAGAAAAGCCAAATAATTTGAAATTTGAATCTGAAAGGAATATTTACATTTCATGTTCTTTTCTGCTTGAGAAAAGAGGACAGAATTAAGAATATATCAGAAATTTGCTTTATTGCAGTGCTTTGTGGGTTTTTAATCAATAACAAACTTTTTAAATTGGAAAAAAGAAATATAGTTTAATTAACTTTTTGAGAAATATCATTTTGTACCGGTATATACTATTGCAAAAAAAAAAAGCACCTAAAAGAAAATGTTCTATCGCTAAGAAAATCCTCCTCTGGTGGAAAAACAAAGCAATATAGTGTGTGGAATGGAGTCTAGTGTTGTCCTGTAGCTGATTCTCACACATTTTGCAATTGTTGGGCTAATTTGATCACATTCCATGATGGCTGCAATTGTCCTCCCAGCATATCCCAAACGTGCTCGATTGGCAAGAGGTCTAAGGCCCTGGTTGCTTATGGGAGGGTATGACCCCCACAGAGCCATTGCTGAGAGAGTTGCCATAAGAGTTCTGGTTTATGATGATGTAGACCCTGGAAGGTGTGATGGCATGGGTAATACAATTAGCTGCAGAGAATATTGTCAACTTACAGGTGTGCTGTCCAGAACCTTGTAGCAAAACTAGGGTAGATTGGATGAGGAGATGATTTCTCTTAGTAAGCCCAGGTGTGGTAGCCGTGTGCCATTGCAGGCAGATTCGAGCAATGACTATGCCATCTCTGTACTTGGATGCAGTGATCATCGCTCCAAGAAAGAAGTTGGATTAATTGTTGAACACGGATACCATCTGGGACTCCATATCACTCCAGACGATGCTGTCAATGTTGAATGGTCAATAGGCACAGATGGCCGATTTCGACTACAGCTCCATTGGCGGCTATTGCAGTCCCAACTGTTGGGACGCGGCAGCCATATTTCCTTTTCTAAAATATAGCTTGTTGTTACCCTTCTACTTTTACAAATCTTTTTCAAAGTAATTTATAGCCGAATCGATTCTCAAGAATGGCACTTGTTTTCGTTTATATATATTGGGAAAAATAGTTGGTAAATAATTTGGACGAAGTAGGTGCATTGACTTTTCATTTCCAATGAAGTGCTGACTGCATAATTTTGAATTTTTAGTTGGTTTCCAGGTGGAACCATTTGGCCTAAAAAACAATTTGAAAGAGATATACTGGTAATTATATAAAATTTTGTTTCTGTAAAGATGTAATTATACAAAAAGTTAGATTATTTACAAATAATAAAAATAAAAAATTCAAATGGTCTTGCAGGAAAAGAATAAAAGTGAACGTTTTCTGTATTTTATAAGTACTATTGCATCCACCAATGCAGCAATTAATGCTGCCTTTGCCCATTATTGAAATTTTTTGCAAGAATGGGCATGCAACCTTTCGTAAGCAAGTTATTGTTAGAAGCTCTCCTTACAATATTTCCAATTTCTGCTGCCACTGGCAGCACCAGTCACATGCACGGTCCCTATAGTAGACATCTTGAGGGATGCCAAGAATGAAGTCCTGCCTCTGCCAATTGTCTCCGAATAGTGTCGAGGAAGTTAATGTTCCTGTGGATGGAGGACAGGAATACCATTGGTGCCATTACAGCTGCTTTCGTGATTACACAATCCCTCAAATATTGTTTCTTGGGATGTCCAGATCCTTAGTGGCAGATAAATATGCCCTTCTGGGCTCACTGCTAGCCACATTGTATTAGAGCTACATTGTTTCAACCAAGACTCCAGCCGACATGTCTGCATTGCTACCCAGCTCCTCTTAAGCCTATTATGTGCCTCTCAAAGTGGCTGATACTGCCAAAGATGTGTTGTAGCAGCTCTGTTTAGATTACTTTACACAAAACCAGTCAGACCTGTCCATCCTCGTGAATGCCACTTCTTATATTGACCCCAGAATGTGCCCTTCTCATGTGCTCTGGAAATTCCCAGTATGTTGATAGGCAAATTATTAAAATTTCATCGTCAATGTAGCCGAAAGGCTACATACAGTGCATACAGAGTTTTGTGATTCTCATTGTTTTTTAGGGGTGTACCTTTTTTTTGTTTTTTGCAAGTGTATTTTACATGAAATGGTTTTTATGATATAAAGTTGACATTGTTTCATATTTGTCCCTCTGAAACCATTGTGAATTTTGAAGAAAATGTAAAATTACATAAATACAAATGGCTATTAGAATTAAATTTCAAATTTGGAATTTTCAAACTTACAGCAAAATCCAGTCAAAAAACAGAATAATTACATACATAATAATCAAATCATGTCGGCCTCCAGAAGCACACAATTGTACACTTAAGAAAAAATTAAATTCATTTTTAATTTGAATTTTATCATTTGAAGTAATAATGATAAATAATAATTAATGATTTTAATAATAAATGCCATCCATTACTAAATTGAAAATGGATGGCCGTGAATTTAATTGGTTAAATAATCAAAATTAATTTCAAAATTCTAGAATTTGCAAAAGTAAATAAAAAATTAATTTTTATTTAAAAGGTTCTTAAAAGCATATAAAAAAAAATTTATGTAACATATGTATTAAAGAAGGTTTAACTTGCATTAATGTAATATGAAAAGGGAAGAAAATGCTGATGAGTCCTAATAAGGATGAAATAGCTATCCCAGATTGCTTTTGATAATGGCTCAATGTGTTAAAAGCAAAAATTCTAACGATTTTGTGCATTTTATAGATTTTTCTTCCCTTAACATATGTATTATAACATTCAGTGACATAAAAATATTTAAAGTTCAGTTTCTTTGTGGCTGTAAGTGAATAGGATTGGGCACATTCCTGCAAAGACTCTGGTTCAGATCCCATCCATTTTTAAGTAGAGCAACTAATCTAATTAAACGTTAATCAGAAATCTTAATTGAAGTGAAAATTACCATGATGGTTGAACTTTACAAAATTATAGTTTAAAAAAAAATATCCACTGATTAGTTTATGCTTATTTTTTTTTTTAATCTTTTTTTAGAGACAATCCTAACACAGACATCTATGGAGCCAATTTGTATAATCGCTTTTTGCAACGACGCTTGGAGAATAGGAAGAAGAAAGCAGCTCTAGCGAAACTGAAGAATGTGGCGGGTTCAGAAGATCCACGAGTGGAATTGCTCATGAACTCTGACATGGGGATTGATTCCAGTGTTGGAGCTGAAAGTTGCGAGTCAATCTTGGTTCAAACGGGTATCTACAATAAGGACTACAGCGGTGACTCGAGTGATCACTCGCCAAGAGATTTTCTACCTGTTGAAGAGAAATTAAAAGAGCCCACTTACATTGCCGACAATGTTAAGCACGCTATTGATTTAATATTTGAAAGAGAAGGATTTCCTTGATGATTGCCTGTGGTCTAGTAGTGTTTCATTGAATTGTGTTAACTTAAATTTACTTTTCATCATTCATCCCTTCCATTCTCTCCTTCCTATTCCATTGCTTATTTATCCAAAAAGTGTTCTTTCAGATACTTTGTCATAATCATTTAGTTTGAATCATATGTCATATTGATAAAATAGTTTGTATAAATTTCAATGATCAAAATGTTATAAAAAAAAGGGTTTACTTGATTAATTGTTTCCGTGTCTTGGTTGTTTTAAAGTGATGCTGACCTTATTGTACATTTTAATGTGCGTCCATATCTGTATAAATCGATTATTTTTATATATATTTACATTATCACGTGGAAAAAGTTGACCTATTTTATAGAGCATAATCATGAAGATTTCAATTTTGCAGTTAAATAATAATGTACCAGTAAAATAAATATTAACTGGGAAATTGTACTATTGTTTGTATAGCTTTTCATCATATAAGGTATTATGTATATAAAAATAAAGTAATTATGTAAATACTTGGTATGAAATATTTGTTTGGATCTGTATAAAATATGTCTATATAAATATAAAAGGTAGCCAATTAAATTATTTAATTTGCACATGCGTGCGAGATTTTTTTTTTTCCTCTTTGCTATTTCTTTTTGTTATGGTGAAACTGGAAAGTTAGATACCATGAAAAAATGGGAAACGTATTTCCCATAGTGATTGCAGTTTTTGGTAAATAAACATTACATATCCACGATACGTTGGTTGGTTATTTTGAGCCTCTGTTACCTGCTTCTGTTGCTCCCAGATTAATCGTTACTATTCAACTTGCTGTGCTTGTGAATAATGCAGAAAAAAAGGGCTTAGGCTTTGTCTGGAAATTTTGGTGAATTTCAGTAGTTCAGGTTATATTTATTGAAGCACTCGCTTCTCTATTCAGGGAGGTCTCAATTACTTTGCAGTTATGTTTAACTTTGCAGTAAGTATGTTACGTGATCAAACATCCTCGATCATCGTTCACTTTTTTTTCTGAACTGTTTGGTTAAAATCTCCAAGATATTATAATTTATTTTAATTCATGATGTTTTAAATTAAAACGTTATTCCACATCAAAAGTAATACATTTTTGGGATGATCAGAACGAATGTCATAACTTCAATATTTAGCATTGAGGAGGTCGTTACAAATTAGAAAGTCCATAACAAAAAAGTCCTAATTTCATACATACCTAAAAAAAACAAAAAACATTTTCCTACTAAAGTTACAAGAATCAGGTTTTGACTGGACTAGTCGCTGGCTCAACAACTTGGAGACATATTTAAATCCCTCATAAAGCTTTGGATATTTCTTTCACTTCTTCCCTTGCAACATTTGTAAGTGGTTCTTATCTCCATGGATGTCCGCATGTATGGACAAGATGACACACTCATATCCCGAAATTTTCAAATTATGAAAATGAAAATTATGAGTAATTCATGCGATTCCTTTCTTATAAGAGAACTAACAAATATTTAGAAAATGGTAAATTTTATTTTTTTTTTCCTTCTGTTAATTTATAGGATAGTGGAAAAATACATTGTCTGGAAAAAAATTTCTGTGAACACCCACACTTGTTTCTGCTTAGTTTTACCTTGATTTTTTTTAATATTGTTTAGGTATCCAGTTGCCACATTCATCTGAATGCTGAAGCTGTTTAGGCATAAACAACCTAGGCTTTTTCTAGCTTACCCTAAAACCGTCCCTATCTTTATCATAAGAAGGTTCCTTCATTTCATCAAAAGATAGTTAATTTATTAAGTCTTAGCTGGAATCTGATGTTTGTCCTGAATCCACTCAAAAAATATCTAACAGTTCTAAATTTTAAAGAGAAGACTTATATAAATAAAATCTTAAGGACATCTGAGAGTTAATCAGTTTGGCAAGTCTCTCTTCAACATCTCAAAATGACTCAAATGAAAATGAGAAATGTCAAAATAATCGAGGTGCATTGTCTAAACATGGATATGAATCCTACAGCAGACTTTGATATCGATCTTCTGTACTTGTTTCTTTCCATAGGTAAAAAAGTACATAGAATGTATGCTGCTGCTTATGCTGAACCCTTTGCAAATATTTATTTGGCAAATTAGTATACAACTTCTTGTAAAGTTAAACACCCTAAGATCAAGAAGTTTTAGTGTTTTGTCACGTGTTGTTTTAGGTGCACGCCATCGAGTGCTCTCCCAAGCAAACCACGATCACGGGGGATGACAGGGAGGTAGTCGAGGGATCGGATGATCGTGAAGAGGATGGGAGCCATGGAAAGCTAGCTCAGCTGAGAGGAAACATCTGTGGCCCATGCCATCTCAATGAGAGTAGCCAGACAGACTTCGTGGTGTGATAGAACAGGCTTTATTGAAAGTAAAGAGGAGGGGAAGAGAGGGAGTACAAATAGAGAGAAACAGGATGGCTCACACGATCGGACAGATCTTTGTCGGATTCACAGTACCGGCTATAGTCATACACAGGTAGAGCTGAAGTGGCGGGGGTCATCTGCAATGTCTGGGGAAGGGGTCTTTGCTACCATCATTGGCCTTGTGGTCTTCTGCCGGCTCTGAAGAACGGGAGATGCTCAGGATGATCCACTCGATTTCTCATCAGAGAATTTAAGCGCAGGGGGAATGTAGGCCAGCACCAAGTATCCCGGTGCTCAAGTCAGGGTCTACTTCGACCTCTTATCGGGGATGCAGAGATCAGAAGGGCAAGGTGGCTCAAAACGCAAGAGTTGTGGATCTATTTGCTTTCACTTTCAGTCGCCTTCTGTTGTTTTTCTCTTTCCTCCCAAGAAGCGTGAGGGGTGGCAAGGTGTTGGCCCCCACTGTCCACTATGGTCAAGGAAGGTTGGATCACTTCAGCAGTCTCAGGAGTGGCCGTTCCTTTTGTTTTCTGCCAATTGAGAGCAGGGTTCTGATGCACTTTATAACGGGAGAGGGGAACAAATGTCGCAAACAAGAGGCTTCATGGCATGGTTGTTTTTCTGTCATTCATAAAAGCTCTTACGGGTCACTCCTGAAGGTGCCGTGTTGGTGGGGAAAGAGGGAAGAAAAACCCTTGCAACATCGGGATTTCATAGTAAGGCAGGATATAGAAAGGTTGGAAAAATATAGAGAAATAAAGAGGGAAATGTGCAAGAAATGAGATGTGGAAGGAAAGAAAGGAGAGAAAAGGGTTAAGCAGAGGCACAAACGGCATTCGTGATAGTTTAAATTCTCATTCAGTCTCTATGAATCATTAGATTACAGTAACCACATAGGTATTCATATCTCTACATTTCTGTGGAATTAAAAAACAGCTTGATGTCTGACATTTAGTTACGACCTATTTCCCATTTTCATCTTTACCTTTTATTAGTTTCAAATTCACCAGTGTAGATACCTGAGATGATAGTACTTTATGTTGTGATGTTTTTGTAATATATCAAAATATAGAAAGGAGGAGGAAAAAAAAGCTTAAGAGAAAAAGTCTTACAACGTAGAATTATTTTATTTTACCTTAAAACTATCTAATTAAGGTAACTCAGAAGTTAAACTGTAAATCTAAAACTTCAATGATTTGTGTAGGTCAGTAAAGGCAAATCCTTAATGATGGATAAGGAACAAGGAGCAGCTCCAAAAAAATATATGCTCAGATGCATTCCATGAGCATTAATAACATGGGCTGTTAAATCTGGGTGACCAGCCGTCCCAATTATGGCCGAAAAAGTCCCGAGTCCCAATTATGGAATGAATTGTCCCGTAATGTTTTTGGTTTTTTTTTTTCTCGGAAGAAAATTTGCTTCTGTCAATCACGCATTGCAATTTAAGAAATATGGCCACCACAGAACAACAATGATGGTCACCCTAAATGACCTCTCAACGCATTACGTATTTAACTGCAAAGGCTTGCTTTCTTATTTTATTTTTAAATGGATTACGTCTGGATAAAAATATAATATTGAAGGGATTCATTGTGAAAAAAAAAAAAGGATGTTATTTAACATTTAAAAGTTGAAATTGTTATTATTGAGCTGACGTAGTATTCGAAGTTATTTTGAATCCATTTATTTACAAAAAGAGCCGTGTAAATGTTTCTTTTGTTTCAACAGATGCTGCCACTCATTCATAACTTAGAATTGAATTGTGTTTGACGATATCGTTGAATATTTTTCTCCTTAACGGAAACCTTTTCAAAGAATAAATATATTCAATAATAACTACTTCAAAACTACGAAGTGAACGAAACTGAAACCAATATAAAGTCTATGATTTTTGATTGGTCCTTTTCATGTTCCCGGAAGTAGTTTCTAAGCCACTCAGTTTCTTCTTTATACGGCGCATGCGCGTCTCTTTAAATTTGATGGCGGATTCCGTACTTCAAAATATGACTGAATGAGCGACTTGTCCCATTTTGTTAAATGTGGGTAATAAAAATTATCGCCAGGTAAAGTACACACAAGATTTTTAATATAACAATTTTTTGTTATATCTAGGAAACGACAAAGGAGAATGAATAAGAAATGTACGAAAATTTCTTACAACTGGAGTTAAAAGTCTTGCATAGTTCGTCCCAAAAAGAAACTGTTAATATATAATATAAATATAATAAAAAAGTATATTTTATTTTTAATAATAAAAGTTTTGCAAAAGTTGTTCGACAAATCAGTCGCCCATCATAAAATATTGATTAAGATGAAAAGGATGAAGCTCGTTGTTTTGAATTAAATCAATAAATGTTTATATCACAAACATACACTGTATTTCATGACCTTATAAAATATCCGGGGTATTTAGGGAATACTCTGCATTCAATAAATAAAGAATTGATTTATAATTTGAGGAAAAAGCAGGCATTTCAGCAAATGCCTTTTGAGTTTAGTAGAATTGTTTTATCTGAATATTGCAGCAGAACTGGATCCCTTCAAAAAAATTTCTAAAATACCTCAGATGTTGTGTAATTGTATAATATTATGTTTACGAAAAGTACTTAAAGCAAAACAACAAAAATCGTTTGAAAATAAACTGAGGAAATGTATGATGGCGTGAAATTTTGTTCATGATGAAATACTAAATACTATATTTAAGGAATGTTAATGTATTTAAATTATACCTGAAGGAAAAGTAGGCCATGTTAATCAATATTTAAAATATGAGAAATGATTGAGATATATTCCTGTACAGATGATAGAAAAGTTTCCCTTTAAATGGTATACCTTGATATTTCAGCTCTGCCACCTTGAGCCTAAAGGAGAGTTAAAATGTTCCTACTGTTTTTTGTCCGTTTAAATAAAATAAATAAAATATTAAAGTGGATGATACAACAGAACAGACATAATAATATAGTGTTTTCAAACTCTCCTGAAAAAGCCAACTGAAGCTGAAATGTTTAGACCTATTACTTGGATTAGGCAATTTCTGAGCTTCTTTTATGTAATTAAAAAAACCAAACAAACAAATCCTCAATATTTAGGATGTGCTTGAGTACAGAAACTTTATCAACATTTCTTGCAGTGATTCTGTTAGTGTAAATGAAAAAGAAAAGAAAGCCACCAATTGAACTATACAAAAGCAAAGTTTATGCTTCCGATGCAAAAATTATTACTTTGAAACAGCAAGATCAGTTATAGCTTTGAAAGATGGTAATGAAATGCATATTACTTAAAAGTAAACTAACGACCTTAGTCATGTTTCTTATATCATTAAGTAAATCCTTCTTGTGTCTATGAAGCCATGTTATTCTGTCTCCAGTCAATCAATTTTCAATTCTCTCCATTGCTCTCCTAATGGAATAGAATTGGAAATCAGTTGATTGGAGACCAGAATAACATGACTTCATAGATACAAGAAGGACATACTTCATAACATTAAAAAAGGTCATTATTTACTTTTAGGTAATAATCATTTCATCATCATCTTACAAAGTGCAGTTAAAATTTCTGTTAATGCATGTAATTCTACATTTCAAAAGCAAAATCAGTTTACTTCACGTTTACTTCTGAAACGTGTTGCAGGATTTAAAAAAAAAAAAAGTTATAATAGTTAAAACAATTTTTTTTAGAATGTACTGTTTTTCCAGAAGCCATGCTGAAAATTGATTAGTAAATATTTGAAATACTTCTTGTAAATAGAAGTTAGAATAACAACATGATAAAGAGCAGTTGACTTTGATTCACTGGCAGTTTGAAATTTATTCCTAAGCCTTATTATTTGGATGGAAGGCTTTTTACATACCAACTAGCAAAAAGTAGGAGACAGATTTAAAAAAAAAAAATGCTTAATAAAAAATGGATTTTTTTAAGTCATCAAATTTGTCTTGTCCCGGATTGATGTCGGAAAAATTTCATTACCTATGAATTCCTTGAACTGCCAACATCATTGTGATGATATAGGCTGAAATCATCTTAACATGATTTCTTATTTTTTACCAGGCATCCTAAATTGAGATGAATATCAAATAAATTAGATTTAAATTGATTGGAAATTTTGAAATTTATCTATAGACATACACATATTCTTTTATTTATGATGGGGAAAAAAAAATAACATTTAAAATTCCTTTAAAATTTTGATTATCATACCGTAAGGATTTATTTTTAAGATGGTTTCTTTAAATGATAAAAGTATCCCATTTTTAGGTATGGTTCACAAAGTGTGCAGGAGATGTGGCAGTGCAGTAAATATAATTTCAACACCAGATAGTAGTAATGGCAGAAGCTGCACCAACAGGTATAGTATATAAATTTTTAAAATAGCGATATTATTATTGAATGATGTTGTTTTTGTGAATTTGATGAAGCTGGAACAGATCTGGATTACTGAAAATCTGATAATCTAGAAAATTCATGTAGTTGCTCCAGTTTGTTTTATAATTAAAAAAGCAAATCATATACCAAAATACGTTCTTACTATAAACTACCAAATGTATATATTCTGATTGGCAAAATTCATATCCCATACTTTTAATGAGTCAATTACATTTTATAAATAATAAAGAATATAAGAACAAACTACATCACTTACAAAAACGGCCAACTAGAAATATATATAGCAGGTTAATTTATTTGTTTTTCTTTAATTCTGGGATAAACATCGTAAAACAAAACTACTCGAAGAAATGTAAAATATTGATATTGTACTTTCAAAGTAATTCCCAATTTAAGTTACAAAATTTCAAATACCTTCCTGAAAGATATTTTGCGAAATGTCACAGTGCTCCTACTATTGCCTTAATAATCTCTGCATGACTGTTAATTCTGTGTCTTGTAAGAGCCCTCTTCAGCTTGATAAGCAGATGGTAATCACAGAAGGTTAAACCAGGAGAAATGCAGAGTTGGATAAAACAATGGTGCCATTTGGGCAAGATACGATGCGACTGCAAATGATCCGTGAGTGAGTTCATTGTTGAATTGTGGAATTCAAGAATTATTTTGAAAGAGATTTGATCTCTAATCTATTATGGCTTCACATAGACATCTCAGGATGGATACATACCAAGTGGGTGATGATAGACTGTCCCGCAAGTATGTATTTATGATGGATCATACCATGACATTTAAAGAAAACAGAGAGAACCACCTTGCCTTTACTTCTGTAACAGCACACTTTTGTTGTACGATTCTCACCAGGTATAAGCCATATCTTGGATTGTCGTTTCATCTGAGGATTATATAAGAAGTGCCAAGATTGATCACTCACAACAATTTGTTTCAGTTTGATCTGTCCGTAGTCTGTCTGGGTAATCAGTATATCTTCTGGCACAAATTTTGGACAGGCAAGTTGCATCTGCAGATCTTGTTTAATGATCGCGAAGCTTACTGAACACAAGATTTCATGTCCTTCTGCCAGCTGCTACAGGTCTTCTGAGGATTTTCCTGGATTGATGCTAATATGGCCTCCACATTAGCTGGACTTCTGACAATAGACTACCTGGTCTTCATTGTCCTGCAGTGATTGCCATTCCTCAGAAAACTGTTTATATCAATTCAGATTTCTTACTTCTGTTCTAAACAGCCACGCTTGTAGGCTCTTTGTATCTTCTGGAAGGTTCAGTTGGGGAAATACCCAAATGCAAATACCCATAAAAATTTAAGATTTTAAAAAATTGATTAAAAGCCCAACTTCAAATACATGGTATTTAACGATGCAAAAAACAACCATTTAAAAATGCTTTTAATGATTTTATGAATACTTAAATCCACATGTTTGAACCATTAAGTTTATACATACCTCATGCCAGTAGTATTAGATTCTGTCAAAGGATAAAGTTGTGCTACACATCATAATAAAACTGTCTAAGAGGTATTCTGGAATTAAAAAAAATATCAATCTTGTATATATTATTTTTAAATATTGGGCAAATAATTAGCATAATGAAATATAACATTATAGATTTAAAATTCGAGAAATTAGTAAACATATTTAAAATTAAGCATTATTTTCATCATAAATTTTTATAAAATGAATTTCAAATATACTTACTATTGTTGTATATAAGTATTGTTTCTGAGAAACAATTAAAGTGTTTTAGACAACAGAAAAGCATAAACACAGAAATATTGAACAATTAAAACAGGAAAAAACAAGTAGAATAGTTTTTCCTGAGCTTCATTTCATTCCAATTTTTGTCTATTTGTTTCATTCATTTTTTTCCCCCATTTAATCTGAATGGTAAATAAATGTCAGCTTAGAAAATTATCAAGTTCTGGATATATAGGTTCTTACTGAAATTTTAAATTAGGTAAACAATCGATAGGTTTTGTCGCTACAGAAAAATTAATGTAACATTGAGAGCAATAGCTTCAAAACACTTAAAAAAAAAAAAGAAGCTTATCACTACGACATTTTCATCTTATTGTTATCGTCTTACAACAAAAAATCTTTCATTTTTTAGGTGCATTTATGGAGGACTCTATTTCCTCCATTGGCAACACAGATGCTTCTCGCCTTTCTGCATCGCATATACCAATGTCATTTCAAAACACAGATTCCACCAGAATAAATGCGAATGAGAGATTGACGAGCGAATTACAGAGAGAACCTAATTTATCCAGAATGTTCTCCCGACTAAATCAGGAAGCCGAGCTTCACAAACTGATTGCTGATGAAAAACTTCGAAATGAGCAACACAAACTGAATTTTCACCTGCTCAAAGCTGAACACTCAAGGTATGCAATATTTTTTTAATTTTTAATTGAGTTATATGTGGAAATCGTTTTATATTCTTCTTTGTTAGCTAAGAAAATATAGAAAAAAAACATACTCTCAAATTTGTCTGTCATATTTGTGTTTGAAAGCCTTGAAAAAAAAATGCTTCAGTGTTTGTCCTTTTAAAAAATATTGGTAATTGAATAAGTACTAAAGCCTGTTTTACATTTACCATTTCACTCGCCATAACCTGGACATTTCACTCGCCATCACCTAGACATCACAGATGTCCAGTAAATGGAGAGCGATAGAGTCTGGGCTATTTTCGAAGAAATGTCGAGACAGCAGATGGCTGGACATTTGACACCAGCGCTCCTGGTGACGAATTGTAGAACTTGGAAGTCCAATCGATTTGTATCTATTTATTCGAAATTACCGATTACAAAAATGATTTTCACGATCGGAGGGCATCTTTTCCTTATGTTTTTGTGGATGCTTTCATAAAATGTTACATTATTAATCAAAATCATTTCAGAATTTCGGCTTGAAAATTCGAATCGAGACGAGCGATCGACATCTCAAAAAGATATCGCGATTTGATCAAGATTTAACGAGATTGCGTTATTTATCGAAACTGATTTATCGAAACTGAAAACAAAGAAACACAAAGCGATGAAAAAAAACATGAATATTTCCTATTTTAATTAATTAAAGACATTCTTTCACCTATCCGATGCATTGACTAAATGGTTTTTATATAAATCACTGCTATTTTTTTCATAAATAAAACGTAGGCATGATGACAATTGAGAAGTGTAAATGTTCCGTTTGATGGAAGGCGTTATGGTAAGTGTAAAACGATACACAAATCACTCGCAATCTACCCTGACATGGCCTGCGTTATGGCTTGGAAAATGGCGAGTGAAATAGTAAATGTAAAACGGCCATAAGTGTTATTGAGATAATAATTAATAGTTTCACATTAGTAAGCTAAAATAAATTTTAAAAAGGTTATTTAGATATTTTTTGTCTTTTTTTTTTGTTGGTTGTGAATCACCAGGAGCCTACATCTCTAGCGCCTTGATGGCTTATGTGGTCTTACTATGTGTCTCGTAACCTATATAATGTATATGTATTTAGACTTAATTTGAATTGATAAATCACGAAAAATAAAATTACACACATACTTTCACAATGCATACTCCACCATCAGGGAATAAGGTAGGATGAATGGGGGATGATACAAAATTTGTAGGGACAGATACGTAATGATAAACTCCTATCACACAATATTACACTTATCCGCTGTTTAACGATTTTCGATAAGGAAGGATATTTTAATACAGGGGGGTGTTCCATTTGATAAGGGAACCAGAATTTGGTAGTTCCGAAACATGCGTAGTGGTTTTAGTGTTTTATTAATTTCACATGAACCAGTGCCAATTTAGTTAATATGAATTTATTTGATTATTAAGATATTTGAATTTCTTGAAAACATAACAAGCATTAGTTTTCACAAGCCCCAAGTAACAGTGTGATTCGTGGCATCGTCCAAAAATTCCGATGGACAGATAGTGTGCTGACACACCATAAAGGGTGCATTGGACTGCTATGAACCATAACAACAATCAAGAATCATGGCAGTCTCTTGGAACTGGTGCTTATGTTGCCACGTTGTAACTTTGAAGCTTCAACTCGTACGGACATCTCTGGGACGGATGATCAAAGCACTTGGTAGCATCCCATTCAGGTGACTCAACGGTTTAGCTTTTGTGACAAGGAGGCTGCAGGCTGTAGCCATTCAACATGAAAACCCTGATTTTCTGTGTAATGTGTGGCACATTTTCACTTATCAAGGTTCATTAACAGTCAGTGAAACCATTATACAGGGTGATTCATAAAATACTGGAAAAATAGAAAAAAACAGTTTTTTTTTTTTTCTTTTTCTTTTCCATTTTAATGTTCTTTTCTTTGTTTTTTTGTTTTGTTTTTTTTTCCCCTATATATTAATATTATAAGCCGTGAACTTTCTAATAAATTCAACTGATACAAATTCAACTGGATGAAAAATTGAAATAAACTCAATGGAGTCAATACTCCATTTAACTTAGTCTATTCTAATCTCGCTTATCTTTCCTTGCTCTTCCCAGTTGTGAAGGGTGCTAACTAGACCATTTTTTTTTCACCGGGGCAGAAAAAAGGCTAAAATGGGTACCGCATCATCCGACTCAGAATCGCACGTTCGATCCGGAAATCCATGCCCTATTTTCCTTTTTTTTACATCGAATTTCACAGAAAAAGATTTTGATGTTCGTTCTTTATAGGCCTATTTTTCCAGTACTTTATGAATCACCCTGTATTATTTTCAGTGTCTGGATGTTGTTGAGGAAGTGCCTTTGAACAGTGAGAGAATCAGTGTAGTGTGCAGTTTCTGCACATGGCATCGTAGAATCTTGTTTCATTGAGAAAAATGGAAGATCTGTAATGGTGAGCCAGAAACATTACTTGCAGTTGAGCCTCATTCCTTTCGTTGCTAATCTGCGGACCTTCTGTACGGCCCGCATCTAAGGTTCACTGGCCAGTACTTTCAACAGGAGATAGCTTTCTTTAACATTTGATTCCATATCTACTGTGGATATTGTTATGAATGACAGTGCTTTGCTTTACTTTCCTTCTTTATTTATGATAATGAATTTTCTTTTTTATTATTTTGAAATAAATAATCTTCTTAACTTTTTTTTTAATTAAATGTTCTTAATTTAAGAACAACAAAAACTCCGATCTGAACTAAGGGGTGTAAACAGGGGGACAAACATTCTTGAAGGGAAGGCATATCTCTCAAACTGCTTCAGTTGGAAACATGAAATTTCACTGAAAATTTACTGTAGGGTACTTTACAGGGTCTTCAGATTACAAAATCAGAATTAACATTACTTTGTAATCATCATGTGCTTTTTTATGTTTGAAGTGATAGGGTGTGGAGAAGGGCAGATAGGGGTGGAAAGTCTTATATTCTTCGATTTCGATATTAATTTCATATCTAGGGCTTATCGAGTTACAAAATAGGAATATAACATTAATTTTAACTACCATGGGATTTTTTTTTATCAACTAGAAAAAATTCAAAGTGATCTCACAATTACAATTTTTTCATCATTCACATTACAACAACTCTTTCTTGTAACCCAAGCGAAGATTCAATTATCTTTCAATAATAGTTATCAATTTTTGAGAAATAATGAAACAAATACAAGATTGTGTATGTGATGTGTGGTTAAACTTCTGTGTAGAGACTTTTGTAGGTATAGTTTGTTAAATCATGATTCTAGATAAAATGTCATAAATTTAATATAACCTTTAACATCATTGTAAGTCAAAAAACCCACAGCAATGTGTGTTCAAATTGGTAAAGGAAAGGGACTCAAATGCATTCCACTAAAAATACACACAAAAAAAGGCCTTATTGCAATAAATACCCAAGAAATTTACAAAATCTGTGCAAAATATTCGCCCTCAGCCTAAGTGCAATCCCCTATACCCCCTAATGTAGCAAATTGAGAACAATCTGAAGAATATTAAAATCATCCTTTTGTAGGGGCTGCATCTTAAACAAAATTTCTGGATGAGATGAAATTGATTCCTGATATAAGAGAGATTCAATGACACGTTTTCTCATGTACGCTCAACTGGGGTAACTTCGTTCCATTTTTCATGTTTATTTCACAGGAAAAGCAAATAATAGTTGTAAACCAATTAAAATTTGATTTGGTAAGTGGTTTATATTATTTTAAACATATTTAACTGTAATATAAACCATTGTTAAAATATACATATAAACCTTAAACAATTTTTTATTTTTTTTAAATTTTTGGGCTAATGCTACCTTGAATTGGGGTAACTGCCTCAGCTCGTTAAAACCAAACATTTAAATTGTTGCCATAACTTGTACCAATGTTACACCATGTACAAGTACTGCCAAATTATCTATCAATAATATCTTAAAACTAAGATATATCTATATCTTAAACTTACAAAACTATGAGAAGGTCAAGGCAGTGCAGCCACCTATTGGCCCTTGCAAAAAGTGATAATCACTCTCCTTTGTCTAGATACAGCACATACATTCTTTTTTTGTTTGTTGGGCCAAAGTTACCCGCAAAGGCCAAAGTTACCCAAGTTGATGGTAGTTTCTATATAATAAAAACTTTGTGATTGTAACAGTATGTGTGTAAATTCCATATTACTCCATCCTTTAATGATTTGGATAGAAGTTTATATAGTCTTATGATTATAAGTTTATGTGGTATATTGTTACCTGTGGATTTGTCCGACCCCCCTAGAGAATGGAGTCAACTAACTTCATTCCACCTCTGTGAGGAGTAGTTCAGTCCGACCCGGTCTCCCTCTCGATAGTGGACTCTTTCACAGTGAAAGGGAGGCAGGGATCGGGCTTATAAGGCAGCGCAGAGAGCTGCAAAGGGAGTTGGGTGGTGGCGAGCAGCCACGAGAAGTTCTCTGCCAAGTTCGAGGATAGAGGAGTGAAAATTCCTGTTGATAGGCAGCGATTCAGAGAGGGAGAGTTCCCCACTTGGAAAGTAGATGATGTCGTTTAGTGGTTGATAGGACAGAGAAGACAAACCAATTGCCGAGAGAAGTTGACGAGGATCGCCCCGATACCAGAAGGCTTCGAGGAAGATAGCTCTAGGGTGCACAAGTCGATCCTATTGCCGGGAGAAGTTGACGTTGATCGCCCCGATACAGAAGGCTTTGAGGAAGATAGTTCTAAGCCACACAAGTCAATCCAATTGACGGGAGAAGGACCGCCCCGATACAGAAGCCTTCAAGGAAGACAGAACCTGAGCGAAGCTTCAATTCGTTTATTGAGAACTGTAAATTTCGTATTTTATCTTAGTGAATAATTCTCTGTGATTTTAAATTACCCTGCTCAGTCGCACTTTGTTCCCCAGCGCCACTGAACCTGTGCAAAAGTTCGGTAGCAATATTTATATGGTTTTGTAATGACCTCTACAATGCTATGTTGAAGTTACGACACTAGTTTCTCAATCACCCTGAATACTAAATTTTAAGTTTTAAATTTCTCTAAGATTTGTAGTATTTTATTTATGTGATGCTGTAAATGTCATAAGGACTTTATTATAATAATTTATGTTATTATTTTAGATTGCAGTCAGATTATGATTCACTAAAAGAAAAGTTAAAACAGCTTATAGATGACAGTAAACAGACGATTGAAGGACACACAGCTGCTCTTCAAAAAGCAAGAAAGGATTTAGCTCAGAAGCAGCTGGAAGTTGAACAATTAAAAACTCAGGTAAAAAAATAGAAATGTAAAATTTACATATGTATTTTATGCTGAATTTGTGTTGATATAAAAACCTATATATAGGCATTCACTGTTTATCCACTTTATTTCAACTGTGATTTTATTAAGTTATGGCATGTAATTGTAATGATGTTATTTATTTTGCTTTAACTGTCTAGTAAACAAAATGATATTTGACATTTAAATGGATACTTGAATATATTGTGTTTTACGTCTTCTTGTTTCAAAGTATAAAGTAACCCATTTATGAAAATTTGAGTTGTGCAACATCAGTCTAATCCTTTCCTCTTAGAAACACAGATCTTTGGAAATGTTTTGTATTTTATTTTTAGTAAAAAAAAAATATTCATCTCTATTATGTCACTATTCTTATTTTTTTTTTCCTTTTTATGTTATGTTGGATCTTATCTTTTAAAGATCCAAAATATTTATCTAACTTTTGTTTTAATTTTATCTTTATAAATATGTTTTAGAAAACTTAAGTATTTTGAAATGAATTACCTTTTTGGGTTAAGCTGAAACCTCGATACAGCCATTTCGAGCTTTTTGACTCTCGTCAGCCAAGGCTACTCAGCTAGTGCAGAACCCAAAAGGCATATGGTAAACATAATGACCTCTCTAGACTAAAGAAAGAAAAATAAAAAAGCAACAACAAATGTGGAATGCAAACACCTTGGTCTAGAGGGGTCATTATGTTTACCATCTTTGGTGAACTCTTCCCATCGTGTATGCCTTTTCATTGAGTACCACTGGCTGATGAGAGCTCAAAAAGCTCGAAACGGCTGTATCAGGGTCCCAGCTTAACCCAAAAAAGCAATTCATTTCAAAATGATTATTTTTTTGTCTTTTCTTTTACCCTTTAGAGGGTTTTATTTTTCTTATTTTTTAACTTTTTTTTTCTTGGTGGACAAATGCCATTTCTGGTAGACATTGTGATGCCCAAGGTGTTTGCAAAAGTTAAAAATAAGAAAAACAACAACAAATGTGGATTTGTTGTTGTTTTTTAATTTTCTTTCTTTAATCTATGGGTTCATTATGTTTAAAAACCACCTTTAAAACTTAAGTATATTTCTAATGTTATTAGTAAGTTTGTAATTAGTGCTATATATTAAATATTAGTAACTTTTATAACTTAAAGAAAATGGCTGATGCAATACATTCTTTTAACTGGTTGTTTTCTTGTGCATATGATACATAGATTTTTTGTTTCCAAATAAAATTATTATTTGAAATTGCTATCTTAACAGTACATTTGAATTGTTCAACAATAACAAGTATAACCAATCAGTGATTGCTTGATTTTTTTAATTTCAAAATCCTTTATTTTTTAACTTAGATGCTGACCATAAAAGCACATATACAGTTAAAATGATAAATAGTACAATGTACGTTTCGAACCCCCGTCTGTAATGGGGTTCTTTATCAACTATCCCCCCTATTTAAAAAACGATCCTCCTAGAACGGATTCGTAGTTGCAAGTTTTATTTATTTATTTTATTTATAACGTTTATTTCTTTTATGAAGCTGGTGATTTCTGACATTATTTCTTCATCTATTTGAATTGTTATTATTTTAAGGTGATGACAACACAACAGATAGAGATGGTAAAGTTGCAAGCTCACGAAGAAGCAGAAAAATTATTCCGTGATCGTTACGCCGCTCTGGAAGATGAAGCCGAGCGGTACAGAGCAGATTTTAACAAGCTTCGATATGAATTTACTTTTTTAAAAACTGAATATGAACATTCCTCTGCTGAAAACCAAAGAATTCTGGAGGAACTGAATTTGAAACATGAAGCAGAGGTAAATTAGTCAACAAACATATTACTTTCTTGTTATTCATCTACCCTAAAACGTCTTTAAAACTTTAACTTTATTGAAAGTAGTATTGCTTATTTTCTGATTCACTTAATGTTAACTAAGAACACTTCTCATATTGTTTATGTAAAAAGCAGAGTGGCTAATGCCGTCTTTCACACATAATTAAAGTTAGTAGTTGAGATATCTAAAAACACTGTAAAATGGAACTTCTTTAATTTTATTTTTTTTTTGAAGGCACCTTAGTTAAAGTTGCTGATATGTCATTTTGTAATATATATAGTATTGTAATTGCGTGTTAATTTGATTTTTTAATTTTTTCATGAGCAAAAACTATGAGCAGAAACTGAAATTGCTCAAGCAAAACAAAAGCGGTAAATTAAGTCTTCATTTGCTCACTAGATGGCACCATCGTTCATATTTGTTATTCTTTTGAAGCTGTTGACTTTTTTTTAAATAGCAGATTACTTAAATTTAAAACAAAATAAATAAAACAATCTATTTGCAGAGAGAGAACAGATTAGGCTGTTTTTTTAAAACTAAAATATTTAAAATGAAGAGGATACTGTTGTAAAGATGGTGTGAGTGTCATTACTAATTGGGACACACAATCAGTCAATATCACTGAGGCATAGAGTCACAGCTGTCACTTTTATATTTATTACTATTGTTGTCGTGTGTGTGTTTTTTTTTAATTCTGTATTTTTTACAGTGATAATTTCTACCTTTTGATATTTCTTTCCAATTCATTATGCATTGGTATATATTTATATAAACAACATCATTGTTTGTTTCTTGTAATATAATATTCCTAAAAAAAAAAATGGAAGATTATTAGGCGTATAAGAAAGTATTTGTATTAAAATTAATAAGTTTACATTAATTTTAATATTAATATTAAAATTATTAAAATATTAAGACACTAATTAAGATAAAGTTTGTAATGTAAGCAATTTTCTAATTTGATATTGTGAGTTTTATTTTTTTGTTTTGTTTGTGTAGTTTTTTTTGTTTTTTTTTTTTGCTATCTTATACTTTTTCGAGTTGCTTTGATATTAAACTTATTTTCTTGTTTTTGTTCTTATTTTATTGGAT
>JAFIDM010010028.1:23726785-23736848 GCA_023159025.1 Thereuonema tuberculata | reverse complement strand
TTTGATATTAAACTTATTTTCTTGTTTTTGTTCTTATTTTATTGGATCTAATTTCAACTATGGACTTTACAATTGTTTTTTTTATTTGATGTTTTACTCTCGAATTAATTATTTGGGTACTCAGAATTTTACTGACTTAATAACCTTATCGTGCTTATTCAAATTGGTGCTACTTGTAAAATTAATACAGAGGGTTAAACAAGATTTTATTAATAATATACATTCCGAATTAGATACAAAAAAAAAAAAATGTTTTAAAAATTGTTCAAATATCTGTCTCTGTAACCTTAATCATATGTGCAAGCGTTAAAAGTATTTTTATATGCTCGAGCTGATTTTGGGTTAGATCCTCCATTTTCTAACTTCTAAACATACATTAAAAATATCAGAAAGATAAAATGCAGGAAGATAAGTTTACCATATCTTAACAGTAAATAAAAAAGAAAAAGAAAAAGGTAGGGATAGCGATTAGTAAACAAATCACAATGCTTTGCAACGTCTTCTGATACGTCTATGAAAATATAATTGATATTGCCTTAATTTCCTTAATATTATAAATGTGATTGCTGCGAAAGACACAATTGTTGCATTTGTTGTCATTGTTACTAATGAGATTTTAATGATACTTTTCCCCAAACAAAACGTGAATATAAGTGTATGTAAGTTTGCACAATACTTAAATCCAGTACAAGATAATTGTCCCAGATTACAATTACCCCTCTTATTATAAACTGTCAATGTTTATCAACAGCTTGATAGTCGTAACATAAGTTTAACTAAAAATACTATCTCTCTTTTGTTGTAATTCTTAGCTTGCTGCCATGGAACAGGAGAGAGCATCGTTGCAGTCCTCCCTTCAAGCACAGCTAATGAATCCTGATGCCGATCAACTTTCAAGATTCCAGAGAGAAAATTACCAGTTACAGCAAAAGGTGAAAGCCTTAAAAACTGAAGCGGATGAATTACAGGCACAGAAAGAATATCAAGCGCAGCAGACGGATAGTTTACAGCGTCAGCAAGTAAAGCAAGTGGCTGAACAGGAAGCCACATTGAAAGCTATGGAGGTATATAAATTTAATAAAAAACAAATTAAATTTTATTAGGATTTTAGACAGTTAATTTTGATTGTTTGACAATTTAGTTTATAAGTTATGTATAACTTGTTTTAAGTCATTGATATCTCTCTACGATCACAAGCTTTTCATAGTTTTTAATCCTCATCCTCTTCATTGAAAACCTCAATCTAAAACCATGATAAGACTTTGCCCAATAATCTACTGCATGTATTTGCCTCTTGTGAATCTACTAACATGTGAGTCTTTTATTTTTGTTGTCACAATTTTTCCCTTGAAAGATGAGTCCTGTGTCTCATTCACTATCTTTAGTTTGCTAAACATTCACGATTCTTTGATCTGCTGAACATTTGTCCTTTTTTTATATAATGATTATTTCTCCTACTTTAGTTTTGTTTTTGTTTCTCATCTCCATTAATAGATACACCCTCTGATCAACTGATCAGTTTCCAATGAATTTATTCTTGCATTTCAGCATTTTTTCTTTCTGTTGATCCTTGCACTCTCTCTACAATCTCTTAAGTCTCCTTTTAAGGTTTGGAGGACTGCCACCAATCCACAGTAATTTAATTATTGTTTTGTTTTTTTCTCACTGAAATTACATGGTAACTGTGTCATACAATTCTTGGACTAAGAAATTGAAGAAATACACATAATATGCTACATCATGGTAACAGTGTTCAAACCCATGTAGTCCATAAATGCAAATAGACTAACCACCAGTGCCAAAACTGTATCTACAAATTCTGAACGGATTCAGGATATTTGTAACCAAATTGTCTGTCGTAATCTACTATCTGAGATGGGTTAAAGTGGTTAAAGATGGCATGTTTTTGATAAGAGTTGAAAATGATTTTTTAACAGTAATAATGCAGAAATTTACTTCCATTTGCAGGGATAATGTTGGTGAAAATAACAGAAAATGTTCAAGCATTAAAGTTACTCAGTTTTTTTTTGTTTTTTTTTAAACTTAGGAATCTTGCGAATAAGAAAAACATGTCTCATAACTAAAGTAGCTAATTCTGGTCATGACCAAGCCATTATGTTATCAAACAATTCACGTAATTCAACAACATAATCATGACCAGGTGACTTTATAGGCATTGCTTATTCTATCTCATATTTTAAATGTCTTTCTTTCACAATCATTTTCACATCTTGATGACTTTTTGCCAGAAAGATAATGTAATTTTCTCATCTTAAAGGATCAATTCCTTTTTTCAGGGATTCCATCAGTAACAATGGTAGAAGTTACAATTTAAAATATTGGCTGATTCCTAAAAACCTCTCTTTTTCTTTCTTGTTTTTCATTGTGGATATTGATGTATTTGTGCATTGTTTCTTTTTAGCTAGAAAAGACCAGCCTGCAATCCCAGGTGGAACGACTGAATCGAGAACTGGCATCAGTATCTGAAAAGAATATTGATATAAAGTCGCAGATTTACGTAGCTCAAAAAGAAGCATCTGAGCTGAAGCACAAGTTACAAGAAGTTGAATATAATTCTCGCCTTGAGGTATCTAACATGCAAGTGGAATGGACAAAACAAAAGGGAGAGTTAGAAAGAGAAAAGGATAAAATTGTATCTGAATTAGAAAGTAAGAAGAATTTTTTTTATTTCATTATTAACATGTATTAAATCAATGGAATATATAGGCATTTAAAACATTTCTAGAAGTTTAAGTAAGTTTTGGCTAATTATTTAGCCTTTGTTGTAATTGGCAAAAACAATTGAATAGAAATATAGAATAGATGAGAGATTCTGAACCTGTGGTTTCAAAACAGCTTGTCTGGAATAAGTGGAAAAAAAAAAAAAAAAAAGACGATAATAGCAGTCAGACACAAATAATAAAAAAATAATAAAATAAAAAGCAATGAATATTTTTTTTTAAGTTGCGTATTTAGTGAATTTAAATTTTTCAACAACTTCTTTTCTAAGTTAGAATGAATGTATTAACGTGCAACTGTAAAATACAAAGCGATCGTTTGCACAAAACCTTAGAAACAGATTAATAAGAAAATAAAAAAGTAGAACAAGTTACAAGTTTCGAAGACCTGTAGCGGTTTTCTTTTTCAGACTACAAATATATATATATTTAAAACCGCTACAGGTCTTCGAAACTTGTAACTTGTTTTACTTTTTTATTTTCTTATTAGATCTGTTACTATGGACTGTCAATTACAAAGCCCATGCACCTGGTTAATTTATAAAACATAATTTAATTCACAATTAAAAATACATTCGCTACTAGTTTCGACACCGAGAGGAGTCATTCTCAAGCGGTCAACACCTCTCGGTGTCGAAACTAGTAGCGAATGTATTTTTAATTGTGAATTAAATTGTTTTATAAATTAACCAGGTGCATGGGCTTTGTAATTGACAGTGAATATGATCAGTGCATGTAAAAATAGACTAATTGTAATCTGTTACTATGGTTTTGTGCAAATGGTCACTTCATATTAATTCTTTTCTAAGTTTTTCAGGAATTCAGAAAAGCTTCTGCCATTTTAATGGGTTGCAAAAGTAACAAGTATTATCAAACAATAATAAATTTAACGTGCTGTGAATAGTAATAACAAAGCAATAAAAACGAAATCAAAAACAGCACCAGTATAAACAAATTGCCATTCTGAATCAATTATTAGGGGGAATTGGGGACGGCCCGTTTCGTCCTTCCTGGGACTCCTCAGCCCAATCTGCCCACCCTGATAAAAGACCCAGAACGGCAAGAACATAAGTGAAGACCACCGTCACTCCTGACAGTGGCCCCCGACAACAGAAGAAACAAGAAAATAAATTGGTGTGTTGTGAAACACAACCAAAAGCCTTAACCCACAACTCGTAGGTGTAAAAGGCTTTTAATAAGCGAACTAAAGGTTCGAAAATATTCTAAATAATAAATTTAACGTGCTGTGAATAGTAATAACAAAGCAATAAAAACAAAATCAAAAACAGCACCAGTATAAACAAATTGCCATTCTGAATCAATTATTGGGGGGAATTGGGGACGGCCTGTTTCGTCCTTCATGGGACTCCTCAGCCCAATCCGCCCACCCCGATAAAAGACCCAGAACGGCTGTTGTCGGGGGCCACTGTCAGGAGTGACGGTGGCCTTCACTTATGTTCTTGCCGTTCTGGGTCTTTTATCGGGGTGGGCAGATTGGGCTGAGGAGTCCCAGGAAGGATGAAACGGGCCGTCCCCAATTCCCCCCAATAATTGATTCAGAATGGCAATTTGTTTATACTGGTGCTGTTTTTGATTTCGTTTTTATTGCTGTGTTAAAACAATAATAAACAAAAAGAAAAAGTGAGTGAATGAGAAATAGAGAGAAGGGCAATTTGAAATACAGAGGTTTCTCCTTTTTTTTTAAAATTAATAAGTTAATCTTTTGAAAATCTTTATTGAAATATTTAATCGCTTCACAAAACGTAGGGTTCACTTAATAAAAATGGTCTGCCATGGGATAGGTGAGAAAAAGAACCACTGAAATAGATTAGTAATAAAAATCAAAGAAATAAGCATATTCATATGAAGAATAAGAAGTGATGGAACAGGTAACTTGGTGATAGATCATAGCTGCTAGTGAAGAAGAATGGATATTAAGTGACTATGAGGAAATAATGATATCTGAAGAAAGACTGCTGAGTGTGGGTATTAATCTTGAGAAAACAGAATGTATTTTCATTGTTATTATTGAAATATTAATGGAATGAAGATGATGATGTGGAACAAAGCTAACTCTCATTTAACAAATATGCTTAAAAATACATAAGTTATTGAGTGATTCTAACTGAACTATTCCTATTCAGAGCTTAGCTGAATAGAGAATCAGTGGGTGAAATGCAGCCACAATTGGTAGGAACATTGCCTGGAGTATGGGGAAGAGATTATGGAAATTAATTTTAAAAATCACAACTAGGGGAAATTTGGGCTAAAATGCAATAAAACTAATGAAAGGAAGTATGTTGAACCGTTCTGGCATGGCCGAGCAGTCCAGACAGCGGTCTGCCATGTAGCCGTTGCGTTGGAACCTGGATTCGAATCCCAGCATTGGCATGGCTGTTTCTTTCTTCATCTGTGTTTCGTCCATTTCTACCTGGGACTTACTATCTCGGTGTTATTCTGGACTTGATATGAATCTCGTCCCCCCCTCTTGAAACTTTCCTAGCTCCACCATGATGGTCATCATACGAGACTAGTGTCGGTGGTCCTTAGTTGGCCCAAATCAACAAAAGGAAGGAAGTATGTTGACTACAGTTCATTTGCCAATCACAGACATATGTTTTCTTCTCTCTAATTTTCCAGGTTTAGGCTAAAATTACTTGTTCTGGCTTCAACACATTGTCCTTTGTCTTCCTATATTTCTTTTAACATATAGTTTATACAATTTCTTAAGAATTTTAAGCATCAACTGTTAATTTTCTTATTTGCAGCATCGTATATAATTAATCCCTGTTTGATAATTTTTTTTTCAAAATTCTGTTCCCCCCATGTTCTGAGAAGTTTTTTTCTCTTTTACATATAAATAGAATAGTTGTTTATTAGCAACGAGGCAAGGGGGGATTTAGTAATATAATAATTTCATATTGTGAAAAATAAGAAAAAAATGAAAAACTAGTTTTGAGAATCATAAATAACTTAAAAATCTAATGTACATTCCAAAAGACACTTTTAGGTATTTGCCTAAGAGTTGCATTTAAATTACTTATATCTTTAATTAATAATTCTTTGTTTTTAATTATCTAGGAACAAAAACTGAACTAGAAGCTGCACAATATGCTCTTGATTTGAAAAATAAAAAATTTGCAGAACAAGAAAGGGAATATCAGAAACGGATTCAGTTACTTCAGCAAGAAGAATGGGCGAAAATAAATCATTTAGAATCAGAAAAGTAAGTAAAAATAAAACGTATACATTAAAGGAATTACTTAAAATCTCAATTTTAAATATTTTGCTGTTAGTGTTTCCCTCCCAATTCCTTTGTTTTTTATTGTCCTCCTTGTTTGCATCATACTTCACCTTGTTTGTAGATGACGGAGTGCTCGTGACACTGGAAAATTGTTGGATGCTTTTGTTTCTTTTAATAAACTTTATAAGTAAGTTCATTTTTTTTTTTACATCTCAATTATTTCAGATTTTTAAAAAAAGGTTTTTGGAAAAGTCTTGTATTTAATATAATATCCATGTTAGAGAATTTGGGACCAAAAGATTAAAAAATATTGTTATTATTGTGCATTAACATGTGTAGAAATGTTGAACATAAAATATAAATGACAACACACATTGAAAAAACAAAATTTTTAAATTTGAAACATTAAACTTTTTTTTTTTTTCTATAAAATTGAAATAAACATTTACAATTTAATTTTTTATATTTTTAAAACTTGTGTTGTCATTTATATTTTATATTATTATTATTCAAAATAATATGAAACACAGTCAATACTGACTGGCATTTGTGTAGTTGATACGAATTTTCAAAGGAGACCTAGGTATCAACAAGATAGCTATGCAATATGTTGTTCCCAGCAATGCCGTATTTTGTAGTTCTGTAGGTGTTATATCAGAAAGCTGCAGTTTTTTAAAATAGTTCATAAAATTTTTTGAAAAGGTGCTAACTATCCCGATAACAATGGGGATTACTGTCATATGTTTGACCCCAATCGACTAATTTCTGTGGCCAGGTCTCTGTATTTTTGTGATCTTCTCTAGTTCTTTTTCTTCAACTCTGTTGTCACCAGGAATAGCTACTTCAGTGATTGAAACATTTCTGTTTTCTATCACCATTATTTCTGGTTTTTAATGCTCGAGGTGTCGATCCATTTGAATTCTAAAAATCCCACCAGATCGTAACTTATTTGTTTTCTGACACCTTCTCAATGTGATATTCCCATGAATTCTTTGATGCTACCAATTTTTTTTACACAATGGTCAATGGATTAACTTTGAATCCCTGTCATGTCTGGTATTATAATCAGTCTGGTCTGATCTATTTGCTACATTCACATAGTAGAAGGGAAACAGTCTCTTCTTTTCTTGTCAAAGTCAGCATTTAGGATTTTCACTGATATTCTGGATTTTAGCCTTCATAGCATTTGTTTGTAATGCCTGCTCTTGAACCGTAAAAATTAGACCTTCTGTTTCTTTCTTGATGGTACCATCTTCAACCATGCCCAAGTTAAGTTGCTGTCACTTTTTCCTTCGTTATTTTTCGGATGTTGTCCATGTAGTGGTTTATTTTTCCAACCATTTAATGTAGCATCAAATTTCAGCTTCTTGTATTCAGCCTTTTGTTTTTAAAATGTTCTCAGTTTTTACAGCCTTCAGTGGTTTTTCGTGCTTTTGTTGAATCATTCAAGCCTCTTTTTTTTCTTCTTCAACAGCTTGTTGAATCTGTAGAAGTCTCTGCCTCCAGTTTTCCGTGGTCAATAATATCTCTTTTTTGGATGTAACGCATGATACATATTCATTAGTTTCCGAGTTTTTCGAGTCAATTTTTCTAATTCACTTTGGGTCCAATCAGTTATTCCAGCTGGGTATCTAATTACTGAAATTGCCCAAGTATTAACTCTTCAAGCCGGTAAGATGCACATGTGTACGTTCCCATGTGTCAGTCTCACAGACGGTTTGACTTACAGGGCTATGTTCTCTGCAGGGGTACCTAACTGGCGGACTCCCTCTGTTAATGTTCATCCTAATTCTGTAATTTTCCATTGACTGAGAGACAATGAATTAAGCTTACAATTCAGTGGCGGAATTTAAATTTTCCGCACTATAGTTTGGCCATTAAAAAATTTTCTTTAAGCTTCTTTGTTTCTCAGTAAAAAAAAAAAGTACAGAGGGAGCGACATATTCAGGAAAGAAACTTGCTGGCCTGAAGTGTTAATGGCTCTGATCGTGTTTCACCATTTAACTTTGATTGTAATACTTTTCACACACTCTTGCTTTATTATTCTCTTTGCTTCAGATCTTTAACCTTTGCATTCAATATATTATCTGTTTATAAAATTCCTAGATATTTGTAACTTTCATTATTTGATAATGATTTCATGATGCAAGTTTTAATTTACAAGTTCAATTCCCTCTTGGTTCTGTGACTTTTCACGTTACGTTGATAGGACTGTGTATTTATTCAATCCAAGATATCATTACTAAAGATTTGGACTATATTCAACAAAGATTCAAGGGGGCTTTTTTTCATATAATTTTAAATCATCCATGTACAGTAGATGGTTTATTTTTCCATCTGTATCAGAAATATGGTAGCCCATTTTGGTTGTTTTCAGAATCATAGATAAAGGAATTAGGCAGATGTTAAACAGTAATGCGACAGAGAATCCCCTTGAAATATGCCTCTTTTGATGTTAACTTCTATTACTTCATCATAGGCCGTTAGCATAGTGTTCCGATTGTTTATGTTTCTTTGAGAAACAAATGAATTTTCTTACTGATTCCAAAGCATTTCTAAGCAAGTGTTGATCCAGCTATGTGGCATTGAATCAAACACCTTTTTATAATATATTCATACCATATTCAAGTTTCTTATTCGTCTTTTTAAATTTCCTTTCTGTTTGATTGGGTACAAGTTGTTTTCCAGTAAGTAATCATATATTAAATTTGCTAGTATTCCTGTAAGCAATTTAAATGTTGTTGGGAGGCATATAGGCAGTCAGTAGTTGCTAGGTTCATTGCCTTTATCTTGATCTTTCATTAACAGGAATGTGCGATCTGTTGACATCCAGTCTTCAGTAGTGGAATTTTGAAGCATTTGATTAAATTATACAGCTATACAGTGATGGAGACTGGTTAGATGTTTTAACCAGAATCCATGCAACTCATCTGGTCCAGGTGCACTCCAGTTTTTCACATTTTTAACTTGCCTTGTAATCATGTCAGTTGTTATCACAACATCGTCCAAGCATATTTCCTGCAGTTCAGTGAAAACATCCTAATAAATTACAAATTATTTTAATTACATATTTCCTAACTATATGTATTGTGTTGAGTATCACAGCCTTCTAGAGTTGTGCATAAGTGTTTTTATGAAGTCGTAGTGTGCTGAGGCTGTGGTGCAGTGTGTGAGGCACCAGAATCAGTGGCGGACAGAATGATGGGTACAACATCTACTCGGTCCTGCCTTTACTGCATCTGGAGCTCGTATGCTAGATCGGCATATTTACTGATCTTGTCTGCATGAGTTTTCTACATGTTCTTGTGGATAGGCACTGCAATATCAATGAGATAGATCAGTTTGTTGGCCTTATCAACAAGTGTGATATCAGGTATATGGTTTTGTCTGTGTGGCTTATGTGTGGTGACTCTAACACTCTTTGTGGTATGTATTTGTAGTATGGGACCGTGTTCTTAATAAGTGAGTGTTTGTGGGCTAGCTATTGATGAACGATCGATGCTATCTGATTGTGTCAGTGGAGGTAGTCTGTTTAGGAGAAGAAGGGGACAGCTTGATATTATGTGGTCGATCGTCTCATGTGTAGTGTGGCACTTCCTGCATATTATTATTATTAGATATACATTTAGGTATCCATCACATAGTAGGGATGATACATGTAGTGCTGGGGAGCAGGTATGGACACCAAAATAATTATGTTCATATTTTAAATTGGATCAGAATTAAGTATTTAAGCCAATTTTAAAGAAGATATCAGCCTAGCCATTTTTAGTAAATGGATTTTTGAGGGATAGGAAGGACGGAAGACCAAAATAAATTGTTCCTGTGTTTTAATTGGACCATAAATGAGCAGTGTACTAGATTTTATGAAAATCCATTCACCCACAATCAAAATATTTCAAAAATAGATACCAATTTGTACAATATCCATTGTTGGTTGAGCCATTGAAACCAACAGTTAATCATGTTCTCACTGGCTTTTTAGATAGTTGATTTATTTTTTTTCCTGGTCCTTGGATCTTCAGCAGTTGCCATTCTTCATAAGCATCTTGAAAGTTAATATATAGCTTCAGTGTCTGCA
>JAFIDM010010028.1:23698291-23717218 GCA_023159025.1 Thereuonema tuberculata | reverse complement strand
AGTTTACATACGCAGTTGTGAAAATTAAAGTATTCATACTTAGAGGGGATAAGGAAAGTTCTAATGCTTGTACTGAAGAGAAATTTGGACAACAGATATTTCAAAGGATGCTCTCACTATTTATTAAAAACAAATTAGTTGCGCAATTTGTCACTAGATGTCACAGGAGCAATAACTTATATATTTGCATAATGTTTACTGCTCTACTCTGTAAAATTAAAGCAGTCTCTTCAAAATCATACAGATGTTTGCCTGCATTACAGCAATAGAGCCAACAACACTGCAGGAAATGGCACTGACAGTAAAGCTATACTATCAGGACAGCAATGCTGTAGCTGCAACTATCAAAGAATTCTGGCATCAGAAGCCTGTAAGGGCCGCTCCTTATGGGCTTCAGTTCTATGCGTGTTTGTTCTGTCTCCAAAATGACTGCAAAACTTGAAATAACAAGGACATTTAGACATTCAAGCAGATAGAGGTCGATAATGAGTGGACTCCTATCGTACTGAAGATGTAGTGACGGTTGTCGTGGATTTATCGAATCAATCTTCGTATGGTAGTATAAGAGTGCCAGCTGTTGCTCATGAAGTGTTTATGTCGTATTCCACTGTAAGGCTAGTGATAAGTCAGGTGTTGCAGTACTATCCTTACAAGATGGACAAGCTACAACAGCTAAAGCATGGTGATGCTGGTATTTGTGTCACATTTGGTGAATGACAGTGGATATAACTTGGTCATGGAACAGTCTTTGGAGCGATGAACCCTACTTCTGCTTAAATGGGCAAGTGAATATGCACAACTGTTTCATTTCGGCAACAGAAAACTCTTGAGTTATCCAAAAGGTCCCACTGCACTCTCCAAATAGTGACTGTGTGGTTAGGATTTACTGCCACTTTCATCATTGGGCCATATTTAATTGAAGACGTAACACCAACTGGGTCCCACACCTGTTCCATCACTGGACAGCAATATTATGAAATGATGGCAAATTTTGCAACATGAGAGCTGCAACAATGCAGGTGCCTTAAGGATACTGTATTAATGCAAGATGGTGCACTATTCTACATCTACCGTTTTGTCCAAAGATTATTAAGCCAACACTTTACAGAAAAACAGGTCCTCAGCCATTGTTTTCCCATCATGTTGGTCACCCCAATCACCAGACCTTACCATAAGCAACTTCTGATTGAGGTATTTTTTGAAGAGTCAGGTGTATCGGGAAGGATGTCAAACTCTGTCAGATCTGAAAAACAGCATTAGATGTCATGTGTTGGCTATTCCAGTTTCCATGTTATATTCTGCTGTAGAAAATGCTATTCTTTGAATGGAAACTATTGTTGATCACAGTGGAGGACACACTGGCTGTCTTCAAAAGTGAGCGAACAGTGAGCAAAGATTGCTCAAGCGACATGTGCACATGATCAAAACTGGGAATTGGCAACATGACAGTGCAAATGACTGCAATTCACTGTTTGTCAACTTGTTTTAACTTCAATGATATAAATAAAAAGCAAAATAAACTTCCATATTTCAGAAAAATATTTGGAAGGATTATTTGTTTCAGCTGATAAAGCTTTCATGCCTTGACACCGCTCTATTCTTTTATGCTGTCTACTTATCTACGAATATTAGCTTATTTGCTATCTGTGACTGCTATTTAGCTCGCTGCTTGTAGCATTGGGAGCTGTGAAATTTTTCTCTTAGCTCGATAAGATGGTTCTGTGAACTATGTTTCATTTCTGCTCCAATATGGATTTCCAACAAGTGTGAGCACCAGGAGAACTCGATCTCATTGCTCAATTTCTGAAGACTGGGACTGTAGCACTGTTCAAGTAATTTGTATTGTGACAGTGCCATCTAGTGACAAATTTTGTAACTAATGTTTTTTTTTTTTTTTTCAATAAATAAGGCGAGTATCCTTTTAATTATCTTTTGTCCAAATTTCTCTTCATTATGAGCCTCAGCATTCACTCCCAAGCCCTTTAAGTATGGATACTTTAATTTTAACAACCCTGTATATTAGAATATATTAGAATGTATTTTAGAATCCTTTATATTATAAGAATTATTAATTATTTATATTTTTCTGTTTACATAGTTTTGCTGTAATTTAGGACTTTAAAAAAAAAAAAAAAAAAAAAAAAAAAAAAACTCAGTAATAAAATTTGAGAAGAATTTTGTAAGTAAATTTCTGGATATTTATTATTATTTCATTTTGAAATTGACATTTTCATTTTAAAGTATTTGTATGATGTAATATTCTCATTTCATTTGTATTTGAAAGTCAGATCTTCTGAATATTTATAAATATCATGCTTTTCTTTCTTTCTTCAGTCCTTGTACATTATTTGCATCTTACTAAGATGATACTATACTTTACACTGAAAATCAGTGCAACATACAGATTACTAGAAGTAATCTGTCTTGAGATGGCTTAGATGTTTACGAAGTATGATTAACAAGTACCTCAACTAAACATCTTTTATGTTGATGGAGTGGATGGTTAAGTGTGACAGGGCACAATTAAACAAAGAATGGTGGAATAGATGAATGAGTATCTGAACAGGTATTTAAGAGTATGAACAGGTATTTAAGAGTGTAAAAGAAGAACACGCCTTAAGAATGACAGATGATTAACGTAGAAGATATTGAGGTTTAGAGAAAACTTACAGTTTCTGGGATTGCTTTTTTCCTTTATTTTTTGCAAGTGCCAGTAGGTGGTGGGAAATGGTGTTATTTATTATAAAAAGTAATTAATGGAAATTAACTTAATGATTTCTTACCAGCTGCCTTGGACTCATATTGTACAAAATTCTTTCTGCATTTTCACTATCAGCACTACTTTCCATAATAGCCAAAAGAAGTTTTGAGGCATTGTTCTGAAAGGAAAGAAAAACAAAAATCAGAAAAAACAAAAACAAATAAAGCTTGATTTATTGTAATTGCATGTTTGACTATAGTTCTTTATATGCACATATACATAATCAGACAGGAATTTGCTTTCATTACTTCAGCAATCCCATTATTAAAAAGCTGAAATTCAAAGATAGAACTATGTCAAATGGACTGAAATTGTGATTTATTTTTAAATAATTAATTTAGTGATCTAAAAAAGTTCAAAGATTCCAAGTTCATACAACGTCAATTAAAGATCCCCAACTTTCGAGATAGAATTCAACTTGATACCAATGCAGGATCCCATTTGATCTATTGTTTGAATCCTTAGTTAAGGTCTGATGTTAGTGAGAAAAAGTAAATTTTTTTTTTCTTTTTTTTTCTTTTGCAAAGTAAATTGTAAACTTGTGTGGACAGGATCCAGAATGATATTACTCTCTTGCTTCATATCATAAGTAAACTCAGTGAAGATAAAAAGTCATATTTCAAACTGTATTGAAAGCTTTCTTAACGATTTAATGTTGTAAGCAGGACTGCATTTCGTAGTTTTGTAAAAATTGAAATAAAAACCATATGGTATAGATTTTATAGAAATGCAAATCATGTCTACTAATAGAGAATTAAAGAAAAAAAAATGTAGTGTTTATTCACAGATAACAAATACTAGTATTATGTATCTCCATTTATTATGCAATATTATTAGCTTTAAAATATATAATAACCATCTAGTAAATCTAAAGAATTTATACTGTGAATTTGTTTAGATTTATTAAATGTGTGCTGTCTTATTATATACATTATTTGTAATTACCAAATTGTACCCTTTACTGTAGTTCACAAAAAGATGCTCGATGGAATTTTTATAGATTGCATACTAGATGGCTGACAGATATGATGGAGATACTCCAGACTTCAAAGAAATATGTTCCATTTTTGGTAAGAACTAAACAAGACAACAAACTCGCATGCAGTTCAAATCTCTCCTAACCATGAAATTCAAGATGTAGGGCTCTTTGGCAAAGATGGTGGTGTCGGCAATGCATTGAATGCAATTCAGACTTTCACAAAAATGACCTGCTGCCATTGTTTTGTATCAAGCAACAGATCAAAGCAAAGAACTTTGAAACTTGTTGAATACAGTACAGCAATGGACTTACTAAGATCCAATGTATGATATATTGTATGATCTCCAATCATAAAATGAATAAAGAAAGAAAGAAATACCTTTAGACATGAAGGTGTTTTTTTGTTTGTTTGTTTGTTTTGATTTTTCTCCTAAATGTTGATTTTTATTACAAATTTCTTACATCTAAAATAAAACTTCTGGATTAGTGCATCTGCTTCTGCCAGAGCACAATGCAGCCACTATACATGAGGCTTATTTTACCATCTACTTTATTATTGTTATTTCTACATAACGTAACCACTAAATGTCATTACTTTTTTTTTACCTATATCGTACATAAAATACATGAATGAGATATAGAAAGACTATTAAAATTTTTTTTTATGTGTGCTTATAGATTTAAAAAGTCACTTAAAAAGCTAACACACTACCATAAAAATAAATGCAATTTTAAAATGCCAGACGCAGTTTCATCCCATAATACAGGACATTATCAATCCATGATAACGCCCTGTAGTACGGGACGGTCTTTTAAAATTATGCTTATTTTTATGCTAGTGTTGGCCTTTTTAGTGACTTTTTTTATATAAAAATACTTTTGAAATTATATATTAAAAAAAGAAAAATTAAACTTTAGTTTCAGCTGACAATTTTTCTGCTTTTTGGCAATGAAATATCCTCACACACATTATTTTCAAAGTATTATTGTACATCTCCATAGTTGGGAACCACTTTAATATACAACATAGGTTAAAAAATAAAATGAATTAACTGAATATCCTGAAATTTCCATTCAACACATTATCTAACTTAGATGATTATACCTTCAATTCAAGGACGAGATCCATTCGAGTTTTTCCAAGAGGGTTAATGTCATTAAGTATTAAAGCTGTGATGATGTCGAGACCATTGCTTTCATGAGTGGCTATGCAGTTCTGAAAAATAAAGAAATAAACATGTAATACATTGCTACTGGAAAAATTTTATTTAAGTAATATTAAAAAACTATATCATTTTTTTTTTTTGTTTTTTTTTTTAGATCATTTCTTCATTATTGCAATTAGAGGCAGCAATTTCTGATTTTCACCCATCGTAGTTTCAAAGTTATTTAAATGAGCAAACAGTCTAGAATTGATGGGTTAAAAAAAAGAAAGAAAGATAAGAAAGTGATTCTTCTGAGCATCAATTGATCTTAAAAATCACAAAATGATCTTTGTTTGAATTTCTTAAAATTTGACAGAATTTTTCTGAAGCATACAAACAAATAAATGAAGAAACAATATATGCCAAAAAAATTAAGTAATTGTCTCACTGTTTATCTAAACATTAATGTTTTCAATTGTAGATCTCATCACGGCAGATGTTTTGGGATTGTTACTTTCATCACAAAAATGTCTTTAAATTTTAAGACAGATTTAAGAGATCTTTAAGAGAGATTTTGGGCTGGATATAATCCGTAGTGAACTTTTCATTCTTAATTCCTAATATTTTATTAATAAACATGAATAGCACTATATTTTTTATTTAAATTTATTATAGTTTATTACATAAAATATAAAAATTATTACTATAAAATTATATTAATAACTAGGCCATCCCCCTGTCCCCTCCTGGTAAGTATAAGACAATCCAAGAAGAATCGATTCTAAGCAGTTATGGCAAAAAGTGATATTTTATTCCTTTTTGAATGAACTCATTATTTGATAGCGCGTGAACAAATAGAATAAAAGTAGGATTGGATATTGGGGGACCAGCAGTTGTCCAATGGCTAGTGTTCTTGACTGCAAGGATGAAGGTACTCGGTTCGAATCCCATGCAAGGTGGAAAAAAATAATAATAAAAAAAAAAGATAATTTTATAATTTGACTTTCTCAGCAAAGGAAACTAATAATTAACAATTGCGCCGGACAGACAGACAGACAAAGAAATAAAGATTTTGAGAAAGAAATATTCATAAGAGGTTTTATCTAAACCAGGATATCAGTGTCCAGAAAATAAGCTGTTTATAATACATATTTACATTTTTACACAACTTCTTGGTACCATGCTTCTTAATGAGAATATGTAGGTAAAGCAATCATTGCATAACTCCCTATTCTTTCTTTTCATCATGAAAACTACAATACTCAAGTGAAATTCAACTTTTATTTCTGTTGCATTTTTATCTACATGTGACTGTCTCATGATCATTTGGGAAAACCTCAGTTCATGTTTTTGTTCATATAGGCAATATATTTAATGTATTTTCTTTTCTTTTCTTTTTTTTTTTTGTAACTATAAAGCTGACCAAAAAAATGTATTCATTAAATGCAATTGAATTCCTTGGACACCATTAGCTGCATTATTTGGAATTTTGCTGTGTTCTATTTTTAAAGTCAGTATACTTAGTTTGAATTTTTATACAAGGTAAACTACATTAGTTAAATATAAGCAAAATTATGAAATAATTATTTTATATAAAAAAAAATCTTTTATAGCACCTACTTGATTATCATGGCAAGGTCCTTGACAATATTCGGTAAGGGTCTCTAGTGTTTGATTAATTAGAGCCACATTGTTTTCATTAATGTAAAGTCCTAGTAAACCAAGTCCACCAGTAGTACTCCCACAAATACAATCAAGAAACATCAACGTTTCAGAGACTAGATTATAGTTGTTTTTGTTGTTTTGATTGCGTAAAAAGTTCTGAAAAAAAAAAATGAAAAAATAAAAATGCAATTATTAAATATGTGAATAAGACCTTAAAATAATAAGCACCTTATTTCTGTCTCAAAGCTATTCATTTAAAGTGTCTTAAAACGATAAAAAAAAATACTTATATCATGATTAGAATGTAACCAATTAAAGAAAATTATGTAACTCAAATCAAAAGCAGGTTTTTATGATTCTATCCTAATTTACTTTTTGTCCATTTTTGGACCAGAAACCTGTTAGACCAACTTATGTTACCTCTCACTCCATATTTTTTAAGTTTGTTGATCAGTTTACTTGTCAACACTGTTGTAAGCCCTTTTAAAATTTTAGTTAAACTGCTTCCGTGGGAATGTTTACAAAATGTGTAGTTTGTCTGGCTTGTCTATAGAAATACAGTGAAAACTCGATTAATCCTCATTCTTTTAACCGTCACTCTCTGTTATCCGACATCGTTGCAAAACCTATTTTGCGATTCTATGAAGCGCTGGTATTATTGGAAGTGACTGTACTCGCCAATGCAGTGGAATTCACGCACCAATCCTCACTATGGTCTATTGTTATAAAGTCCTCACTCACAAAGATGAATCTCCCAGAATGCAAAGCAGATTATAGATTATCCATTCCTGGCCCTGCACTAATATTCACATAGAAGAGGTCGCTTCTCTTTATTTCAATGTTAGCGAAGGGCCAGGAAAGGACAATCTACAATCTGCTTTGCATTCTGGGAGATTCATCTTTGAGCGCGAGGACTTTAGTAGCAGTGACTGATGAGAAAGCATGGTTTGGCTTCATAAATTTAAATTTCATCACGGCATTCGACAACTAGACATTAGTGGAGAGAAACTTAGTGCAAATAGCGCAGTCATAGGTGAACATGTTACGTTACTGAACATGTTTATTGCAAAATTTCTGTTATCAGTCTATTCGGTTAACAGTCACAGTCCCGGTCCCGATGGTGACAGTTAATCGAGTTTTCACTGTAGTTTATAAATCATGTTTGGGATCTATTACTAACATCCTCACTTTATTGGGTTTTCAATTTAGTACTGAGTATGTGACTACTTAAAAAAACAATGGCATTGGACAGACAAGAACGAATTAAATGTGGCATTACTTTTTGACCAAACATTAAATAAATGGTAGGAAATAAAATATTAACAATTAAACATTATTTTACATCTTAGTGTGATAAACATTATTATTAATATCATATAATATTCCAAACACAAACCTGCAGTTCTCTATTGTGATTTTCACACAGTAGTTGAAGAAATCGTAGAATTGGTTCCATCACCATCACTGTTGCAGACAATTTATTTTCTTCTTCTTTGTCTTTAGCTTTTTCTATTTTCTCTGACAACATTTCTTCAAGAGATGAACCTCCGTGACCTAAAAACAAAAAAAATAATAAGAATCAGAGTTGCTAAGCCAGTTTTCAAATATCAGCATGACAAATACAAAAACAGATTTCCAAAAGCGTAGTGGAGAATTTACTATTAAATTTACCTGAATTTACTATTAAACTTCCTGATATTTAGATAATTAGTTTTTAATTGTTACAATAATTGTGGATGCATTGGTAGTTTTTGCTATAAGCACTTGATCCATAGGGCCAATGTAAACCAAATCAAGACTGAGCTCAGGTTCGGCGATATTTATTTACTCACTGAAGTTTTATCTTTTCTGAGAAGTAGTTGGAAATAAGGTTACTGTACTTTAATGATAACATGTTGCTGCATGACCGATGGCATGGAATGGTCTTCCTCCCCCTCAGCAATGAACTGTTCCGGCAGCACTTCTTATGTCCCCTTTGGTTTGTTCGAATGGAAGTGTTGCCGGTTATATAAACAGCACCTTAAGCTGGGAAAGGCACTTCGTCTTCGGCAGCAGCCAGCTGCAAGTTGGTCTCCAGAGAAGAAGAGAGAAGTTCGTCTGTGGCAGCCAGCCAGCTACATAGGATCTTTCTCCAGTGAAGAGAAGAGTCATCTGCGGTGAAGGCTGCCTTCAGTAGCAGTAGCTGAACTGAGTAGAGCAGAGAAGAGTAGCAGTGGCAGCCAAATCAGAAGCAAGTTTTAAGTTTCTGGGTGAAGCCAAAGACGTTAGTTCAGACTTTCACTGACAGCAAGTGGAAGATGTTTCCAGACCTCCACGGAATTACTACAGAAGTTAAATAGTGAAGCGATATACATGCTCTCTGCAAGGAAGTAGAGACTTGGGTCCAGATAACAACGCAGACACCTAGACAGCGTTTGATAGTGACGCCGACAAACAGGGAGAGAAAGCCACTCTCCAGTCAGCGTAGGACAGTAAATTTATTGTCAACGAGCGATTGAGAAGACTCGAATCAATGGGTCAAGTGCCACCAAGAACTGTTTCATTTTTGTTTTTTCCCTGTGTCTGGAGAAAGAAGTCCCAGCACCGTATTTATTTGATGAACTTTTGTTCTGTTCATTGTAAACTACTGTGAATAAAAGTACCTATGCTAAAGCATCAGCCGTTTTGGCATTGGTGAATCCTTATACAGACTATTAGGACCACTGATGACTAGCAATATTTTGGTAGTTTTTGGTCCCTACCTCTTTACTTTTCATCCAACATGTCCCTTAATCAGAAATTTTCCTTTTGTTAGTTTAAAATAACTACTAAAGTTCTATCATACTAGGAAGAAATTGTTTCTGAGTTAATCTTGACAGTTCATTGATTGATGGATGTGCCTATTTCAATTAAATATTGCAATTTTTTTGGTAACTTTTTTTTTTCCTCACAAAGCATAAAAGGAATGCTCAAAATGTTAGACAATGCTTTTAATATCTTTTAGTTGCTAAGCTTACCGTGTGGATTAGTAATTGATAAAGCATTTTGAATTTGGAGACAGAAGACTCTTTAAACAAATAAGTAAAATACATGCGCTTTTCTCAATGAGTCAAAAGCAGGTCCTCCATCATCAGCAAGATGTGAAAAAAAGCATCATCTTGCTGATGATGGAGGATCTGCTTTCACCGAAACCGTCCATAGAACCTTTTTAAATTATTCCTATTGTATATATTTTTTAATTTTCTTAATAATTTTTTAAAAATTGTGGTTTTAAATACAAAAAAAAATTTAATAGAAAATTTTTGGTGTTTTTTTAGTATTTCTCCTATATTAATAAGATTACTTAATATACTAACCAACACTGGTTTGGTCTTGTTCATCAGTGCTACTAGGAGGTGCACTTCGAACCCTTGTATAAGCTTTAGTAGTTGCAACAGCTGCATTATCTAACTGCTCCTTAAGTTCATCTGTTAAAACAACTCCATTCTGCTTCAAAGCTGTTTGGGGAAAAAAAAATCAAAACAAAAACAGTTTATTGAATGATAAAAAAACAACTATTTCTGCTTTACTTGAATGAATATAATAATCAATTTTCAACCCAAGAAGTATGAAGATAATATCTGTTACTGCTGACAAGAAAAATTAATCAAATATAAAAAAAGAAAAAAACAATCTCAATTCTGTCTCAGCTATGTGGGACAACACCATGATATAATAGCACATAACTCCCTAACAAAACAGCAGTTTATACCTATAATCACTATTTAAAAGTCAAATAATATATAAAAGTTCAGTTCTTCAACTTTGTCATGGACTGACAGTTTTATATTATGTAATAAGTAAGCCCAAAGGTAATGGTAATGAACCATCTTCATCAACAGTTTATCATTAGTGACACTTTGACACTTTGTTGTTGTTGTTGTTGTTGGTTGGGTTTTTAATGGCGCAAAAACAGCTGTGGCTATCTTTGACACTTGTAAATTAATATGGTAAAGAAGGTTGAAGTAGATAAAAGATGTGGTAGATGGTACAGAAGGTAGAGGTAGACAGACATATCACCATTGTTATTCTATAATGGTAATATGTCAATTGTTGAATAAACTTAATAATGTCTGCGAAAGTAATGCCATTCTGGGAAGGATGCCCCTCTGTGCCTTTTCCGATGTCAAAATGTCAAACAGTGCTGCAAAAAAGTTCGGTGATCAGTAAGGGTACCATTAGCCACATAATATGCCCAAAACTGTCAACTCTGCCCCCAGGCCAAAGGAAAGACTAAGACAGGAACCCAAAGAAATAGACAAATCAGCTGATCACCTGCTACTATATGAGAGAGATAAGAAAAATGGTCACATGAGAGAACCCACCTGCCCAACTTTGCATGGCTAACAGGTGAGGAACATCACAATGGATCAAAGGACATGTCAACAACTTTGACATGCACAGGGTTCACAAAGCATGTAGTCACAAACTCACTGAACAGCACATCCAGGAACTTCACCAATGCAGTAAAACTGTGTAAACGGTCTCTTGCGTGTTACAGCTAACAGTATGTCGTCACATTGTGCCTGGATAACTAGTGGCCACTAATGCCAAGGTAAATGCTGCATACTTCTAAGACTGATGAAATCAATCTTTGGCACCCATATCCCACAGCTTTATGGCGACGATGCTCCATTGGTTAACATGCATATGGACAAGGCATCCAGCCATACTGAAAGTTCCTTGTTCCAGTACTAGGAGCAAACTGCACAAGATTGGGAATGATGTCATTTCCAGATTAATTGCAAGTCTCTCTAAGTCATCTGATGCCTCCCCAAGGGACTTGTATTTTTGAAGGCTTCTCAAATCTGGAATTGATGCTGACCTATGGAAAGTCTGTTTACATGTATGGAACACAATCCCTTAGGAATACCTATCCAGAAGAATTGGAATACCAATGGAAACTATGATGCTGGTTGATTGTCAATAACCGTGGTCATCGTATTGAGCAACATCATTGGTGGCGGAAGGACTTATCTCCATAACAAGAGATCCCAACTTGTTCAGTTTTATCGGGTCTCAACCCTCCGTATTCTTGGATAGAAAGTGGATTGTTTTTTTTTTTTAATTTTCTATCAGGGATAATAATCTATTTAAAATAGATTTTGAATAGTCTTTGCTGATTGCGAACTGTCTATATAATACTGTAACTGAAATTCCTGAAAACTCAAAATACAAAAAGAATCTGTTAATCTGATTAAAATTTGAACCATATGTACTGTATGAAGTGGGTGTAAATGGTTTTGTATTGTGAAACCCAATGTAACAGTGTAAAAAGATACACTAATTACCAGTTAATTTGATTCTTTACATAATTATAGAAAATTACAATTCAGTAAGATCAAGCAGTAATTGTTATACAGTTTAACTCAAAATTTTAATTGTAATATATTTATGTGTGATTTTATAGTGTTTGAAAGGTTTTTGAATGGGGTGAAAAAATAATGAGATTGTAGATTAGTTGAACACATTCCCAGAAATTGACATTTCTTTTTTTAATGGGTAGTAATCATAATGATGGAATTATAGGATTAAATCCATAATCTGCAATTAACTGCAATCTTCAGCAATTGTACCCCTTATTTTCACGTATTGAACAGACTTAAAGTTCAGTTCATGAAAGAAGAGCTTTTGATGATGTAATTTGTTTAAGGATTTATGTTTCCAGAACATAATAGCCCCATATATTGCCAAAATTTGTAACTGAATTGTATAAATGTTACGAAAACATTCTGGTTTCTGTATTTTCTACAGTTACGAATATATTTTTATATTATTGTTATTATTATTTCAATAATTTTATATTTTTTTAAGATTATTTTATTGAAATAATCATTTTTTATTCTTTTTTTTGAGATCACAAAACAACGCCATCTTGGACTGACTGCTCGGAGTTCAAGTTGATGACATCATGACTGATGACGTTTGTTCCAGATAAAATCGATCGCTACATAATGACCATATATGGCAAACCCTTCTTTTTTGCAAAATATCATAGAATTACAGAAAAATCAGTAAATAATGTTCTAAAACTATTCATTGGGCAAAATGCTGAAGACAAATAACAAATCAAAAATCTTAGAAATGCTTATTTCTTTTCTAATATACAAAAAAATGATTAATCCTTCCACATAATCGCTAATAGAATTCCAAGACATGTTAGATGTGAGCCTTAGTGCTATGCAAGCGTTAACTCCAGTACAACGAATACAGCCCATCTTTAAGCCAATGCCACAAAGATTAAGCTTTTTAAGATGTAATAAAAGCTGATAACGATTCTACAACAACAGATGGCTACTTTACAAGAAAATGCCTTAAATTTAATAGCCACAACTCCGCTAACAACAAATAATCAGTGTCAGTTACAAGAATCACCACTTTAGCAACAGACTTTGCGAATTTTTGTTTTTCTGACAGCAGTATATTTAGATATTATTTATTATACATTAGGTATTTCTCATTAAAAGAATATATTGCCGTTATGCATGTTCAATAAAAACCAAATTTTTACATCAGTCACATTAGTAAAACCTGACTAACTTTTACAAAGAAAATTAATGGTTAATAAAAGACCTCAATCAACTGTTCAGAGTTAGATTTTTTTACTAATAGGAAAGGGAAAGTTTTCAATTCAAAATTGCAAATGAAAAGGTAATTACTAAGTGAGGGTGGAAACACCAAAGGGGTCGTTCAAGTATTACATAAGCATTAAAGAGGGTAGGGGGTTCAAGCGTTGCCTGTTTTTACTGACAAGGGGAGGGGGGGATCAGAGCAATGCTTAAGACAGACAGACATGCGAGCTACTTTTTCCTCGAATTTTATGATTACTTTTATATTTAATTTATTACATATTAATTCATTGTTCAGTGGTTAATGATTTGGCAAATCTTACGTAAGCATAAGGGGAGGGGGGGGGCATCTGCTTATTTTTGCTTACATGAGGGTGTGTGTGTCTAAAATGTCTAAAAATGTGCTTATGTAATACTTCAATGGCCCAAAGCACTTGTTATTCACTTGCTAATCCAGCATTTCATAATATATGAACATAATTAGAATACTTAAATATTAAAATCATCAAAATAATTAAATACTGCATATAAAAAAAAATGGAAATTAAGCAGCAACGATATGAACCATTGAAGTAGCACCACAGTAAATAGAAAGACAATTCAAAAAACAAGGCAAAGCTTTATTTGCAACTTAAAAACAAGTTAAATCTGTCTTGAATTTATCACTGAGTTTCTAATTAATCAAAAAAAATGAAAACCTTCAATGTTTCTCTCCATCACTTAGTAATCACCTTTCAAATGTTATTAATCACAAATTTAAATCATTTGTCAGTTTGAACAGAAAGCTTTTCCTGGTAAAATTTTATCAAATTCAATAAAATATCCAAATAAACAAATGGGTTGAAATTAAATTTGAAAAGGCAATTAAACGTTTATATGAGTAGATAATCATTTAAGTGTTAATTACAATCATTTCATACTTAATTAAGATAACTTTTAATTAAATATGAATAATTAAAAATGTTACTTTGTCTAATTAACAACTTTTAAAATAATATGGTTTACATAAACACAACATAATTTCAGGACACACGCTATGTATAACTGAGTATACATTTTCAAAGATTCTTTTTTTAATTATACATAAAATGTAAATAGTTTTTGAAAATGTACAGACAATTTTACTACATATGTAAGTATAAATCATCACAGGATTATATTTTGTATGTAAACTGAACAATTAGAAAAAAAATTAACCATGATTTTCGAAAATCATAACTTACATTTATTTTTCTTTCCACTTTTTTCGCCTTCTTTTCCTTGATCTTTATCTTCACTACCTTTATTTGTCATATCGCTTGTATTCACAGAAACTGTGGCCTTTATTTCTGCTTGCGCCATTTTCATTTTATCAAAAAACACCTTGAAAAATTTCTCCGACATTCCACCAGAAGTCAATTTGTTAAATAATGATTTCTGTAAGTAAAGAGGAATCGTTTTTTAAATATGAATAAAATTAGGAATTATTATTTTTTTTTAATATATTTTCATAGTAACTAAATACTAGAAATTAATTATTACACTTAAATATTAAAAAAAAAAACCCCAAAAAAACAGTCTTTTATTTACATCAAACTTTGTTAAATAATTAGATAGATGACAACACAAAATAAAATCTTCTTTTAATCTTTACTATATTTCGAAAATATTTCCTGTTTTTTTGAAAGATATTTTAGAAGAAAGAACATATTGGTTCTTCTCCAATTTTCCATGTACACCTGATAAAGAAAACAGGAAAAGTTTTCAAAATATACTAAAGATTAAAAGAAGATTTTTATTTTGTGTTGTTATCTAGTCTTTTATTTATTACTAATATTTGCAAACTTTACTAAACTTAGTTTTTAGTTTACTTACGCAAATGTTAATTAATAGTTCTTGTGAATTAAGCATTTTAAGGCTTTGAAAAAAAAAATGAAAATCGAGTAATTTCAAGGTTTTCATATACTGACACAATCCTTATTTATCCTCATGATAAATACTTCTTTTAAACAAAACTACAACATTTTACATTTGCAATAAATTTAAGCTAATTAAAAGCAAACAAAATACAGGTTTTCCTTGATAAAGATTTAATTGGAGATACCAGAATAAATATTTTTATAATATTAGTATACCGAACGGTTATAATTAATCTGACAGTACTAGAATGATCTAGAGAGAAGGTTTTACTCAACAGATCACAATGAGAATTGGTGGGCAACTTAATAAGAACTTGGGGAAGAGAATTTGTTAAAATAACTACTATTATTTTTATTTTTTTATTAAGTGCCAACAGGTGGCACTGGTGTGCAAAAAAGAAAAGAAAATACCAAGTTGAACAAACATAACGTTTCATTGAAGTCAAGATTGCTTGATATGTGAACCATTCATATATAAAATATATTAAAAATTTAATATGATATGGTCCACAGCTGCTTGAAGCATGTTTCAAGAGAATGGCTGCAATATCTTGTGTTATTCTTGCCTTCAGTTCTGCAGCCGATTCAAAATTGTTTTGGTAAACTTGGCTTTCAAATAACCCATAACCAAAAATCGCATGGGTTGAGGTCAGGAGATTATGGTAGTCAAGCATTGTGAAATCTTTGAGAAATTACTCTTTTCTCACCAAACGTGTTTGCAACAATTGTAGCCATACCTGAAGTAAGGGGTGGGAGCCCCATCCTGCACAAAGGTTATATAGTCTAAGCAATTACGTTCTTGCAAAACCAGAATCTCACGGAGGAGAAGAGCTGTGTAATGTGCTCCGTTAACCAATCGATGTATGGGGCCTTAAGGCATGACCTCCTTCAAAGAAATGATCCGATTATAAAGTTTCCTCAGAGTATAGGAGTTCAGCAAGCACAGCATTCATACCTCCATATTCAGCAGTTGTGCTTATTGTGATGAGTTTTACAACCATATTTATAATTATTTTGCTTTTTCTATTTTATCCTATTTACTTTTATATGTATTTTACCTGTTCCAATCAATTAGAATCAAATCACTTGTAAATTTCAAATTATGACCGTTACGATCTTTTTTGTTGTTTACTTTTGAATTTCAACGGCTCAGGGTGCCCATAATTCCATGTAATTTAAAATTTCAGTTAATTTCAGTTATTAATCACGTGTTATTTTAAATCACCCAATGAACTGTTAAAGCCCTCAGCCAATGACCGATCATTGTAAATAATCTATAAAGTCCTTGCTCTTCCTGAATAAAAAGAACACAGAACACATACAGATCCAGCTTAGCCTAATCTACTCTTTTTACGAGCCAGACACCAACAAAATCACCACATATTTTGGTGCCAAAACCCGACTTCAGCTGCACCGAACCTCCAAAACCCCAATATTCACTGTTGCTTGAAGGGAAAAAATGTGCCTTATCGGTAGGAAAGACTTTCAAAGGCCACATGTCGTCAAGCTGCATCCTCGCCAGAAATTGCAAAGTGAAGTCGGTGAGCTATTCTAGGTCATGTAGTTGCAGCTCCTGCATTTTAATTGGAGAGATTATATAAATTAATTATAAGGAGACCATTTCAGGATGGACCATAGAATTTTGCGGACAGTTGACAATGGAACTTGCAACTATCAGGATCAATGTCTGGCACTAACTATGGATTACTTAGAACGCAATTGGATTTCTACAACATTAAGTACAACGTCTTCCACATTGCTTTCTACAACATGCTGCAGGCTTCTACACAGAGTTTTACTACCTCATCTGTTTTTTTCAAATTTCTTTATCGTAGTCTTCAGTCCATTTAGCGACAAGGTCCTTTTTTCTTATTTCTTTCAAAACGAGATTTTGACATAATGCTGCGGTGGCATTATTGCCATTTTACTGCTAGTTTCTCTAGCAAAGCTTGGTCTTTCTTGCAGATTTCCACAGTTACTTTTTGTGATTGCAAGAAGACATCAAGTGTGATTATTAGGTGCGATATCATAAGAAAATGCCACTCAAAATAACTTTTTTTTTATTCATTAAGTTTTTCCCATGTTCTTATTAAAATACATACCAATTTTTGGACCATCGACTAGATCCTTCTCTAAAGCACCTGAGTACTATCAGTTTAATTATAACCATCTGGTATATACATTTTCTCTTCAAGGATAGAAAGCATAAAAGGAAAATATCATTGAAAATAGATTACTATAAAAATATATCCAATATGTCTATATTAAAAATCAGTAAAAGGATATAGTTTTCTTACTTGTATCATATAATTTCCTCCTTCTAATAAAGCTATTCCAAGTTTGATGCTTTCAACAAAAATACTATGACTGGGATTTTTCATGACTAGTTCAGCAACGAGATCACTTGCTCCTTCACGGTCCAGGTGGCACTGCACTTCTGCTAGTGTCATAGCAGCTCGACTCAGCATAGTACTGCCAGGACCATGTTGTGCAATTGCAATCGCAGACGGACTGCCAATGGAATGACTTCTGGTACTGTTGAGGGAATTCTCTTTATTCCGTAACTGGTTCTTCCCAAAGAACCTCGTTAAGAGATTTTGACGCAATGTTTCACCCTATAACAGAAATAAAACATTAAAAAAAAAGAAATTCTTCTTTTGCCGATTAAGAAGAATTCAGAAATGGAATTAATTAATTTGGAATTCTCCAAAGAAAGTGTTTTGGTGTTTTTTTTTGTTTTTTTTTTTGCTTTTAAATATCTAGACCTTTAAGATAAAAATAATCAATGAGGCTGTTTCACTTTTCTCTCAAATTATGCACAGCTTTTCTGATATTGAAAATATATTACAACTTGTTTTACAAGTAAATACAACATGTACTATCCACCAAAAAGTATCTGACAGCTTATTGATTTACACTAACTTAATGTGATTCTACCCCCTTTGGCTGCAGTTAAATGATTAGCCACAGTTACTATAGCTGCCATATTCTCTTACTGAACATTAACCCCAATTTACCTCAAGATACACTGGTACAGCACTCTAACTCCACATACGTTAAAAGGAGTTAGATTTATTAAATCTGTGCTTCTTTAATAAGGGCACCATCTTATTTTCTTCCAATAAAGATTTACTTTTTGTATACAAGTTTTGTAAAGTTTTATTTGATCGACCTAAGTATTTTTTTATTAAACTACAAATTAATTTTGGTTGTTCTATCATCTCTAGTTTTAACAGCAACTGTTCTTTGAATAAGCCAGATAATGGATGTTTTAAAATACTATTAAGTTAAACATTTCAACTGGAAGGTAAATAAATTGAAGGAGGTCTTAAACACTTTTTGGAGGACATTGTAGAAATATGTTTGTGCAGATTACTGCACTAATATCTCAAAAAGACTTTGTACATATTAAATCCAACATCAATACAAGCACAGCAACAATTCATGCAATTAATATCATGCAATACATCTTTCAGGCATTGGGAGTAAAACATACAACATACATCCTTTTAAATTAAATAATATTTTAAAAGAATTATTTATTCATTTACTCTTAAAGCTCAGGAAGGTATACAAACAAAAGTACTATCAAAGGGGTAAAAAAAAAAGCATCAATTGTATAACTTCCAAAGATAAAGTAAATGAAATGTGAAAGCATGCCTAATATCTACCCATAGCAGAATGTTTCATTTGGCCTTCATGGAAACTGCTTTTGGAGAATTTTTTTATTTGTAAAACAAATAAGATTAAAACAATGACAATAGGCAATCTGGTGAAGAGATATAAAATACAAGTAAAAAAAAAAAATGGGCTAAATCATAAAATTAAGAGTGATCCATTTAAAACCTAAACTTCACCTAAGGAGCGTTGGTGGGTTATCCACCGTGCAACG
>JAFIDM010010028.1:23676626-23690175 GCA_023159025.1 Thereuonema tuberculata | reverse complement strand
TAACAAAGAAATATTTAATGGAGAGGTTGTCAGGTAGCAATTTACATCACAACACAATCTCGTCGAAGTAGCTGTATTTTGCAATCAAACTACATTCTAGCTGCAATCATAGATCAACAGATATTATATTGTATGTAGTCAAGTAGACTACATTTCTCTGTTAATATATACTCTGCCTAAATAGGTATTTCAATGTTTCAAAGTAAATGAACATTAATGTCTCCATAGCAACAAAACTCACAATATTTATATTAACAATAAATCACATCATCAATATCTGGTGCTTATCATGCCAAAAGCTTATGAAAAATATAAAAGCAACTTTTTTAGTAACCTCTGCAATTTCACAATTTCACGTTTTTCGATATAAAAAGCATTGAAAAGTTTCTTTTCATTCTCGGAGTAGGATAATCCTTATATATTATTTCTCAAAGGTGTTTTTGTGTCGGTACGCCATATCTCCCTTAATACTTCATCAAAATCAATGATTGAGACATCATTGTGAAGATTACGTTCACCGCTAATGACGAAAAATAAACAAAGTGTTGAAAATTAATGTTTTCGTTAAAAAAACTGTATTTTAAAACCTTTTTATAAAAATGGAGAAGGCGCCGTCTATTGATAATGTGTGTAACTAACAAGCAGGACAGCTGTTGTAGTTGTTTAGTAGAGGTGTTGGAGGTGTTTTTTTTGTTGCGAATTACTCGCACGTGTCAACTAGTCTTTATAAAGTTTACATCCTCATCGTACAAAGAGGCTCATTTGCCATGACATATTTAATTGCATCTCTTACTCTTCTAAGCTATGGTGACCATATGTTCCGTATTTAACGGGATTATCCGTTTTTTTTTTTAGTTTATGTCCTGTTGTCCCGGTAAAGCTAATACGGGATGCATAATTGGTCCTTATTTTAATGCAATTTCAAGATTTATCCGCATTTCTTCAACGTTCAGAACTTGAGAAACTGTGAAAGGATAAATTTTATTTTCACTTTAACCATCTACGATTCTGACGTACAATATTGTATCATTCGTCGAGAGTTTCTGCACTATAAAGTTTATGAACACGTTTCCAACAATGGAAATTATGCTCGCGTTTAAGCTTTACATTGATTAGTTACTATGCGCAAGAAGTCTTATTCATGTACCCAAGCTCCCCACATCAAATTCCGGGCCCAGGTACCAAATGCAATACAGGACCTTTCCCTCCCCCCCTCCCCCCATGTTATGAACAAAATCATAAATTCTTAGCCAAACATATCGCGAAATACACACGATTTCATACTTCTACAGCAGGAGTGGGCAGACTTTTGTAAGGTACCTCAACTATACTCCAAGTGCCACGGTCACCTTAAGACTAAAAAAAAACCGAAATCTCCAAATCGACAACCAAAAAAAAAAAAAAAAAACGGAATCTTCAAATCGACGATTGAAAAAAAAAAAAAGACATCTTCACACTTTTGAACTCGCACATGTGGTCATCCCACAATGCGCGACTGACGTCTTGCCCACCCCTGTTCTACACTATAAACATATTGTAGATCTCAGCCCGGGCCCCGGTACTCAGGGATCAATTGATTTGTGGGGGCCTTGTGGTATGATATTCGGCATGATATAAGCTTCATATTTACGCTTGTGTGTCCATTACAATTCCACTTAAAAGAAACCATTTTTTTTATGCCACTATAGAATTGCAAATAATCACATTTATAATTAAATTGATGAAATGACACGAAAAAATAAAATTGTATTATTACTTAAAAGTTGTAATCAGTATAAGAATGCCCATTATAGGATTGATCTCGAAAACATTTGAAAGTACATAAAATAAGTAAGTAATACAAATACTTGTAGTGTTGGTTGATTTTGTTCTCTATATTGAATTGTCCCGTATTTTTATTTTCAAAATCTGGTCACCCTAAGCTGTCTCTAAGAAATCTCTATGATTTGCTAAAAAAAATGCCAACATATTCTTCAACTCAAGGAAGCTGAAAACGGTAAACCAGAACCACTTCGTCTGTTTTCTTGTAATTCTCAGTCTTAACAGAGAAAATGGTAACGAACGACATCTAGGAAATCTATATAGTATTTTTCAAAAAAAAGAAAGGTTTATCATATATGGTCGTTACATAGCGATCGATTTTGTCTGGAACAAACGTCACCAGTCATGACGTCATTAACGTGAACTCCGAGCAGTCAGTCCAAGATGGCGTCGTTTTGTAATCGCATAAGCGTTACCAAGAAAGGACAAACTTTGCATAGCCTAAGGTGACAGGAAATTTTTTGGCACATTATTAGCATCCATTAATGTGATTTTTTTTAAGAATTTTAAAAAATTCAAAAATGACACCAAGAATAGGTAGAGCCCTTAATGAAATTCCGAAAATCACTTTTCTACTCATATAAACGCAGTTACAATTGCAGTTAGATTGTAGTTTGATGAAAGCAAAATATATAATAGCTAGTTTGACCAGTATATGTTTTGATATAAATTGTTACCCAACAACCTCGAAATTTCTTGGATATAACTCCGAAACAACTAGACCATATCGCTGATTTTTATTAGAATAGAATTTATTAACTGAGACAAAAATTAAATAAAAAATAATAATAAAATCTGAAAAATTTATCATATCCTTCAGCAACATCTGTGGAAAACTGTAATTTGTAAAATAACAACTGTTGCTTCGCTTCAATTTGCCAGCAAGATGGCGGTTTTAGCAACACTTTTTAGAACATTGGCGAGATGTGGAGACTTATCTATCAAAGTGCTCAGAACGTCTAATCAGAAGAAAAAATTTCTGGTTTTCCTGTAATATATATCCGTATAATAAGTAGGAAATAAAGATACAAGATCTCTACTTACATCGATACTCAAACCTTTAATCCGTTGTTTATTGATAGTTGCGAATGAAAATTATGTTGACATAATTTATTTGAAGTAAGAGTTCTCTACATGCTTCTGTAATAATTTAGTTACACTGCGTTCACTCACCTTCATTCATTCAAAAAAGCTCTGAATACAACATCGTTATCTATTTTTATAGTTATAACGACAGTGGCGCCATTATCATGAACCTAGTGACAATAGGAGAAACTACAAAACATTTCATCAGTTTGCGGACAATATAACGCATTTTTTTCTCCTAAATCAAGAAATATTCGATAACGCAAAAATAGCCGATAATAATATGAAATTTGAGTAATTTCATGTGTAATTATTAAATAATGTAAATAAAATTAACAAATAATATAATAAAAATATGTCATTAGAGATAAGTTCGCCGATGAGAGATAACTTCACAAAAATTAACAGCGCTGTACAACAAATGAAAGTGAAACTCTGCACATAAAACGCTGTTGCTAATAGCAGCATTTTTATTTATCAGTTATGGAACAACTATAAATCGGTGGAGATCACTATAATAAAGCTGAATGTGGCACGAGCCAAATCTTACGAGATCGGAAATCTTACGAAACAGCGTAAATAATTAACTACAAGAATTTTTTTTCCTACTGTTCTCTTCTTTCTATCTGTGTGTTTCTATCTTTCTTTCACTTTTATCCTGGTTCTTTATCGGATATTACACACCAAGAAGACAAAACGTTGAGAACCCTAACTAATAGCGTGTCGTTCTTCATCTAGCGCGAACAACAGCTTGTGCACATTGAGGTAGGTGCTGAAGGGTTGCTGTAGATAACGCCAGCCATGCCTGTTCTGTCATTGTTCATCACTCCGTCGGTGTCTGATTTATGGATCTGATGTTTTGCTCCACAACATACCAGATATATTCGATAGGGTTATGTCAGGGGACCTCTAGATGGTCCCAAACTTAAATGAGGGTTCCTCGAGCCATGCCTAAGGAGTTAGCGGCCCGATGGAGTTGTGCGTTGTCCTGCTGAAACATACCATCGCTGCAGGATGTGCCAAGACTATGAAAGAGTGATCAGCCAGCACATTCTGATAGCTCGCAGCTTTAGGTACACTAAGGGATCTGATGTGTCCCATGAGAAGACTCTCCAAACTATCACAGAGCCACCACCTCATTGAACAAGAGCCAATCTGGCAGGATGGGGCAATAGCCTCGTGCTATCGACACCATACCCGCATTTTACTGGTACAGCTGATAATAGGATTCATCTGACCATACGACTCTGTGCACTCTGCACAGATCCAGTTTTGGTGTTCCCGGCAACAGGCGAGGCGCAATGCCCGATGGCAAGGTTAACAGTGGCACACGAGTAGGGCATCGGCTCCCATAGCTTAGAGCATACAGCGTGCGTCGGACTGTGCTCCCTGGCGCTGCTTGTTGCTCCGACAGAGAAACTGAATCTGATCTACGCCGCTTTTGTTCTTGTGTTGGTTTGTTCGAGCCTGGACATTCTACGCCAACTACTATCATAAATGGCGGGTGGGCAGCCACCGCTTCCTCGCTGGCACTGGTACGTCCGTACCCATGATACGAAATCGTAGGGTAATTACTGCGTGGGCGATAGATTGAATCAATTATCTTGCGCCGACAATGCGTCAACGATCAAAGTTGAGGTTACAACATTTTACCTATGCTTGTCGATTGTGATGCACTGTGAGAAGTCCACATGTCGGCCTATTATACCCAAACCAAGTCTTGTGGTCAAGCCGGAGGTTTCCGTGGGCAGATGAGAAACCAGGTTTGAATCCAGCGTTGGCATGTCCTTCTGTGTTTCATCAGTTTCCGCAGGTGTAAAGCTAGTGCGCTCCCCATGGTGCACCTTGGGTAATTCTAAAGAACTAGCACTTTGGCAGCCAGACAATCGCTTTGATCTCCTGAATATTTAATGCGATACGATAAAAATAAAAAGTAAATAAAAAAAATCAAATCGAATCAAACACACCTGATGGTTCCACTACGCGTCGGGGGTGTCAGATGTCAACTTCCCATCACCCATGTCTCAAATGTTTTGTCTATTAAGTGCATTTAATTGTCATTACATTGTGTTTGATAGGGTAATAATATAAATACAAATTAACAATCGAATAAAAATATCTTAACGGTAACCAAATAAATAAATAAATACCTGTCTCATCATCTTTTTTCAGCCTTTCTCGTTTATAAATACCAATTCCTGTGAACTTCATGCAGTTCGTTTCTTGGTGCAGCATATCTGAAAATCAGAAATATTCAAACAATGTTGATAGCCATGCATCTATATCATAACAATATATCAATTGTAATCGATAAAAATTGTCAAGCCCCTCCCCTTTGATTTTAAAATAATCAATGGACCACTTGAGGTTTGCGCCCCTATCGACGTCACATATGACGTGTATCCCATTAAATTATATCGTTCGTTGAAAATATATTGCTGTCGTCTTCTTCAATAGGCGATAACCAACTCTATATCGTTGCATCCAAATCAAATGTTTTAGTTCAGCCTCTATATCTATTAGGGTTAAAACGAAGCATTAGGGTTAAAACGAAGCTTGTTTATCCCACAAGCCAAAAAGTAGACTGGTGGGAAATTTTGGAACTACGAAGCCCCGCCTATCCTCAAGTGGTCCATTAACTGCTAAAATCATGGAATACCAATTAAAAAAACTAAACATACACAATATATAATTTAGCTATTAATGCAAAAGTTCTTAAAACAATAATCATATATTTATAATTATACAACTATATAATTCTAGAAAGAAAGAACTATAGTTGGTGAGCCAACTTTCGAATACCCGCAACGTTAAAGCGTTGTATTAAAAATAAAAAATAAAAAAAAAGTGTTAATTCATTTATGTTGGTTATTTTTGGTCTGTAGCCTGTAGCTCTTTACCTACTAGTCCATTTTTACGAAAGTCAATAAGGATGTTTCTTATAGGTACCTGCAGTTCAGGTTACGAAAGAAGAGCTTTTGATGACGTAATTTCCTTATAGATTGATGTTTCCAGGACGTAACAGCGCCATCTATTGCTAAAATCCGGATCTGAATCATAGAAACTTTACGAAAACATTCTGTTTGTATTTTCTACAGTTAAGAATACATAATAATAATTAAAACTGAAAGAATTACAAACTATTCCCCCTTGCTTGGGTATACAAAGTTTGTCCTTTCTTGGTCACGCTCATGCGATCACAAAACGCGCCATCTTGGACTGACTGCTCGGAGGTCAAGTTGATGACGTCATGACTGATGACGTTTGTTCCAGACAAAATCGATCGCTACGTGATGACCATATAGGACAAACTCTTTTTTTTTTTTTTTTGCAAAATACTTTAGACTATCTATAAAAGATTCAGCTTTCTAGGAAAATACGTTTTTGAGTTACTTTGATCACTGGGGATGGACAAGGAACAGACAGCTTTTGACTCCTAGCACCTTCACGATTGGCCGCGTATGTACCAACAGTACTAAGAATCATTCGCTCAAGCGCCCTCTTTGTAAAAATGTCAGCTTATGTGGATATACAGATTTTTTAATTACAGCTATTGCTCCGTTTTAAAGGAATTGTATTTTAGCAGTTTTTCGCCCTAACTACTTATCTGTTGGTCCAATATGTACTAAAATCAATAGGATCTTCCATGAATCACCCGACCCAGCTATCAATAAAATTTCAAGTTTCTAGGATGTAAAGTTCTGGAGTTAGCTGATCACGGACGAACTGACAGATGCGCATGCGTATTTAAATTTAAAATTCTTTTTTAAAATTGATTTTTTGTTCTAGCCCTTTTTCTCTATGATGTGAATTAAGTAGCGTTATAATCGTTAAATCAAACTGTAATACCCTGGGGATGCTAGCTACCATGCGGTACAAAAAATGAATGTATGGAAGAAAAAGTATTTCCCAAATTTCATTGTATTGTCATACTTGAGAACGGGTCGCTGGCCGGCCCGAAAACGTTTGTAACTTTTAGATTGTTAATTTTTTTTTAAAACAGTAGTCTTTGTGTGGTAACCTTAATTTTATTCTTATAATTATGTTCCACACTATAATGTTTTTGATCAAAAACTATATTTGTTTGATAATAACCAGATTAACTAAGAACACAAATTGACACGCACAATTTACGCAAAGGATTCGCACCCCGAGCTGTCATCGTGAAGAGACTGGGACGGACCGTTTCGCACTTATTAGTGCTCATCAGCCAGCCAAACTCCACCCCGAGCTGTCATCGTGAAAGAAAGATTAATAATTTCTATTTACAGCGTATTTCTTAATTAATGCTGCTATTAAATTCCTTTTGTGCTTTGCGAGTTGCAGGCCAAGGAAGTATTGTATTTTCTCATTTTATTAATTTTTGTTTTGTATTTCTTTGGTGAGAGGTCCCGCTGTTGGGAGCAAGAGCCGGGATAGCTAGTAGTTTCGCACCTCCTGAGCATGTTATCGGTGGAGTTTGGCTGGCTGATGAGCACAAATAAGTGCGAAACGGTCCGTCCCAGTCTCTTCACGATGACAGCTCGGGGTGCGAATCCTTTGCGTAAATTGTGCGTGTCAATTTGTGTTCTTAGTTAGTTCACTCCGCACGTTAAAGAAAGATTAATAATAACCAGATTTTTACTTGGTATTATTTAGCAAAGCATTCCTGCAGCAATTTTTTTTTCCTCGGGCACTCTTGTTTACAAGAGAACAAAGAAATAAATAATGTTTTATGTAACTCAATAATCTAATATTCTAACCCAGGGGTGGAGAACCATATTTCATTTGAAGGTCACGTGTTATGTAACAGAGACTTCATCAGGCAGCAAATTGTGTTGTGTGCTGCATATATTCGTATATGTAAACATCGAAATTTTAACGAGAACTTAGAATTTAAAAACAGACTTACAAGGGATGTGCGTGACCTCGAACGCTGAGAACCGCACGAAAATGTGTGTAGAGTATAAATCGCTCATCCCAAAAACAGTGGTATGAGTCATTCCCATGCAAAACTCAGCTGTTGTCTGCTAGCGCACTTTGAAGACTGAATAGCTATGCAACACTATGAGGTCAGTAGGAAAAGTTTGTTGTTCAGATAGCGTAATTATTTTAAGCAGAGGGAAATATAGTCATGACATTGAAATATGTGTGTTTTTGGTCCTTATAATATCGATATTTTGTTTCTTTGTGTTACCAAAGTTCCTCTCTTGGACCTTTAATAGGTGATCATTCAAATGTCTCTCGTGGTAAGACGTGCAAGTTTGCATGAGAATCACTCATACCATTGTTTTTGGGATGAGCGATTTATATTCTAAGCACATTTTCGTGCTGTTCTCAGCGTTCGAGGTCAAGCACTTCCCTTGTTAGTAACTCTTTAATTAAACAAAAGAGTATTTATGGCTTATTCTCTCCACATTTAAATTAACAGCTATGAAGTAGTAAATATCAGTTGCTAATAACGTATCTAGAATTAAAACATATTCATTTAGCGAAAAATAAGTTTCAAGATAGACCTATATTTTCGAAGAAACTAACTCTGTCGTTACGCGAGATATGATTATTTCGAAATAGAAATGCTTAGACGACTTTATTTCGCTATTACTCTACTCAAGAAGCTTTTCAATTTTCAGCTCTGAATATTAATGCATTGTGAATAATTTTTATTTTTCTCTACATATAAATCCTTTCCTGTTTTTTTTTTTTTTAAGTATTTTTCTAAATCCACACACGAATCTGAAACTGCATGCGAAATGCCTCACCGAATATCACAAAAGCCGCAGGTTCTCCACTTCTGTTCTAACCTCTTTGTCAGATTAGTTCTGTTTATAAAAATTTATAATTTCTGTAGAAAAAGTTAAGCTATCCTGCGTGAATAGTATTCCGTGCAGTGAAACTAAGTTTATATGGTTATGCTAAGGCAAAGAACGTAAAAGAGCATGCGCAATCAACCATTTCCGGATTTAGTTCCATGCGCCACCGCCTACGTTCTGGAGTGAATTTTGTTTTGCAGTGAAACATGAATAAGGGGAAGTGAGACTTCTTCTCTTTTACGTTCTTTGTGCTAACAAGTAAGGATGGAAGGTTTTCTCTGGTGAACTGAGCGGCTACGGTCAACTGGGCGATGACGACAAAATAATAGATCAAATATAGAATGCAAATAAAATATTTAATGATTATAATAAGAAATACAATTAATTAAAAATTATTTTGTCAATGAAATAAGAGGTAAAAATATTTAACTTCGTAGGAGCTCAAGCTGTTGATGCCAACCCAACAGCGCCCGAGCAAAGCATCTGTGCCGATTAGCTGTAGGTTAGGTAAGTTGAGGTTTAACCCCTCCAGGATGTTTATATTGAAAAATTTTGAAAATTATTATGTTACTGTACTTTTAATTTACAAAAAAATCCGTCAAATAGTATGCCTGCTAAGCGTGCAAAAAATTTTAAGTTTCTATCGCCCAGATGACGGTCTCTCAATTAGTTGACCATCGCCGAAATGAATCACCCAGTTGAGCACCGACGGGTGTGAGCTAAAATTAGGGGCTAAAGCAGCACCCCCTCACCTCCAGGGGGTACTGGCTAAAGTCCCCCCATCCCAAAAATAAAGAAAAAGAAAAGAAAGAAAGAAAGAACGAGAAGAAAACCTTTATTAAAGCACTGCCGTGTCTGTATCTTATTATTTTGGAAAATGATCTTTGAAACGATTTATTTTTAAATAGGCCTACATCTGAATGGACTTTTTATAATATCCTTAGCCCCCCCCCCCCCACTGCATTACTTTGTAAAATAACATAAAATAATTCTAATAAAATGTATTATTGTTTATGTACTATAATACTAGATGGACATGCCAGAAAATAATTACATAAATTGTAGAAAAACTAGCTTTAACTATCAAAAATGATTCACCATTTCAGAGGAAATCCATTGACATCGTATAATACACTGTCTCAGCAAAATATTTTGTACAATTTCCGTACAGGTCCAAAACAAAATAACAATTGAGCATTACTTATCGGAGGTTAAACAGTAATCCCGATAAACGGGGCAAGTGAAATTTGCAGGTTTGACGACTATTGATGCTCATCTGTTTTGAGTCCTTCGTTTGAAAGAGGGCTGAGTTTTCCCTAGGACCCATCTAGCGTGATACAGCACACACACAGTCATATATACTACTGGAAAATCTATGTAAATGTACTGTAGACAGAGAAATAATATTTTTCTGTTAAAAAATGTTTTCAATGATTGAAGTACAGTCTTGGGCAAAACAAATAGTAGTTGAAAGACAGAAACTTGAAATGGACGCAGTAAATAATTAAATATCAGTTACATACTATAGGAATATCCTAACTTAGCATTATGCATCCTATCATTCAGTTCATGAAAGAAAAGCTTTTGCTGACGTAATTTCCTTATAGATTGATGTTTCCAGGACCTAACAGCGCCATCTATTCCTAAAATCCGTAACTGAATCTTATAAACATTACGAAAACATTCTGGTTTTTGTATTTTCTACAGGTACGAATACATACTAATAATTGAAATTGAAATAATTAAAAACGTTCCACACTATTCCCCTTGCTTGGCTAAGCAAAGTTTGTCCTTTCTTGGTCACGCTTATGCGATCACAAAACGACGCCATCTTGGACTGACTGCTCGGAGTTCAAGTTGATGACGACATGACTGGTGACGTTTGTTCCAGACAAAATCGATCCCTACGTAATGACCATATAGGGCAAACCCCTTTTCTTTTTTTTTTTTGCAAAATACTGAAGTGTAAAATTTTAAATGTTTGTTTCGGGTGATACAGTCAATATCGTTCCAGGAAATTTTCTACCTTGAGATGACACAGCCAGGAAAATTTTTATGAAGAAACTGCCTGTACGCTCACAGCTGTATGACAGGTAAGCACCTGTTCCAAAAGACGAACTTTATTCTCGTTTGTTGTTACGGTTCATGATAGTCCCGTGCACCCTTTACGCTGCATCGGTAACGTCGGATTACGCCAAGAAACACTATCACTTGGGGGTGTTTCCGAAACCGCCTCCTTCACATCTGCAAGACTGAGTCCATCTTTTCGTCCTAAACTAGATTGTATGAACGGTTGTAATGTTAGCCTAAAAACACCTTTTCTTCTGTGCTCAGAACTATTAATGCCTCGACGGATTCAGAACCTAACACCAGTTATTATAAAGTTTGTATTCAAATAGACAGTGATGTCAGGACACGCCCTATTATCGTGTGGGGATGTGGAATATTTCACTACTGTTTGTTTTGTCCATTACTACTTCTCACACAGTCATTTCGAGAAATTATTAAATTAGAAATAATTAAAAAAAAAAATATGTGCATGTCCTTGCATGATTACCTACTATGTCATTACTCTCTATTGAATCATATTAAAATAAAACACCTTTTAATTATCTAAAAGCCACCTTGGAGAATACATATTTGAAGGAAATTGCGAAATAAAGGTTAATGAATTCTATTTTAACGGATAAGTTTTGCCACGACTGCGTTAAATCATTTTAAATATTAAAATATTTTCGTTAGTTGTAAACGTTTTTACCGTAAAGCTAAATTAGTTTTCTCGAGCTGAATTTGTAAAAAAAAAAAAATTATTAGAGATTAAATTGTCAAAGTAAAAAAATACTTTGATGATCGGCAATATACTGAGAAACAGCTGTTTGGAGATGTCACTTTTGCACTGATAAACACTAGGTCCACCTTTTAATGTGTTTAACCACTTTTTAGAGGCTTATTTCTTATTTGATGCGCATAGAAAATTCATTGCGGTCAGTGGAGACTGGCACATGAATTTCTATTCTTTTATTTTTATTGTGTATTTCTTGCTTTTTAATACACTTTGTACTTGTACTCATTATTCGTAAGCCTGTCCGTGGTTTGATACATGTAAAATGTTTCACCATCCAAGTTACACGTTTAGATTTATAATATTGATCATTAAATTTACCCTATTTTTACAAAATGTCTTTGAATGAACATAATTACCACATCCATAACATTTACTTTAAATTAAATTAAAGTTAAATTTAAAAACAGTCAATTTTTGGGGGTTTTCAAGGTATTACTCGGTATTTTCAACTTAAAAAAACTTGACGAAAACCTAAAATGATAATAAAAATTCATAAAATAATGATTTAACTAACAATTAATGATTAGTGATAATTATAACTTGAGCATGTAGATTTATTCGTTAAAATTCGTTAAATATTGATTCTATTGTATATAGATAAAAATTAAAATATTACGAGCCACAGAGTTTTGTTGATTTTTTTATTTTTATCTGTAAAAATAAATATTAGGAAAATCATTTATATAAATCTTATCTCGTATTTTTTAAAAACTTTCTTTGATTTCTTTGAAGAACAAAACGTCAACTATTTTAGGAGGGAAAAAAAAATCCCCGAAGCTCAAAAAACCATTTAATTATTAAAAATGAACCATTTACCATGCGGGAATATTTTAATGAACTTAATTAACATAAACGTACCAATAATATTAAGAAATTACAACAATACAAATCGATTTCTTCAACTCATCGTTACTTTCTTCAGTGTACCTTCATTTAATTTATTAATATTTTTCTGTGTTTTTTATTCTTTAGAGATATTTTTGCATTCAAATTTAGAAAACCAAAAAATAAATGTGAAAATGATTGAAGAGCTTAAAATAAGAATCATCATAAAAAATAATTAAAACGATAATTAGTAAATTACAGCACTTGTATATAAAAGAAATCAAAGGTTTACAGTCGTCTATACTGAAGCGATATTACATATGATTAGGGCAAGGCATTTAATGACCTATAATTTGCTAATAAATGACAAAAAAAAATGTATTTATGACCTAAAAAATTTTAAAAAAATGGTAGAAAAATAAAATAAAAAAAATGACCAAAAAAATATTTGAATTTATTACATTAAACTTTTTTTTTTACCTTTTTTAACTTTGAGAACCAAAAAAAAAAGATTATGAAATACTTAATATAAAACGAGATTTAGTTGGAATTCGTCTGCGAGCAGCGGATGCACATTTTGAAAGCGAAAACAGGTCTACTTATTTCCTGGAAAAATTTGTTGGCTTGAATGAGGACAAGCAAAAATACTGAATAATAAATAAAATCTCAAAGTATATTGAAAATGCGATGTTAATACACCTTCCAAAAAACTACTGAAAATGCTCAAAATGACCTAAAAATTGCCAAAAAATGACCTATCCCTAAAAAATGACGGAAAATGCAAAAAAATGCCCTAACGAATTGCCTTTATTTATCCAATTTTTGAATGTTACACATTTCCATACAGGGTGATTCACGAAGATATGCAGAAACTTCGGGAGCTCATTCTACATGTAAAAGTAAAGAAAAAAAGTTATGTAAACATAGGTCCGGAAATGCTTCGGTATCGAGTTACGACTAGCGAAAGATTCGCCCATAATGTAGTACAACAATACGCACATGGACTATACCTCAGTTGTTAGCTCTCACAATAAATCAAAACAATGCAATTCAGATTATTATTAAACAGCTGTTATTGTAAGAAATAAGGCAGAAAAGAAGCCAAAAATTTAACGTGCTGTGCAAAGTATTTAAGAAACAAAAGACAAGAAACAAAAGAGCAGCACTTAAATTAATTGGA
>JAFIDM010010028.1:23638688-23676616 GCA_023159025.1 Thereuonema tuberculata | reverse complement strand
TCCTTCTACGGACTCGTCAGCCCAACCCTGCCTCTCCCGATAAAAAATTCGGAAAGGCAAGATCCTTAAGCTGTTATTGTGTTGCCAACTTGTTTGTAGGTTCCACGTGGGATAAGCTTCAAACCACTGGGAGATACAGTTCTGCGACATATTTCATTCGATTTTTCAGGTCAACAACCATAAGAAACCACTGATTTCGCCCCTTAATTTACCTTCCCAGACTTCCAGCAAGTCTTCATTTCAACCAGGATACTACATTATGGGTGAAATCTTTCGCTAGCCGTAACTCGATACCGAAGCATTTCCAGACCTATGTTTTTATAACATTTTTTCTTTACTTTTACATGTAGAATGAGCTCCCGAAGTTTCGGCATATCTTCGTGAATCACCCTGTATATGCGAGCCATGTTTCAACCTTCATAGAAAATAGATGCAAAATCATCAAATGCCTTGCCCTATATTCGATTAATTAGAAATTATCGTTTTATAATCAAATAAAAGTTTGATAGTAATTATAATAATATGCAATATTAGCAGTTTCAGTTCATAATATTTAAAATTTTAATCATTTTATTTATTTATTAAAAATAACTAATATTTTTTATGTTAATTAATAAATTCATTAAGATAGGAGTAAGGAATAAAAATCAAGTAGCTTCGTTTAACTTAGAAAAAACTCACTTCATTTTCTCATTTCAAGCCATTGGTGGTTGAGCCACTTGCAGAAACTTGTAGAAAACGGAACAGTTCCTCCAAACAGCTTGTTTTCTAGTAATATATATGCAGTAAAACCTCGATATAACGCTCCCGCTTATAACACTATCCCGTTCTTTACACTCCTTTTATACGGTCCCTGGAATTTTCTATATATATCTGTATATTTTTACCCTCTTATAACGCTTCAAATCCCGCTTGTAGCGCTTTTTTATATCGGAAATTTTGTATCGAAAAGAAATGTAACACTAAAGATTCTTTTTTTTTTTTTTCCTGGTAGGAGAGAATCTTTGAACTCTGTGAAATGCAGGTCTGTGAAACAGTTGTGCAAAATGTCGAAGTGGAAATCCCTTTCTATAAGTGAAAAATTGCAAATTCACCGTAAGTACGACGAGAATTCTACAGAAGTCAGAAGGATTTCGCAGAATCTCTAGGAATTCCCTCGTCCAGTCTGCGAACAATAATGAAAAATAGGAACCGATGCAGCGAAGGGTTGTTGCAAACGTAAAAAAGGAAAGTGTGCACTAAATCTGCTCCGAAAATATATCAGTATTGCTCCTAGTGGTGTATCAATTGAATTAATAGTTACCTGAACCGCATTAAAATGTCATAATAATAACAGTAGCGCACACACCCGGCAAACCACAAACAAAGATCTTTTTAATAGGAAATAAGCTCATATTTGATGTATATCTATTGCAGAATCATATATGTTTCCTGTAAAATGGTTTCCAAATCTTTCCCCATCTCATAGATCATTTCCCGTCTATAGCGCTATCCCGCTTATTACGCTTGTAGGTCATGGTCCCTTGACCAGCGTTATAACGAGGTTTTACTGTATATTTATACAAGGAGGAGGAATTTAAAATGGATTTTTAGTCTAAGCTTTATTTAAGTTAGGTAACATATGTTTCAAGATATATGTTACATAATGTCGCGTCGCATCGCGTCGGTCAAATTCATACCATCAAGTATATTGATTACTACGTCATTTTCATTTTTAGTTCTAAATTACCCATTAAAAACTTTATTCAAAAACCATATTAAAACAACAATACTTTAATGATCTAATTAATAATTCGTTTTCTATTAGCATGATAAGTCTTGCTAACAAACGTTCTGAATGTGGTAGTATTGATGTTCATAAAAATTTGGACTATAGGGCGGGATCTAAGGGCTAAAAACAAACAACACACAACTATGTGCTGCTATCACATTGAATGGATACTAATTACATAGAAAAACTAAACAAACACTTAAAAAAAAACAACTAGCACAATAAACCTGTCAGTAATTTTCGGCCTGCGCACTGTAGGGCCTATTGTACTTTCCCTGTAGTTGGTTTGGATTAAAATTGGTTTTTTTTGAGGTTCGTAATTAAAAAAAAATTTTCGCGGCACTCGCGGATAATCGGGGCTCTACTGTACTTTATTTCAGTTGTATTTTTAATCGAATGAAATGTTAACTTTATCAAAGAATTCAATTGAATTTTTAATTATTACTTTATTATCCGTAAATTCATAATTATCTGTAAAATCATTATTCACTATTTTAAAAATAGTCAACTATCACATTACAAATATGAACGTCAACTCCGAAATACCATCATACTAATCAGCTCTAAAATTCATCAATTTTATAGCAAACTTTGAAATTATCATTTGTTTCCATTAAAATATAGATGAAGACAGACTTTCTAGATAGTGGAGGATGATAATCGTAAGCTATTAAAAAATTATAAAATAAACATGTCAAACAATTGATTATTCGAAGGAATTTGTAAGAATTCTAAAGATATTTCCCAAATTTCTTCTTGAAATACAGTTACTCGAATAAGCATAAATTCAAATTACCAATATTGCATTGCCGAAATTCTAACACCGTCTTCATTTTAATTGTGTTTCACCATTTAGAAAAACCGGAAACGGAAGTTGCATTATTCGTAGAGTGTACATCACAAAATGGCAGCCTACGTTAGATAGAAACTTGCGGGAAGATCAAACTTTTTAATTTTTCTCATTTTGATGTGAAAATATTTATGTAATATTTAAGATTTTTGCATCTTAATATTACAAAAATGGTAAGTTTAAGATAACATTCACTCTATTTCATGTTGATTATAACTATTAAGTTTTTTTAAATAATACAACTGTGATCGTGTCTTATTTTTTCTAAAAATCTTGCTTTACTTTTAATTTTAGGCCAGAAATGCAGAAAAAGCGATGTAAGTTATGACTCTTACTTAATATAAACTTAATTTATGTATAAAAAAGGTATTGGAGGAGCTATTACATTACATTAAACATTATTGTATTAAACCATGAAGCACCGTCATATGTTCACAAACAGGAGTATGCGTATTTTTATTTTACTTCATGCAGTAACAATATTTACTAATCTTCACTTTGGTGAAATGGTAAATTTGATAATAATAGTCAGTTTACAATCGTCATTAACCATCAGGCGATTTAGAAGTTAAGTAAGTGTATTTCGATCTGGGCCACTAAATTCGATAGTAGTATTCAAAATCTTTTTCTAATTTGCAAGCATACTTTTATTCTGTATATTGAATAATTCATCTTTGCAAAAAAATAAATTCGTACAAATATCTAATGACACAAAACATATTTACAGCAAAGAAATGCAATTGTACTTAATAATTCACAACGTATATCAAGAAAACCATTATCATTATTTTTCCTTATGTGAAAATCAATTCATTACCCATATTTCAGTAAGAAGATAGTTTGGACTGAAACGAAGTTACTCTTATTAGTTCTTGTTCCCTTAATCAGGTTCTATATTACAAATCAAACAAACTAATTATATAAAATTAAAATAACCTCAAAGAGGAATCTAAGGGAGCTGGAAGTCCCGAAGTGATGAGCATAATGTACTACAATCAAAATTTGTGATCTGGAATAAACTGCAGTACCTTAATTCTCCACTTGAGCATTTCATGTTCCAAAATAATAAACTTAGCATATATTTCTTAAGAAGGTCATCCCAGTTTTTTTTCTTTCAGAACCAAACATTATAAATAAACAAATTTTCTAAATTTCTGACATACTATTATCTGTAGTCTTCTTTTTTAACACAATACATTTACAGACTACAAACCATAATTAATGTACATAACTGTGTACGTGACTGGCATTCCGTTAAGTTTATCTGCATGAAGTTGCAATGGGAAAGAAAATTCTTTCAAATCTTCGACTTGGAACAGCAAGAAATCCTTTATCAAGGAGTTCCTCGTAATATCTGCAAAATAAAGTATTCCAACTTTCTTTCAATTGAAAGAATTAGCAATTTTATTATAAAATTTTGAATATGTCTTTCTCATTTAATAGAATTGCTGATTAATGTATCCTCAGCTAGACTCATGCATTGGTTAATAAATCACATTACTAAAAAACAGAACTGACAAGTGGAAAAGTGTCTTTCTAGGTACAAAACATTATGTTTAAAAACAGTTATAAAATAAAACTCTTCCAACAGTTCACTGACTTTTAAAGAAATTTAATAAAAGAATGATGTTTTGAAATATTACAGCATTTACTTAATCATAATATTCAAATATAGATTTTCTTTTTTTTTAAAATATGAGTCCTTCACGTACGTACGTACGTACGTACACACACACACACACACAGATATATATATATTGATATAAACTTTTATTTCAGAGAGAAATTAAGAAATCTGCAAATAGAAAAATATTACTAAATAACAGAAAAATTTTAGAAAAATATTACCTTTGCAGAATTTATTTGGTAGGACTGTAAGATGGTAAATAATAACAATAAAGTATTGAAATAATATCACAAGAATTATTTTTAAGTAAAAAGTGGGGGTTAATCTATAATAAACATAAGCCTCTGTTTAAAGTTGAATCTGAAAGATCGGAAACAATTTAAATGCAGGCTTCTACAGATTTTTTTATCACTTGAAAATCACTTGAAAATAGGCCCAACAAAGGTGAGGGTCAGAAACGTCGTGATCTTTTTATCCTTTTTAATCGTTCGTCCGTGCTTTTAATGGTAGGCATTTTTTAATTCTTTAGTTAGTAGCACGTAATTTTTATCAATAAGATTTTTTTCTTTTGCTTTTTACAATTTATAGAATTATTAACTTTTATGATTATATTTCTGTTTTGTTTAGGACAACGTTGGCTCGATGGAGAGCAGCACAACTTGCAGAAGGTGGAAAAGAAAAGGTAGTCCTTTGTTAAAGTGAATGATTTATATCCGAGGCATTTGTTATTGTGTGTTTGAAAATCTTTGGGTTTTTATGTGTGTAATGTTAAGCAAATGATTTTAATGTTTAGGAAAGAAGGCCTTACCTTGCGTCTGAATGTGATGATCTTCCGAAGGCTGAAAAATGGAGGATGCAGATTATTCGGGAAATTGCGAAAAAAGTGGCACAGATCCAGAATGGTAAGATTATACGTTGACTATATGATTTAACAAATAAGTCAAGAAATTTTGCACCCTTATGATTTTGTTCATGTAGACTTACAGAACACGTTCCAACTTATATAGTATAGCTTGCATTCAACAAAAGTCTTTTTAAGAAAATTACTTTGCTGATCTGTCATTGACTGAGGTTGCACAAAATTCTATCATTTATCTTCTCTACTTGCTTACATCCATATCAGACTAAAACGGACAGAATTTCCTTAAAAGTTTTATACAGTTGCTTATTCATGGTTCAATTTAAAACATGAGAATTACTATTTCGCTCTCTAACCCTCGTCTCATCTTTCCCTCAAAACAAGACCAACGAAATCCCTTGCTAACATGGCTGGACTGAATTCCTTAAAATTTGGTACAACTTCTTATTTATGGTCAAATTTAAAATGTAATCATGATTTTTTTGTTGGTGTCTTTCCCCTTTCCATCCCATCCACTATGCAATGGATATCTCAGTGTATAGCTAAGGTTATTAAGTTAATTTTTTTCTTTTGTTTAAAGCTGGATTGGGAGAATTTCGGATACGTGACTTAAATGATGAAATCAACAAATTATTAAGAGAAAAAGGCCACTGGGAAGTAAGAATAAAGGAATTAGGTGGACCTGATTATGCAAGAGTTGGGCCTAAAATGCTGGATCACGAAGGTAAGAATATAAGTTTTCTCATTGTTTAAATGATATGCATAAATATCTTTTGAGTTGGTAAAGATATTTAATAAAAGGCACAATTAAACACCCACGTAATAAGGCTTAAAAATTAACTGAACAGCAAAATAAAACATACAATTGATTTCAGCTGGCTATCGATTGTATGTTTTATTTTGCTATTCAGTAAATTTTTAAGTCTTATTATGTACGTATTTAATTGTGCCTTTTATTCAAAGATTTCCGCATTTAACTTAATTTTAATGGCAAAGATATTCTTTAGTTAAAATTTCAAATTTGAACTTACACATCAAAAAAAAAAATTAAAAGGACAGTTTCGACCTGCCTAACTGCTAGGTCATTTTCAGCAGAGAAGATATTCTTTGGTAAATATTTACAAAGAAATGTGGTTGATTTAATATTTTTATAGGTAAAGAGGTTCCTGGAAATAGAGGCTATAAATACTTTGGTGCTGCAAAAGATCTTCCTGGTGTACGAGAACTTTTTGAGAAGGAACCTCCAGCTCCTCCAAGGAAAACAAGGGCCGAGTTGATGAAAGACATTGATGCCGATTATTACGGTTACAGAGATGATGATGATGGCATTCTAGTTCCTCTTGAAATGGAAGAAGAGAAAAGAGGTAAAATATATTTAATTCTAATTCTAGCAAAAGAAATGTAGCGTAAACACAGTATGGAAGAGGTAACACAAATAAAGAAAAAAAAACAGGGTAAAAATAGGAAAGACAAAACGAAATTTAATGATCAAAATACCAATTCTTTAACAAATTATAATGAATTTAATTGAAAATATGCACCATTACAAAAGCAAGTGTTGTAATAAAATTTACAGGTTCATATCGAAATATGAACCTGATGTGATTTGCTGATGTGATAGTATGTTGTTTTTCAAAGCAATGCAGTTCATTCAACACATTGTCGTGAATTGTAAAAGAAAATTGTGTTGGATTTCAACTTTTAAATAATAATAAAGTATTATTATTCAAAAAAAGTATTATCCCGATAACAGGATATTTCTTAAAATGTTGTAAATGTTTTTTAAATTCTTCTTGAAGTAAATATATATGGCTGCTAGAAAAATTAAAAGTTTATGTAACAGTAATCTCTTTTTTTACTTCTTTAGCCATTGCAGAAGCAGTGAGTGAGTGGACGTCAAAGAAAGATGTTGCTGCAAATGGAGAAACAACCTCAGAGGCAGTTGAAGAAGAAGAAAATATATATTATGTTCAACCTGACCCTGAGGCAAGTTATACAATACTCCTTTTAATAAGTGATAACAAAAGCACAAATTTGAATTTATTAAGTTTAATTTTAAGCTCTATCTAATAAGTGAATTAATTAGATTAGGAAAAGTCGACTGATATCTGAAAATAACCTTGATTTAATTTTTTTATTATGAATTTTCTATTCAGATTATTAGAATTTATTAGCTAGAATCAAAATGTGAACAGAATAAAATAAAACATGATTGTTTCTATTCATAGCCAACATACATATAAGCTTATGTTACGTATACAATTGGTCCTACTGTTCACAGAAACTACTACTTTTTTTCAATTTTGTAGCAACTAATTTATTAATAAACAAAATACACTTCTTCAAATCCACCAATTTCGAACTCCCACAACGATATTTTGTGGAGTTCCGCTTTGTCAAGTTTTTCTCAAATAAAATAACAATAATATATATTAATAATAATGTCAACAATGTATATGTATTAATTTACTTTTCAATTTTTCCAGTCGGATGAAGAAAATGCATCAGGAAGTGAAGTTGAAAGGCAACCTAGATTTATTGCCCATGTACCTGTTCCTTCCCAAAAAGAGGTAGGAATTTTTCTTATACTAATAAAAATATCATTTAGTAATTAACAAAAGAATAAATTCGTAGTATAACATAAACAAGACCCAAGATAGTACAAATAATGCCAGCATTTTGTTGCATAGCTCTTTAGCTAGCATTAGTTTGAATCATCGTTGTACAAATTCAGTGATATGAATATGCACAAGAGTAAACTCTGATTTAATGTAAACAAGGTAGGGATAGCGATTAGTAAACCAATCACAATGCTTCGCAATGTGATTAAGAAAATATAATTGATATTGCTTTAATTTCCTTATTATTATAAATGTGATTGTTGCGAATGCAAAAGGCGCAATTGTTGAGTTTATTGTGATTGTTCCACATGCAAATGTTGCGATTGTTGTGCTTAATGAGATTTTAATGATACTTGTCCACAGGACAGATAAAACGGGAATATTAGTCTGCTGATCTTATCAGAAGACACATTGACACTAAATATCTTTAAAGTGGTATGAACCCTTGAAGAAAATCATGGATGGCTTTTTATTTATTCCTTTTAAAATTAAGGCATAACTCCCACATTTCAAGTGGTAGACAGCACAGAAGGTAAGGTTCCTGTGATCACCAGCCAAGGAGAGGTTGAAGGACTGATTCATGACAGCCAACCTCAGGAAAGAAACCTGATAACCAGTTTTGAGTCAAATGCACAATAATCGGGAAAGAATCTCAGATCTATGCGTGGAATTGATTGGGGTTTTGGATTGGGAAATTGATGAAAGTATTAAGAAGATACTGTTTATTTTCCACACTAATTGCTGCTCTTTTGCAATCATTGCAGGTTGAAGAAGAACTTCTAAGAAGAAAGAAACAAGAACTGTTAGAGAAATACGCTAGTGAAAATTTACTTCAAGAAAGCAATGAAGCGAGAACTTTGTTAGGGTTGCCTAAGACTTAGCAGAATGGTGAAAGACAATCGTTATTTATAAATAGACGATCCCAAATGGAAGAAAAAGTCCCACTTGCGAATCATCTTTAAGTTTTATACCGCACAAACAATCATGTTTATAAATAATTGATAATTCCTTTAACTGTGGTTGTCAGTTCAGATCATCTCTCATACATTATTTTCACTTATTTAAGTCAGACTTTTTTTTTTTATTGAATGTAATTCAAGAAATTACTAATATCAACTGACAAGTATCTTCAAGCAGTTAAAATATTCTTCAGTATTGACTTAATGTACAGTTCAAAGATAGTCATATGACATCATGAAGATATGAATGAAACTTTATTCAACATTTTAGGTTGTAAATTTACTATAACTGATAAAAAATAAAATTTTTATAAAAAAAAAAAAAAAAACCTAGACTAATAAAGATGTATGTAAATATCATTTCTATTATTATTGCTCTTAACAAAAGATATGTCTAAAATAGAAAATACTGTATCTTGTGGAATTACAAACCTCTCTTAACCAAACAATATCATAAGTAACAAACATTATATATGACACTTAATAAAAACCTTAGTCATGAAACGATAACAATAAAACAAAATAACAAATTTGAAACCGGTGGATCATTGACATAAGCAACAAACATGTAACAAAAATCTTTAGTCAGGAAATGATAACAAAAACAAAATTAACAAACATGGATCATTGACAATTAAGGCAATATTTGATAATCAATTAAAATCTAAAATCTAACCTGTTTTAGGCAAAATCACAATCCGGACCCTATTGTTAAGGTTATTTATAATGTTAGAGATGAGTACTAAAGATTAATGTTCGAGTCATGTCTAATAAATTGTTTTCATGCTTTAATAAAGATAAATCACTAAAAGTGAATGAAATATCATTAGGTATTTACAGGAAATTGTTAACCCATTTCTTCCCAGTGTTGCGTTCACGCAACATGAAGTTTAACAACACAAAATGCAGTCAAAATTAACTTATTACACAAAACTCATCATGCATGTGTTAAAAGGCATTCATAAACTCTCTGTCTAAGTGTTTGCATTTCACAATTAGGCTAACACTTCGTGAAAAAAAAATAATATTGAAAACATGTTTTTTTCAATATTTTTCAATAATTTATTTCAACTGTTAAAATATATTTAGTTCAATCTTTATGTGCATATTCCTGATTGCTATATATGTAAGATATACATGGATATTTTTTTTCTTGAACATATTAGACCTATGTCACAACAGTGAATGATTTGTACGATCGTTGCGCTGACGCAACGTTGGGAGTTGCCCAGCTAAGTTCGTTGAGCTTATAAAGCGCTTTAAATAAGGAACACTCGAGATTTAAAAGCGCTATAAATAAGGAACGCTCGTCCTTACAAATTCATGGTTTGTGTATATCGCTCTATAGATATTAGAAATGACTTTCTACAAACAGAGATTACGAACAGCTGAGGAAATCTTAGCTGTTCTTGAGGAATTATAGGCAGAAGAAGCCATTGATGCAGTCATCATACCTCCTGAAGAACTTACTGATGAAGAAGAAATTGAAGATGGACGTATGATTATCAATGACGGGGGTGATGGATTACCAGTAGATGTGGTGGGTACATTTGAAATCCATGCTACTCTAGACGACAAAACATATATATCAGTTCCTGAAACTACACAAAATACTTCTGAAGAACCAAAACAGAAAAAGAAGAAACCTACAACAAAATGGCTGAAGTGTGTCCCAACTTATACTAACACTCCTAAAAATTGTGAAGTTAGATGTGTCGAAGAAATAAAGAATAAGTTTGGGAGTTTGACACCTATACAAATGTTTGAACTTTTCTTAGACAAGCAAATTTTGGATAAAATAGTAGACTTTTCAATCAAATACGCTCGAAGTAAAAACAATCACACATTTGCTATGTCACGTATTGATTTGAAAAAATTTATTGGCATCCTTATATTCACTGGTTATCACTCTCTCCCTCAAACAAAATTTTACTGGAGTTTAGATGAAGATAAAGGGATCCCTCTCATACGCAAAACAATGTCACGGAACAGATTTGATGAAATAAAGAAGTACATTCATCTTTCTGATAATGATAAGTTAGACAAATCTGATAAGTTTTCCAAACTAAGACCTTTTTTCAATGAAATAAATAAACGGTACATGCAGTTTGGTGTATTTTCCCATAAGATATCTTTTGATGAAGAGATGGTGCCATATTTTGGACGCCATTCTGCTAAGATGTTCATACGAGGGAAACCAGTAAGATTTGGATTCAAACTGTGGTGTATAGCCTCAGCTGGAGGATATGTGTATCAGTTTGACCCTTATGGTGGAGCTTCAGAGAAGACTAATGAAAACCTGGGTTTAGGAGAAAGGGTTGTAACAAACTTGTTGAAAGTTGTTCATGATCCTGAAAATCATATCATATTTTTTGATAACTTCTTCACAAGCCATTACCTTCTTACCTTGTTGTCAGAAATGAAATTCTTTGCCGCTGGTACAGTGAGAGAGAACAGAGTGGCTTCCTGTCCACTTCAAACAACAAAAGCCTTAGCGAAAGAACCAAAAGGGAACTTTGATTATAGATTTGATGGGAGCAACAAAGTATTCGCTGTTAGGTGGCATGACTATTCTGTTGTAACAGTTGTTACCAACTTTGGTACCCTTGAGCCAATAATGAATGTAAAGAGATATAATCGGAAGGAAAAGAAGCACAACTTAGTCCCTCAACCAAATGTTATCCACCAGTACAACCAAGGCATGGGAGGTGTGGATTTACATGACAATGCCATTGCAAACTGTAGAATCAGAATTAGAGGCAAGAAATGGTGGTGGCCATTATTCTCCAATAGAATTGATAGTGCTATTGTCAATGCCTGGAAAATGTACCAATGGCAACAGGCTCTACTATCAGTCAAATTGACTTCAGATCCCAGATAGTAGTATCTCTATTAAAAACTGAAGAAGAATCTGAACTGGAGGTAAACCACAAACCTCAGAGAAAAAACATCAACCTTGGACACCCCAGCAGAAACAGCTTGCCAGGAGCAGTAAGGGAGGACAGAACTGACCATATTATAATCCGAAATGAAGAAAATGCAAGGAGGAGATGCAAGGTTTGCAAAAGCCAAACGATCTACATATGCAAGAAATGTCAGGTTCACCTTCACACAGAGTGTTTTTCAAAATTTCATGAGTGATGCCATTAACTTTGGTCAGTTTTTTCATGTAATCAACAATATTATTCATTTTGAGCAAATAAAAGCATGTGATCGAAATAATAATTTTTTTAAATTTTTTTACCAGGAAACTCCCAACGTTGCGTCAGCGCAACGTTTTGTGTAGTGCAAATGACAACACATACTGCTAGTTTTTTATATTTTTAGTGTTATTTCAATGATTATAAAGTGAAATTGATGACAAAATACCATATTTTTTCAAAATTTTTGTGTTTGGGAAAAAATGGGTTAATGAAAAATACCAAATTAAAAGAAATTTTAGATTTTAATTGATTACCAAATATTGCCTTAATTGTCAATGATCCACCGATTTCATGTTTGTTAATTTTGTTTTTGTTATCATTCCTGACTAAGATTTTTGTTATATGTTTGTTACTTATGTCAATGATCCACTGGTTTCAAATTCGTTATTTTGTTTTGTTATATTGTTTGTTACTAAATGATATTGTTTGGTTAAAAGAGAATTTTCTCTTTCCATTTAATTATGTTTTCTCTTATTTTTAAACTTGTAAAACCTTGAAGAAGTCTTTGAAATAAAAGACGAAATATTGGTTTAGATGAAAATGTTGGTGTTACTGTGATAAGGTTATACATAATCAGATCAATGTCACTGATGTTCTATATTTTAAGTTTCTATTTACAACAGACATCCAACCTTTAATTTATTCATAAAAAACTTGGCAATTAGGCCAGATACGTATACATTAAAAGAAAAGAAAAAATAGGAAGCATACGATTATCAAAAAGCATTTATTAAATAAAAATTATTATCTTTTAATGATATTGTTAGCTTAAAATTATTTCTATATCAAGTCTTATTGATGCAAAGTTAGATGTTTGATAAGACAACTGTTTAGGATCTATGGGCAACAAATTGTCATTAAATATACACTTGTGCTCAAAAGTTAAGGGATTGACAGTTTCAGACCCTTCCTGGCATCCAAATGTCACCAAACTTGAAGGAAATGTGCAGTAAGTCCTTCTTATACAAAGTAAACACAAAACATAAAGGTGGCAACAGTGCTGGGGGAAAAAAACACATACACACATTGCCAAAGATGTCCTTGAGGAAAAAATCTACACATTCAGTTTGAAACAATTTTATTTGACAGCCTGCATTTTAAGATTGTTTCAGAAGCAGGACTCAAAAGTATAGCTCAGTATTTTCTCTAGCAAAATTCTTAGTGAAAACTTTGACTTTTCTTTATTTAATCTTTTCCAGTCAATTTCATTTGCCACACAATGATTTTGTGTCTTTGTACAAATCTTACATTCCAACAAAAATATTTTAATGCCAGCCAAGAATTAGCTTGTTTTTTTTTGGTTCTCATGCAAGAGATTTATAATAAACTTAATATTTACTTATGCTAAAAATTTTAATACAGAAACATACCTTTTATTTTCCGGAGGCGATTTATCTCGAATAATTACTTCTATACATACAATTTGCATTTTTCATTTATTATCCTTGCCTTGTCCAAATCTGTTACAAAACAATAATAAAAAATGTGGAATGAAGAAATTAATTCCTAATTAAAAATAACATTTTCGTTTACAAAAAATATAAGTCAACTTAATTTTTTGCTGTCTTAGAGTTACTATACTAGCAGATAAGGAACCTCCATGTGTGGGATGTTCAGTATCTTGATCTTCCAGAGATATTGCTTCCCATTATTAAGTGTTCCCCAATATTCACCCCACAACAGCTGTTCTTACTAGAGAGAGAGATCTCTTAAAAAATAATGGCAGTCTGAGGAGTAGGAAAGTGGATGAAATCTCCACTTGGGATATAAACCAGGCTCCTCATAAGGCTTTACAAATTGAACTGCATGTAACAATAGATGTGCTAAAGCACTGTGTGTTATCACATGATACATACATATGTTATTAATGAATTTCATACTAGTACACAACTCAAAATATTATTACGTCATTTCTCGATTCATTCTTTTGCAAATACACGTGGATAATATGGTAAGACAAGTTCATAATACTTAGCACTATCCACCAATTTTCAAGTAAGTATACTGTCAAAGTATCTAATGTCTAGTGTGCATGCAGTGCTGCAGATACATTTTCAGGACAAAAATAATAGTCTCATATATATAAAAATTGACTCCACAAATCTTACATCTCTTTTTCTCAGCATTCTATATTTTGTCCTGAATGAGAGGACTTCTTCAGGAATCTTCATTAAATACAAAACATAATATAAAAAGAATAAAATAAGAGAGAGAAAACCTTTCTCTTCTTACGAACACAAATTATTATAACAAAGTAAATAAATAACGAAGTCCTCTCATTCAGGACGAAATATAGAATGCTGAGAAAAAGAGATGTAAGATTTGTGGAGTCAATTTTTATATATATATGATGATAAGAAGAAATATGTAAGTTGTAATAGTCTCATAGTTTTTTAATTGGATCACACAGTAGGCTATGAATCAAATTTTATGGATATCTATTTGCTTTAATATGATGCACATACAGTGCGTTCAAAAAGCTTCTCAGCACTTGATTTTTTTTAGGTTCTATTGAAATAAAACAAATATGTTAGTTAGATGAGGTGCTGAAAAATTGTTCTTCATTTTCAATACATAACTGTTTTACACTCGTTTTGATATACATCTTTGAGAGCTCTTTGTGTTATGGACTGTGTGTAAGTTATGAATGCCTGTTTCAGTTCGATTGCTTCGGTCTATTCCTGTACACCAATGGTTTTAGCTTCCCAGAAAAAGAAATTGGTGATGTCAAATCAGGTGATCTCGGTGGCCAAAGTCCCTTCGAAATGATCCATTAACATACGTTGTTCAATGGTTAACATATTGTCACAGAACGGCAGACAAAGCATTCAACTGACTATATTAGGTTATAGAATAGTAGAGAGGATCAACATGCGAAATGTGCAGTCTCGACAGAGCTCATTACATTATTGCGGAGAAACTTTTTGAACGCACTGTATCAATGGACAACAGAGAAAAGAGAGGAATAGTAAGATTTGGCATGCTCAGTCAATAAAAAAAAAAAGCTCAGACAACGAAATATTGATAATTAAAGATCTCTTCAATCATCATATGACTGCTAACACAGGTGGTAGAAAACAAGCACCACCATCTTGAGGAGCTTCCTTTATAACTCAAAATACGAAGTGTCAAATATCACAGCAGTAACAACATTAATGGATTTGTTACCAAAGATTAGATATCATTTCAAATAACAGCATCTGAGAGCTGAAAAAAAAAAATCCCTGCTATTTCAAGAACAGTTAATCTGGAAAACTGCAACCTTTAGAGAATGTAGAACTAATCAAATACACTCCTTTTAGTTCCAAGTGAATCTAACGTAACGGCATTTCTTTACTCTTCCAACTAATACTACCCAATTAACATTAAACAGAAGATCAGGATAAAAAAATTGTAATCTCGTAGTTCATGAATGGTCATTTCTGAATAACGATGTATTTTTGAACATTGCAACTAAATGCAAAACAATGAATTCGTATCTGAGAGAAATATTTCAACTAGCTATAGATGCTTTAAAAATCTTCCAATTGTTTTGCTTCTTGTAGCTCCTACTTTATCTTACAATTACTTTTTTATATATTTTCAATTATATCATATAATTATTTTTTATATGTCAAAATAACTTATAAAATTCCATCAAATACAAAATATCATTTTTGTATCATTTTTGAATATCATTTTTGTCGTAAAATTCATAAAATTACTAGTATACCTGATAAAACTTGACTAACAGTTTGGTAATCTTTTAAGTCTGGTCTAAAATTAATGGCGAAACACGGCTGCTTTTTTTTTCTATTAGAAATGGAGAGAACACATAATCTTCCTTTTCTGAATTTTTTTTTGTCTGCTAGTCCAAATTCAGTGGGCCCGGTAGCCAAGTGGTCAGGGCGCTTGGCTGCGGGTTGGAGGTGGCGGGTTTGATTCCCGGCCTCGGCGGAGGGCGGGGATTTTTCCATGCTCCTTTCATCCCTAAACGGGTCCTAGGGTCTACCCAGCCATCTGTAAAATGGGTACCGGGTTTCTTTCCTGGGAGTTAAAGGCGGGCGGGCATCGGGCTGACCACCCGACCTCAACTTTGTCCCATTGGTCCTAAACGCTGGGAGCCTGACCTCCTGCGACCCCCAAACGCCTGTATAGGCTTATCGTGGGGCACTTTAACTTTTTTTCAAGTCCAAATTCTATGAAGAAAGTGAGAGGAACTAGCAACTTCTTATAAAAAAGTGGTAATAAGTTGAGAAGAATTAGACCATATTTTATGTGGGTGGCAGGGAAGCCAAGCACTGCAACCAGAGATCTATTGTACTAACCCACAGAAGTAACTACAGATGGAGAGAAAGTATGGTGGGAGAAGTGCAGGGGAAATGCTAAGAAAACTTGCCCAGCACAGATCGTCCACTATCACGAAACCCACAAGAGAACCGAACCCCAATTCTCAAAGGTGAGAGGCCAATGTCTTAGCGACAACGCCAACCATGTGACTAGACTGTTACCATAGTTGTATATATGGTAATGAACAGGCACTGTTTTTTGGTTGGACTTAGCACACCTCCCCTCCCCCCCAAAAAGAGAAAAAAATTTAAAGACATTTTTTTTTTATTTGCTTGTTGGCTCCCTAACTGATCTCACCCTGAAACAAAATCCTAAATGTGGCCCTAGTTTAAGAAATAGGGCCACATTTAGGATTTTGTTTCAGGGTGAGATCAGTTAGGGAGCCAACAAGTTAAACTAGGAATGGAAAGTAGAATCTTCTCAGTAAGTGATATAGAAATTATTGACTCGACTACCCACTTATCACTAAAGCTAAATATATTTCCAATATTCATATAGCTCTCATCATTCGTTTTTATGAGAACTGGGTCAACCGGTCACAAAGTTCTAGTTCCCATATTTTTATTTTTCATTTGCAACAATCTAATACAGTGAAACAAAAATGAAATAAATAAAGGATTCAGAGATCTTTCAAGCAACTCTTATCACTGTGTAAGCATTTTCTCTTTCCCTTCTGGGAATTAACAAATGTAAAGTAAACAGGGCTAGCCATCAGTAAAGCATCATTAAATCATACATTATTAAATTTATAAATGTTTCTCTCATTATTTTTTCTTTCTTTTTTATATACTGTGACAACACTCACATATGTCTATTATTGTATTAACTGAAATATTAGAATTTTAATATCATATTTGTAAAGGCAAAGAAATGTCAACTAAGAAAAATAATTTTCGAATCATTGTTTTGTAAAGCTAATGGCAGAAAGCTTCGTTAGCATTAGTTCTTAGTCATTATTAGTAATTTTATTTTATTTTAGACTTTAATTTAGTTTTAAGTCAGAATTTTAGGAATTTTAGGAAGAAAATCTTTAATTTTAAAATGTTGGAATTTAACATGATAGATTTAGGAATTTAGATTAAGTTTAAGATATTTAAGGATTTAAGCTTAATTTAGCTTAGATTAGATTTATTTAAGGATTTAATTTTAAAATAACAATTAATTAATTTTCTTTTTGCTGTGAATTAAGTTAAGTTAGTTGGAAGAATTACTTCTTGGAAATTTTCCATGAGTCATCATTCCAAATTTGGAATTGTTTGGTGAATTTGCATATCATTGGATAATTGATCTTATCACCTCAGATGACGTAATCTTCCTTATTAGGTTAGATAGGTGATTATGCTATCTGATAGGTCAGCGAATCAGTGACGTAGTATCGGTGGTTCAGTTGAGTTTATTTAACGTCATGTTGACAGAGAATCTGTCTCTTGCTGTTTCGTCACTTCACTCCTGCGGTCAAAAGATACCCGAGCTGTGTATGACAGTTTTGCAGCCACATTCCTCGTTCGACCTGGTGACCAAAGCCATGTTGAGACTCGGGCCCATATTGTCAGCATAGGGTATGTTAAAATCCAGTTATTATAGATAGATAGGCAACCTGGATAGCCTTAAACCCCACGGTTTATTTGTGAATGGAATTTCTCACAAATTAAGCTTAAAGTAATTTACAAAAGAAAAATCTTTTAAATTATATGTGTGTGTGTTTAAACGCATTTGTATACCCATGCGGGATTTCAGTGCCAGTGAGTAAACCCTTCCATTTATGAAATCATTAGTGTTACACAACCTATCAGTGATGCAACCGTTAAAGATATAGTCCAAATTAGGCTATTTAACAAATTAGTGCTACGCAACTGTTAGAGCAGTGCGACTCACAAGGAACAGTGTTAAATTTAAGTGAAGTTAATTTTATTAGTGGTTCAATTATTTAGTTAATTTCAGTTCAGTCGAAGTTATAAGCCATAAGCTTTGCCCATAAGTTATTGCCTTCAGACCAAGGAATATGTTATTTTTTAGTGTTGAATAAAATTGTTAAATTTATTTGTGCAGTGGAAGTGTTTTCACCTCTTATATGTGGATGGGAAGTGTGGACCCCTACACCATGAGATTACTGAGCTAGTTGCCTCAGGGTGTAACGAGTTTGGAGGGGGTAGTAAGGAACTCTACCGAACGAATTATCGGTTGGCGCCCAACGAACATCAAACGATACCCAAAATATTATCTCCCCATTGTACCGTTACAATACGCTATTAAGCAACAATGAAAAATTAAGACTTAATTAAAAAAAAAATAATCTTAAAATGAAATTTAACAGATAAATTAACAATTCATCAATTATTTCTTACATTTAAGAGCCTAAATTGAAAATAAAGATGATAATCTATTTACTGTTATTCCAATTTAGGCTGAGCATTAAAAAATCATTGAAGGATGTTGACAAGAATGCTTTAACCAATTCAGTGCATATTTAAAATTACAACACATTTTAAGTTTCAAACAAACTTAAAAATACTTGTGAAATATGTGTATTCACCAATCTATACAACTTTATGCTACAAATCATCTTTCTACTACTCTGTCTTACTGTTTCCAAAATCTATAATCTATTTCAATTCAATTCATGACACAACAAAAAACTCCAATTAAATTTCATATTTATTCACGATATTTCGTTTCTTTCAGCAAGAAACTTCTTCTGGTTAATTGAGGACAAGAAAATTTCTTTTCTTTTTCCTCTAAAATTCATTATTATACATTTAGAATTTTAGAGGAAAAAGAAAAGAAAAATTTTCTTGTCCTCAATTAACCTGAAGAAGTTTCTTGGTGAAAGAAACAAAATATCGTGAATAAATATGGAATTTAATAGGAGATTTTCATTATACTCTGTCTTACCATTTACAAAATCAAAGAAAAGACATTGTTATGTAGGAAGTTTTGTTATTTTAAAAGAGCCATTTAGTTAATGGTAGCAAGATAAAAGTAGGACAATGACGTCCTGTAAAATATGTAAATGTGAGACGGCAGAATAGAAAGATGATTTGTAGTACAGAGCTGTATATATATTGATAGACCATACAATTTGGTGTTCAAATAATATGAATGTTGTGGTAGGAAGAATATAAGCACCAAGTAGTTCTCCTTTTCTGCAGAGATTATCAGTTATTTGTTATCCACTTGCATAAGTATACAAACACTCAATTTGTACATAATGTTAAGGAGTTGAGGCATCATAGAATATCAACACTTCCTAGTGGACGGTTATGCTATCACAGTGCACGTCAAAACAAAATATCAAAAGCTCATTCTTTGAAACAACATCAGTTATTGCTGAGCTCAGTTTTTGGTTTTACTAAATGACTGTTTTTAATCACTGCAACGTAAATAAAAGGGGAACTCTTATGTGATTTATTTTCTTTAAATACATTTGATAAAAAAGAAAATTAAGTCTTAGATGTCTTAAGCAAAAAAATTCTGTAAGTTCACAATTATACAATTTATGTTAGTATTTGTAGCAAAAGCACACAACATTTCTCTAGTAAAAATATACATTCCATATAAACTAAATATATATTTTTTTCCATAAAATATTTTTTAACAGCAATTCCACAACATTAGTGTATTCACAATAAATAAAATTTCAATTAGTTTTGCATTTTATAAAATAGAAAAATAAATTACTGTTAGTCAACTCACAAAATGCTGAAAAATATCTCTCGCAATTATTTGGACATTAGAAATTATTCTTCATGATTATTTTAAGCATTAATGAATATCTGATATTTCATGTTGTTGTTTAGCTAAGATGGTTAACAAAAAAAAAAAAAAATGCTTCAATTTCACCACAAATCAGTGAAAGTGTTTACAGCCATGCCAGGTTATTTCACTCCAACATTTTACAGAAATGAATATATTTACAGAAACATATATTTGAATGTAAATAAAGTTCTAACAAAAACTAATCAATACAAGCTTGAATAAAAAAGTTCTGGCGACTTTTTTTTTTTTTTTTTTTTTACAGAATTTTGCATAGTAACAGAACATTTAATATATCTTGGTATGGTAATTTCATTAGTTATGTATATACAAACTGTAATATCTTTCTTGTTTATGTAATTCTACAATAAATATCTTTACATTTAAAAAATATATTTTAGAAAAAGAATTGGTATATTTAAAATAAAGTCATTTCCAATAAAATTAACATTCAATGATCTTTTACCAGAGTAAACATCCTCTCCATGTATAGTAGGAGGAATTATTATCTTAAGTCTGTATTTATAATGGATTTACATTTTTTTTTTTAAATCGTAAGTTAGATAACTGTCAAGACAACAAACTGACAGTTGTTATGGTCTAACGAAGCACTAAAAATATAAAATCTAATTCTATTTACAATTCAGTGCCTTAATTACACCGGGTGATTCATAAAGTACTGGAAAGTACTGGTGGTTTTCACCGCCCCATATCTTTTAAACTACTGCTCAGAAAAATTTTGAAACTTTTTATGTAAAATCGTCAAACATATAAAAGTTATATTTTCATGTTATTATTTATTCATTATTATTGAAATTCATTTTATTTGCATTCAAACACCTCCAATATATCGAAATTATTATCAAAAAAATTATTCGACTCAGCCCAAAAAAGAAATTTGTCAGAATGCATTTTCAAAAAAATAGTTTTTTTTTTTTTTTTAATTATACAAAGGAATTAATGACAAGTGTTTAAATTAAATTTTCCTAATTAGGTTTCTGTATCATTTGAATATTGGATTCAGACTTTTAGAGTTTAAACAATATCACAACAGTTATTTAAATATACGATATATTGAGAGTGTTTGAACGCAAATAAAATGAATTTCAATAATAATGAATAAATAATAACAGGAAAATATAGCTCTTATATGTTTGACGATTTTATATTAAAAGTTTCAGATTTTTATGAACAGTAGTTTAAAACATATGGGTCAGTGAAAACCAGCAGTACTTTATGAATCACCCGGTATATCAAGTTTATTTAATTGTAGTTATCCATATAACAAAAGGTTTATAATAACCCAAAGCTGTACTAAATATGACGGACGGTATAGTTTGCTTGCAGTACATACTTAAATGATATGCAGTGTAAGGCAAGATAGAAAACATCTCGATCGTATTCAATTTCATGATTCCTGTGATAAAAATAACTATTCTATAAATCTCATAAAATATGAATATAAAAGAATATGAAAGAAAGCTTGTAAAGAGCTTTAAGCTAAAGCTGCCTTAAAAGGAAGGCATTTTTTTGTACAAATATATCTACACTGTAAAAAATATACAAATATATGATCAATATGTATATATTTCGCACTTATAAAAAGAATTGCAATCCTTGATTTCATTTTTTTTTCTTTCCAAAATAAATTTTAAAAATAAATTCTTTCATTAAAATATTCTTCATAAAAAATAGGCATCTTTTAAATACATTTGTTTCAACTACATGATGATATCGTGTAATTCTTCCCCCCAAAAGAAGGAGCAAGAAAACCTAATTTAAATTAGTTGGTTCTTAACTAAGAGTAGGACAACTCTTAGAAGTAGGTTGTTTAGGAGTTGAAAATGCATTTCCTCTCAATGTTGGATCGAATTCCTGCAATAAAGAAAATCTTATATTATCAGATAATTTGCTACAAATACAACTGTTAAAGTTCAATTAAAATAAGAAGCAAAAGGATAGGATAGACACTGTTATCTTAAGTATATAAATAATTATAGTAATTGGATCTTTGTTATTATCATTATTATGCATTTATTTAGCCGATTTTCAAACTTTCCCAATGGACTTTCATTCTATTAGCTTCATAAAAATAATAATAACTTTTATTCTGTTGTTTTGTAATCTCCCAAATTAACAAACTGTTTAACTAAAATATTCAAAACTGTTCAATTCAAAATCCTAATTCAAAACTGTTTGTATAATCTGAATATATAAAAAGACAAGATCTGACTCACTCACTTACTCACTCACTGATCAACGCCCAGCCCAAACCGTTGGACCTAGAAAGCTGAAATTTTTCACAGAGGTTCCCTTTATGTTGCAGACAAGGAATAAGGCCGGATTTTGTGAAATTCCCACGGGTTCGGGAATAACGAGGGTTTATTGTCACTTTACATTTTTCTTATTTCCATAATTATTTCCGTAACTATAATAGTTAAGACTTCAAATTTGGTATGTAAGTAGGTAATTAAAATCACTAAAACCGTTTTTCAGGATTTTTCGAAATTCTCACGGATTCGGAAATAACGAGGGTTTATTTTCGCTTGAAAGTTTTCTTATTTCCATAATTAGTTCCGTAACTATAATTAGTAGAGACTTCAAATTTGGCATGTAAGTATATAATTATAATCACTAAAACCCTTTTTCAGGATGTTTCAAAATTCCACCGGGATAGGATAAAAAGCATTGCTATAAATTATAAAGCTGCAAGTTTGCTTCCTTTACTATTGTTAGGTTTTAGGATTTGTTATCGTGACACTGAGAACTACACAAATATTGTTACGCAACAATTGGAGCTAAAATATTGTTCTGCACAATTGCGCTACATATGCATCCAGTGGCGACATGGGAACTATACAAACAGTTTTGTGCAACAATTGGAACTACAATAGTGTTGTGCATAATAGCGACGGAGTTTTCGGGTTAGATATAGATTTGTAATGATCAGATGATTTTGTACGAACTAGGAAAGGTTTGAAGTGATAGGGTTATGACGTTACAAGTCAAATAACCTGGAACTAGGAGTATACACTGGGAGGACGGTGAGTGGATGGGCAAACATGGTTCAAAGATACTTCTACGAGGTTTTCGGGATAGATATACATTTGTAATGAGATCAGACCTTTGGAGTTGTAGATTTTTGTTGTTTTTGTACCTCCGGGAAAGTTCCAAGTGATCTCACAACTGCAATTTCTTTATCATCCATATTAGGATATTTGTTTTTTGTAATCCGAGCATTTTGCTAGTCTGAATATATTAGAGGAGCTTAATCACTTTTATTTATTCTAAATAAAGATAAGGTGTAAAAGAAACTCCAACTTGATAACTTTATTTTAATTTGCATCTGTTCCATATTACAGAACATAAAAATTCAATAAGCAAAAATTATAAAAGTGATGTATCAAAAAATTAAAGTTCGTTCAGAAAAAAAGGACAATCAAAATAATACTAGTATTTGCCAGCAGAGGGATTTCAGGTTTTTCATTGGTCAGCATGTTTTGTTCACATTTTCATTGCTGTGAAACAAGCCTAAGACGACTGAGAAAGGGGATTGCCACACTGGAGAGATGGTCGTAAGTCCAAGTGGTCATTAAACAGGTAGGCCATTAAGCGAGGACTGCCTGTATATGTATATACTGTGTCGTTAAAAATATATTTATTTTCACTTGTCAGAACTTCTTTCCAGAAAATTCTGGATTTGTTAAGTGTTGAGCTGAAATTTCCTTTTCCATCAGCAAATCTTGAGTAAGAAGAAATTATGCCATTGCTAGTGGAGTCCTGCCATGTTAGCAGACTATTCTTGGACTGTCAATAGAAACTTCAGAAGATTTGTATAAAAGCGATAAGTTAACAATTGCCATGTTCAAGCTGTATCTTTGGATAAGTGTAGTGGACAGTGAATTGTATTGAAATTGTCAATTGTTTGTGCATAACATTATTCCTAAAGATATTTTTATTTTTTGTTTACAGCATACATTTTCATCAACAATATAGTTTATGAAAAGTGTAACAACCGAAGGCACAACACTAAAAGAAGAAATTCGCAGCCTGAGCTGTCACTGGGAAGCGACAGGGACGGACCGTTTCGTCCTTTTTAGGACTTGTCAGCCAGCCAGACTCCGCTGATAACAGACTCAGAAGGTGCGAGACGTTACAGATCCTGAGAGCGGGACCTCCCCCAAAGAAATCCTAACCAAAAATAAACAAAAATACAAAATACAAATGTTCCTTGTCCTGCAATCTGCTAGGCACAAAAGGAATTTAATGAAGGCATTTAAAATTGATACACTTTTTTTAATTATTCAGGCACGTTAAATCTCTCTTCATTTTAAACACATGGCTTAGTTGTTTTTTTAAATGTCTTCTTTAAATTCCTTTTGTGCCTAGTGGATTGCAGGACAAGGATCATTTGTATTTTGTATTTTTGTTTATTTTAGGATAGGATTTATTAGGGGAGCGAAACCCGGGATCCATAACCTCTCGCACCTTCTGAGTCTGTCGAGTCCTAAAAAGTCTCCTTCCCAGTCTCTTCCCGGTGACAGCTCTTTCCTTCTTTCAGCATTGTGCCTTCGTTTGTTACACTTTTTTGAATTATTCAGGCACGTTAAATCTCTTTTCAATATAGTTTATGCATGGTAAAATTTTTAATGAATTTGAGCATTCTGTGGAACCATAACCTAACTAGACTTTCTGTGATGCTTTTCAAAATCAAAGCAGGTTAATCAACAAAATTAAACTTCATCTGGTTTCTGAAGCAAACAACCACTTGAAATCTGTAGATAGGTATTTTTAACTTATTAGGAAAAAAAAAATGATTCTACAATATATTTCAATGATAAAAAAAAAAAAAAAAACCAAACAACTTTGTGATATTATTTCTTTTACCAGTATTTCAGGAATTGAGTCAGGAGTTCTGCTTCCAAGGGTTTGAGGATTTTCATGATTGCTCTCCTGGTTCTCAATTTTCAATAAGTCAATCATTTGCTGCCGCTGTTTTTCATCCAATGCCATTAACCGCTCTTTAACATCTTGAATTGTCTTGGCCTTTAATAAACAAGTAGAAAACACTTTGGAATTACTCCCAAGAATAAAATTTGAAACTATTAAGTTAATTTGAGACTATGTATAGTTCCAAAATTTATATACAATTTTTAATCTTAAATTTTTTATTGCCTGCCAATGCATGTCATTCTCATGATTTTACATTGGAAGTTAATGTATGTGTGTATGTATGTATGTATGTATATATATATATATATATAAATCTAAAAGACAAAACTTGAAGCTGCCCCTTCGAGTTTCGTAAAGCAAAGATTTCAATCAATCATTTGCAATTTAGAATGTATAGAATATAAGAATATAATTAACTTACATTACTAAACATATAAAACTTATAAATTTTTTAATTTTAATTTTAAAAGAGCAAGGTCTTATAAATATAGCGTTTTAGTTTCTAAATTAATTCCAAATTTTGCCGCTGATGAAGTGGAGACAATTAGATTAATCTCCATGGAAACAGTGATTTGTTTTTTGATATTGGCATTTTCAAATCACAAATCACTGTCCGGCATTCGGCTTTATAAGTTTTATATATATATATATATATATATATATATATATATATATTAATATAATATATTAATATAAGGAAATACTACAATGGTTTTTCAAATAGATATAACAAAAAATGTAAAGAAAACCATAAACTTAAATTTCCTTTTTTACATTAAAAGATGATACATTGTTTCTATTTTAGTGGGGAGATGTTGAGGTACGATTCCGGTGGAGCAGTTCGCAGTCGACTGCGCTGGCCTCAATTACAGCCCTCTCCATCCCTTTCTGCCACCGGCCTTGAATTTACAATAGGGACGGCAGGCTTTTGTTATAAATGAGGGAACTAAAGCTGTCCTTCTCCCAACCGCAAAAGTACAGACGCCGGGCGACCAATATTGGCCGGCTGCTGGCGACTGCTGAGTCTAGTTTCTGTAGCTGAACATAGCCAAAATATCGAAATAAATCGTGTTTTGAATTCTTTTTTTGAAAACAAAGTAAATACAAGTTGACACTTATTACAGAAATTTATAAAAATAAGGAAATTCAATTAAAATATAGATTATTTTATTGAATTTATTGATATAAATCATGTATTATCATTGTAATTTCTTTAAACTTATTGTTTCGAAAATATGTTTGACTTTTAAGTTAATATTCAGGACAATTTAATTATGATATGAATTTATGTTTGAGAAATTGATTTTTTTTTTAGTGTTATAATGGAATAATACAATAAAACTTTCTATTTTTAAAAAAATTAATTTCAAGCTAAATCTGAGAAATAGAATCATACTGGAATATTCAAAGAAAACCTAAATACTTAAAAAGAACTGATAATGAAGATTATAAAATTATTTTATGGTAGCTTGGATTAAATATATTTTAAAATATTAGTTTTTTAGTGTGTGTTTAAATTTTTTAAATTTCATTAAAAATAAAGTTTTAAATGTAATGTTTTCAATTAAAATTAAATTTCCTTCCTTTCCTATGAAATATAATTTCTATTGGGAAGTCACATAAAGAAAGCCACATTTTAAAAAAAAAAAAAAAAAAGGCATAATTTCTATTGCATCAACATATTTTTATTTTTGGAGGTAGCGCAACAATAAAAATAATAATATAATTTATTTATATTTCATTCATGCTCTTTGTGAATTTTTTTCCAATTTTCCTAATTTTACAGATGTGAATTTCCTAGAAAAATCTTTTGTCCATTTTGTTTTGATGTCCCCGGCAAAGCCAAAACGCGGGAAAAGCATATCATCCTCCTTGCCTTAGGCTAAAGTGACGCTGTTGAAAAGCTTCAAAAGCTACACCCGCAAAGATGCCGGCGCTCTCCTCATTCTTGTAACCTAAAGGGAAACTGCAACTTCGCCAACCGCTCTGCGCCAACCGCCCCCAATGGAATCGTATCTTTAGTAGCTTAATTCCTCCCTCTCCTGTGCTTTTTATCACCTTTCGCAAAAGTTACACTGCCAGTTATTTTCCCATGGTTGAAAATTGAGGTGAGAAAAGATGACCTGATGGAAAAAAGATGCAAAAACAAAAAGATAAAAAGGCAATTTCAATAAATTATTTATGGTTTCACTGTGATGTGATATTATCCATTCTATGCTCTATTTTATTCATTATAGAATAATGCATAGAGCAGCAGTTCCCAACCTTTTTAAGCTGGCAACCCACCTTTCCTTATCGGAATACCTCCACATATACAGGAATAGAAGAATATAGAATAAAACCATACTTGTATCGTATCCCTTCCTTATATATGATCGATTTTTGATTTTCCTGATCTTTTCAAATGGTTTATTCGATGGTTTCTGATAGTTTTAGGATCAAGTTGCGACCCACCTGTAACCCTTCCACGACCCACCGGTTGGGAAACGCTGGCATAGAGTCTACTGCCAATTACTCTGGTTAACATGAGGTATATAGAATTTATTCTCCCAGAAGTCATACTAGTCCATTCTTTTTACTGGAATTCTGTACCACAAGCCACCTCAACATTCCATAGAAAATAACTTTCATGCCTGCTATGGAATGAATTTTGTACAATTATATCTGATATTTGTAGACTCAACAATGAGAAAATATGTTGCATTTATCAGATGGTGCTAAAACAATAAAAAATATTAAAACTAAACAATTTTAATCAATCTTATTATGAGTTAACAGGATTGTGAGGAAAAAAATAAGAAGAAATACATTTTGATTCACCGATTGGGTAATAACTTTACTAAAATCAATGAACGCCTGTGTTATGGAACTGTTTTATACTAGCTCACCTGATCTACATTGACAGAACTAATACTCTGAAACCAGTTACTGATACGAACAGCACTTGAACTTTGACCAGCAACCCCAGGAAATTCTGTGCGTTCAACTGCACTCAGCAGATGTTGTAATTCTTGTTGTTGCCTCTGGAATATTCGCAGCTGCTTTAATGTTTCTCTATGAACTTCGTAGGGTACATTTTTTCTGAAAGAAAAACATCTCATAATTATTTGAATTAGGCATAAGCTCCACTACCACTCACTTAGTGATGAACATGAAGCATTGACGTTTGAAAATCACCTTCTTTAATTAGTGCAAAACTTTTAAATTAAATCATATGCAAGCGGACAGAAATGATTGGTCTAGCTGTTTTAGTGGGCCGCCCATACAAACAGATAAACATTTAAAGAGTACTGAAAGTACATGGTGGCATACACAAAACTGGCCCCAAAAGGTTACCAGGTACCGTAAACCGGGGTCACTTTGTGACAGAATTTGAGGTTTCCAAAATGTAACATTAATATTTTTCGTTAACCCCACTTTATAGCCGGTGATTTGGGTTACCCCATCCTTTCTCTACAAAACGGTGTATATATATATATATATATATATATATAAATCTCGTTGCTTCAACCGTTTTTTAATAATTAATGTTAAAAGTTGTCACAAACTCACCCCCCAGCTGGGGGTGGCTTTGTGACAAGCTCTTTTTGTATTAGAAATGCATGGGAGAAAGAAAAACACAATGTCACATCACATACTTTTTATATAAAAAAAAAAAAAACGACTTTTACACTTTTTAAATTTTTTGAACCCCCCCCCCCAAATTTCAAAGGCGCAGTCTACGCAGTGACTCCCCCGCGTGGGCACCCGTGGTTGCGTGGTTTTCTTTAGGATAATTTTGGTAGTTTCGAGCCCCCAACTTCTTTTTGTATGTCCTCGGCATTGTAAAATATCGTTACGTACATTGCAAGAAAAATTATATAGGTTAAAACATGGAAAAACAATCGCGGGGTGACTTTCTGACAAACCGATGCTGTCACAAAGTCACCGTGCCAATCTTTGATTTTTGACATAATGGTTAATAACTCATACAAAACTCGTCCAATTAACATCATTTTATAATATGTTCTACATAATATATTAATGTTCAATAATAATTACCTTTTAAACGATATCCTTTTCTGTATTTCACTGTGCAAATGAAAGTTGATGGTAAACACAACAATGCTTCCAAAGTGGTGCTTGACAACAATGCTTCTGGCTTGCCAGATTGAGGCACAAAGAGTTCGAAACCCAACCGCTAGGCGCCAGCACACATGACACGAACTCATGGGGGTGCCCATTGCTTGTTTCGCCCTAGGTTCCCGGCGTGAGATTAGAAAATAAGAAAAATTGACCACGCGTCACAAAGTCACCCTACTAGTCACAAAGTGACCCCGGTTTACGGTATATTTTGGGTTTAAAAATGGACACTATTTAACACTATCGCTCCTGTTCATGTTATCTGTATATTATTGTCGATACATTTTTATTGTCGTGTTCAGAGTAGATGTTGGAAGTGGCTGCCATCAGCTTTGATGCATTTCTCCGCTTGCCTTGTGGAATTGAATATGCCATTACTCACACGCAGGTCGATGATCACTAAACAACACTCATCAGAGTATGTGCAACTGTGGCGAACAATATCCGGAGCAGATATCATTACTTGTGCATGATCATTAGCGTTGAATACTGTCTATAGCGAATATATAACATATACCTTGAAACCTAATGGGGTCGGTTTTATCTGCCCATACCTGTATTATGCATATTCAATCAATTACTTCAGTAAATTAAGACTTTAGAGTAATATATTTATAATTCAGAATTGTAATTATTAAGTAGTTGTTTCAGATGAGTCCCTTGGCCCAGGGTGAAAGCATGGGAACTACAGTTTTAACTGCACAAAACCCTAAGGTATAAGCTTTGTAGAATAATAGGCAAAATCCAACTTTACAATGGGCATGTTCTATCAAGAACCAAATTTTGATAGTGTGGAAGAAATACTAATTCAGTATGATTTTGGATACACACAGCCCACTGAACCCAAAAGTTCAATGAGCAGAGAATTGAGATGAATTTAATACTTAAGACTTGGTGATAAAAAAGATTAATGAGAACATGTATTTGTGCCATCATTTTAAGTCCCTATCAACTTAAATTCAATTAAAGTTTACTCAAGTTATGAAACTGCTTAATTCAAATTCCTGAATTCATCTTAAAGCATGTCTTAAGCTCTTCAAGATCCCTTATTTTAAGTTTAGTCCTCTTTTCAAGAACACTTTAATACATTTTGGTACTCTTTCTCTGTCTGTATATCTATAATGAATATTTAATGACTTCCCAGCAGTACCATGGAACCTAAGAAAATTGCAATGAGTATTTATGCGATTTGGTTCAATACATTGTAAAATTTTTGCTAATCTTCTTGAAGATAGTATATATGTCATAATAATCAGTCAGATTTACCCGCTTGATGAAGATGGCAAAAAGTTGAGGATTTCACTCGTCAGTGGGATCCATAAAACAAATAAGGAGGAAAAAGTTCATGATACTGTATGACTTTAGAAGTTTAGGTACAAAAATGTGTTCAGACGAAAACCCGGGTCTCTAAATTTCAATCAACAAGATAATGTTTTCCAAAGATACAATCTTTAAAAAAAAAAACATTAAAGATAAACAGAGCCCAAGTCTTTGGAGAAGCATACATCAATAAAAGATATACTTAATGTTTATTGTTACCATTTAGTATAAATTAAATAAATTACTGTTTAAAAACTCAATTTTTAATTTCAATCAGATAAAAAAAGGAAAAAAAAAAACTTACTTCAATACTTCTTTCTCTGTTTCCATTTCTTCAGCTTGGGCCTTTAGAAGATATAATTTGTTTCTTAGTTTTTTGATGAGATCCCGGTATTTTTTCAGTTTCTAAAAAGAAAAAAAAAAAAGCGAGAAAACTTCCATTAAAAATAAAATTTAATTTTTATTTCAATACCAATCTTATTAATACACTCACTTCCAAAAGTTAAGCACGGAGCAGTAAAATGCGAAAAAATGGACAAGTACTGCTTTGATTGACAAAAACGCTGCAAGTAAGTAGCTCTATGTTTATTCATGAAACAAAACAAAAAATTACATACAGAGATAAACAAAATATTGAATTTTCATAAATTATAAGATAACGTCATATTTGCGTCATTAACAAAATGATGTTTAAATTCAAAACAAACAATAAAAACCGACATTAATAGGGTATGTGAGCACCCCTCACCTGCATACAAAGTTTACAGCGTGTGATCATGCTTGTTATGAGGTGATCAACCGCCGCAGAGTCCAGTAATCGCCATTCCTCCTGTAGGGCAGTTTCCAAATCTCTGAGAGTGGCTGGAGGTGGGAAATGTCAACATACAGCATGTCCGAGGGCATCCCAAAGATTTTCAATTGGATTAAGGTCCGGCGAGTAAGCCGGCCACTCCATACGTGCAATCCCCTCACTCTCCAGAAAGTCGTCAACGATGGTAGCTCTATGGGGACGCGCATTATCGTCCATTAAAACGAAAGGAGGACTAACTGCTGCAGAGTACAGTTTCACAATGGGGTCTAGGACTTCATCTCGATACTGTACAGCCGTCACAGAACCTCACCTGTAGATGTGCAGGTCGGTGCGATATACCAATGAAACCCCTGCCCAGACCATGATGCTTCCACCGCGGAATGCATGATGTTCGGTGATTTTCTGGGGCCGATTGCTTATGCCTTGTTCCCTCCATACCCTTACATGCTTATCATCGGGTTGTAGGGCAAATCTGGACTCATCTGTGAACATAATGTTACCCCAATCAGACATAGTCAAATTCACATGCCGGCAGCACCACTGTAACCGTGCCCCTCTGGATTGGACGGATAAAGGAACACAAACTCGTGATACCTGGGCGTACAGACCATTCATGTGTAGCCTTCGATGAACAGTAGTGGCAGATATCATCTTACCAATGGCTGCTGCAACCATAGATGTCACACGTGTGGAGGTCGATCTTCGATTCTGCTTGGCTACAACAGCAATACATCGATCTTCTGCAGGAGTCGTAACCCTTGGACTACCGGCTACAGGTCTTAGGACAACTGTTTGGCTGGTATGGAATTGTTTCATAATCGTGAAATGACGGAATGATAAACGCCAAAGAAACGAGCAACATCTGTTATAGACTGTCCTGCTTCAATGCGTCCGACAGCCCGTCAGCACTCAGAATCTTCCATTCATCTTCTGGAAGCCATAGAAACACGTATAGCTTGAAAACAAATCGTAAGAATGTTCTAAACACCTTTCATCAGCACTTACATGAACTCCTGTCACAATGCAGGCTTCTTATACGACTGCCTGTTTTGCATATTTCTAGACGCGAACCGTGATTGGATGTTACCTATATAATTTGCATATTTCCTTCTACCTTTGCAGCAAATTTCAGCTTCTTTAATTCAGATTGGCTTACAGAAATTAACTTTTTTCTCTCCGTGCTTAACTTTTGGAAGTGAGTGTAATAGTATATGCAGTATTCTTGGGCCCAGTAGCTGAGTGGATAAGGGCGCTTGGCTGTGGGTTGGAGGTGGCGGGTTCGATCCCCGGCATCAGTGGAGGGTGGGGATTTTTCCACACTCCATTCTCCTCCAAAGCGGGTCCTATGGTCTACCCAATCCTCTGCTGAATGGGAACCTAGTTTCTTTCCCAGGAGTTAAAGGTAGGCAGGTGGGCGTCAGGCAGACCACCCGACCTCAACTTAGTCCCGTTAGTCACGAAGCGCCGGGAGCATTACCTCCATCACCCCAAGGGCCAGCATAGAACTATAGTGGGATACTCTAGCTTATAGGCAGTATTCAGTAAATGAATAAATTTTATAAACATATTATTGACAATGAGCACAAGATATTCTAAATATCCTTAAGTAGCAAACTAGATATTCACACTGCTATTGGTATTAATGTTTACGGCTGACATATTTCAATATGACTTTTAATGTCCTATTTCATCAATTACATATCAAAGGTATTTCCTAGTGATATAAGTTCATGTCATTGTTCAAGTAAAATTAAAATGATTATACAGTAGAACCTCATAACGGACTAATAGGGGCTGAAGGTTGTCCATTTTAATGAAAGTCTGGTTTATAACAAACAATTCATATAGGGATGTAATGCAGCAGGGTGTACATCAATGAAAGTACAATAGTTAGCTATAAAAAGTGTTTCTTATATATCAAATAAAAAACAGCCTTCAACGTAGTAGGCTGAATTGAAAAAGATGTGTACATGTACACTGCATTAATCTTCAGAACAAGAAGCGTCCTGGTTCATGTTGATTGCTTACATTCATTGGTTTGAAAAAAATAATTTATTTTCTGCTGGCTTTGTTCGATCGATATTTAATCGCTTGCTTGTAAATGTAAAAATCATCAGATAAAATTAGCATCCTTTATTATTATTACAAATTCTTTTAAAACTGTCCGTTATAAGCGATGTCCGTTATAATAAGGTTCTACTGTATTTACTCTTTGCTGGTACTTACTGATGTTGTTTTATGTCTGTCACCTGAATGCCTGGCATGAACTTGAGTCAATTTATGTTCTAAATCTGAAATACGATTCCGTAGTTGCTGTCTTTGTTCTTCCCAATTCACTTGCTGTTGTACCATCATGTTTTCGTAATCAGCTTTTTCTTTACTGATTTCTTTTTCTTTTTGCTGAAAAGATAAGAAAATAAAATTCCTTTTGATACTAGATTTACATTTTTGATAAATAAATAAATAAATAAATAAATAAATAAATAAATAAATAAATAAATAAATAAATAAATAAATAAATAAAATTTAAAAAAATGTTGAGTAAACATGAAATTTTTCACAAATGAAATAAGATTACAAATAAAGTCTTCAATCTAACCTTATTTTCCTGTTTTGATGCCTCCAAACTTGAATGGAGTTGATGATTCTGTTTACTTAATTGTTCAACAGTTTCAATTAAACCTTGCAAATCTGTCTTGAATTTACTGAGCTCTCGATTCAAAGTGGTAATTTCTATATCCTGTTCTTTTCTTGACTCAATCACAACAGATCTTTTCCTTTATTCAAGAAACAAAAAATACATTTCATATTTTATTACTAATATATAATTACAGTATCTTTTTATTCATTGTTTTTCTCATATCTAATCATTATCAATTTATTTACTTCTCCTTATGTCCATATACGTAAAGGACATTTCAGAATAAAGCCAAAATAATTCTTAGGACTACAAGGAATCATTAAATATCCATTTTTTTTTAAATAAAAAATATATGGTCAATGATAGTTCAGTTATACACAAAAGACCGTCAAAAGAATCATGGTAGTACTTAGAAGGATAGCAACCTTTTCCCTTCATTTTCTTTCTTCTCATTTTCATCTTTCTGGTTGGTTGGTCTAATGTATTATTTCATTAAAGTTCATTACAACTGTAGAAAGTTTAACATCTATTTTAGCTTTTGTTTTAATACGATACTTGTTATAATGCAAAACGTAAAGTAAAAACAGGACAACGAAAGGTAAACCAAGGAAAAAGAAAGGTAACAAATGGAAAAAGCAAAGTAAAAAAAAGGAAAAACATGTGTCCTCAGCGCACCTTGAACCCAGGTTGTAAGCTCCGTGAGCGAGTACTCTACTGCTGCACCACGCCGCTTCTCTATCTTTCTCTTCTCCCTTATCACCTTTTTCGTTTTCTTTTTTTTGCCCCCCAGGGCCGGCCTGGGGCAACTCGGGAATGAGTGACATCCCAAGTCGGATTTAGCGTTGCCTCCTCCACCCTTTCTCACTCACTCTCTTCTAAGTAGAGGGGGTTTGGGTCGTGAGCCTCCCTTGTTAGTCAGCTGAAAGCTTCATTACATTCCAATAGTTAGTGCTTGCAACTTTAATAAGCAGTGTGATTCCACATACAACTGTATACAAGGTTTCGTGTACATCACTTTGAATGACATGATTTTTCTGTAATTTTCCTTTTCTCTTTTAGATGCTATTTTGTTGCTTTGACTTTAATGTCATTTGATGCAAAACTAAAACTCATTCATTCCCAATCAAAATATAAAATACAGGAGTGGCTGAGGAATTTTCCTGCTCTAAGTAATTGTGTATTGTAAGTTTGTATTGTTGCATTAATAATCTGTGAATGCGATTTATGGTTGTTTTGTAAAACATGAAGTGTGGGATGATTGTTAAGGATGAATAATAATACGTGTGTGGGTAACAAAAAGTGGTTATGACAACGAGAAAGAAAATACAACAATGAGAAAGATTGGACAATGGTCGTAAAAGTTTTTTGTGCTTCCCAAGTAAAATGGCTAAGTGCTGAATTGTGTATTTTCTCGCTGAAGAAGATATAAGGATTCCATCCTAAACTTGAATACTGAGTTTGACATATTTTCAGTGATATTCATTCGTTGGAGTTTTTCAGTGAAATAAACTTTGAAGAAGTGAAGTGTTACCTTTCGTCCAACAGGGAATTATGTGCATCAGATCGATGTGTTTATTTATAGTGCTGTGATTCCCCACATGTGATTCAAGGGAATAGCTAAAAGCTCAAGGTGTTCCATAGATGAAAATCAAAGTAAACTGTTATTAGTGATTTATGGATTTACAAACTTAGTCCCAGAAGTAAAAACTGTTTAGGTGTAGTATTCTAGAATTATTGAATACGAATTAATGAAAGTTTAATAGCAAAATATTTTTTATATGAAGAATATTTATGTAGCAAATATATTAAGAATATACAGTAAAACCTCATTAAGTCGTCACTCAAGCGACAAAACATTTTTGACGACTTAAGCGGAGTGACAACTTAAGCGAAGTGGGCATTTTTGGAAAAAAAAAAAAAAAAATCCCACTGAACTACAATATTTTCATGAATTGCTGTAGGATTCGGTGAGAAAAACAAGATTTTCAGAAATCAATACATGCAAATGAATGAGTGGAAAATAAAAAAAAAACACTTTATACTTACCACATTTTATTTTCTTTTACTTGCTTAAAAATAATCCGACAGTGTTGATTGATGAAGGTGCTGATTACTGGAAATAAATAATTGTGGGCGGTAAAGTTATCGACAATGATGCAACATTTCTTTTCTGACGCGAAAACTGAGAATCCAGTTTACGAATATATCGTTCCCAAATCGTTGTAGTCATCCATGCATTTGAATTTGCTTCATATTCAACTGGCAGGGATCTAACGTTTTTAAAGCAGCGTGGCTTTTTGCTTTTGCCTATCACAAGTGGTTTAAGTTTCTCATTTCCACTCATATTAACTCCAAGCAGAAGTGTCAGGCGTTGTTTGCTTGCTTTTCCAGAAGTGCACTTTTCACCCTTAAATGATCGAGTTTTATCAGGCAAAAGACGGTAAAATAAGCCTGTTTCATCCAGATTAAAAATATTTGATGCATCAAATCTAGATAAAATGTCCTTGAGAACATTGTTCTTCCAGTCTTCTATAGCATCACCATCAACAGCTGATGCTTCTCCGCACCCAGCTCAAAATTTTTGTGGCAGAAGATGCTTGTGATTGTCTTCATCAGAGACATCAATTCCTTATTCATTCCATATCGTAAACTGTTTGCTTATATATAATCCTACTAAATATTTCAGTTATTCTGAAATTTCCTGTATTTTCATTCATTATATGAATGAAAAAATATAAATAGATTCAAAATCAAATGTTTCAAGAAAAAAAAATGGAGGGGAAGGTTGGATTTAAAACTTTAAAATTTATATGGTACAAAACACAAAAGTTACCTAAATTTTCAAATTAAGACCAAACTAAGATCCATAACGTAATATTTTAAAAATGCTGCAATGTAGACTTTTTGCATAAATATCTATGATATATCATTAATATTAAATTCACTTGACTTTTAAGGTTATTTTTCATATGAAAGTGAGCTTACAATTTGGTATAAATGCCTTGCTAATAATAGAAAAATAAAAAATAAAAAATAAATAAATTGTTATGTAATTTACAGTTATGTACATCTTCTGCTCTTACAAAAGAATGATGCCAATTAAATAAACGTGGGAGGATTGTGAAGCAGATGAATGTAAATTAATCAACCAATAAAAATTGAGCAATACAAACTAAGAGGCTAGAAATAAAATGCTTTAAACTGTTTTAAAACATTTCTAGCAGGTGTTTTACTCCTCTTGAAATGAACTGTAAAACAAGTTAAAAGTCACATCCATCCATGTTTAAGTATGAAAGAAATTTACTTTCTAATAAAGTCACAAAAAACGAAAGGTATACGTTATCTAGCTTCAGAGAAAGAAAATGATTACAAACAATGAATCCAAGTTTCTTGTTATGTTGTAAAATGTCCATTTCAAATATTACAAAGTAAAATACAAGACCTGAATATCAGACTACACAATTATTTCCTTAACAAGCTTTAGGAGATAAAACAAAAATAATTCCCACAAAATGTTCAACACAAAAGAACATAGAGAAAAGCAAAGAAATGAATGAATGAATGAATGAATAAATAAATAAATAAATAAATAAATAAATAAATAAATAAATAAATAAATAAATAAATAAATAAATAAATAAATAGGAAATTAACTTTAACACAATCAAAAGAAAAAAGGAAGACATCATATTACTTTATTCTTGTTATCTCCATCATACAGTAAAAGAAGAACTCCAATTTGGAACAATGTTGGGCTTGTGTTGGAGAAGCTACTTTTTATGAATTAGAAAAGTTAAATATGTTAAAGATTCTAGTAATTTAAATCAAGGCTTAGAATTTTCAACAACAGACTTCTTCTGAGCTTTTGTTGGTTCTTAGGGACAACTAACATATTGGCAATTGTAAAAGTCAGCTGGAACTAGAACACTTGTCTGTTATACCTACAGAAATTGGGCTCATTTAATCAAGTGGAGCCAACAGTAGAACTCATCTGGGAAAGAAAATCTCTAACTTCTCGACTGATTGAAATCACTTCTTTCAATCTATAAACAGTTGCCACAAGATCTGCTAAGACCCAATCTCAATAAATATTACTCCCTCCGTCCGAA
>JAFIDM010010028.1:23615997-23634529 GCA_023159025.1 Thereuonema tuberculata | reverse complement strand
AAATACATACCTGAAATTATGCCGTGTATTTTTGAAACACCCTGTATTACAGGAAAACCAGAATTTTTTTTCTTCTGATCAGATGTTCAGAGCACTTTGATAGATAAGTCTCCACATCTCGCCAATGTTCTAAAAAGTGTTGCTAAAACCGCCATCTTGCTGGCAAATTGAAGCGAAGCGACGATTGTTATTTCACAAATTATACTTTTCCACAGATATTGCTAAAGGATATGATAAATTTTTCAGGTTTTTTTTATTATTATTTCTTTAATTTTTCTCTCAGTTAATTACATTCTATTCTAATAAAAATCATCGAAATGGCAAAGTTGTTTCGGAGTTACATCCAAGAAATTTCGAAGTTGTTAGGTAACAATTTACATCAAAACATACAATGGTCAAACTAGCTATATTTTGCTTTCATCTACATGCAATTGTAACTGCGTTTATATGAGTAGAAAAGTGATTTTCGGAATTTCATTAAGGACTCTACCTATTCTTGGTGTCATCTTTTGGCACATTTTAAAATTCTTAAAAAAAATCACAATAATGGATGCTAATGATGTACCAAAAAATTTCCTGTCACCTTGTAATTGTAGGTTTGTCTTACAATTTCAAATTTTTATAGTCGTTGATCATACTACTATCCTCTTCAACAAAAATAAAATACGCTCCATGAAAAATAGCTGATGAAATAATTTGTTAAAAAAGTAAATAATATTCCAAAGAATAAAAATAATAATAGTAGGTATCGACCTATCTACAGTTCAGTTCATGAAAGAAGAGCTTTTGATGAAGTAATTTCCTTATAGATTGATGTTTCCAGAACGTAAAACCGCCATCTATTGCTAAAATCCGTAACTGAATCTTAAAAACATATACGAATATAAAATAATAATTGAAATTGAAATAATTACAAACGTTCCACAGTATTCCCCTTGCGTGGCTATGCAAAGTTTGTCCTTTCTTGGTCACGCTTATGAGATCACAAAACGACGCCATCTTGGACTGACTGCTCGGTGACGTTTGTTCCAGACAAATCGATCGCTACGTAATGACCATATGACAAACCCTTGTTTTTTTTTCAAAATAGATTTCCTAGATGTCGTTCGTTACCATTTTCTCTGTTAAGACTGAGAATAAGAAAATATATCAAGTGGTTCTGGTTTACCGTTTTCAGCTTCCTCGAGTTGAAGAATATGTTTGCATTTTTTTAGCAAATCTTAGAGATTTCTTAGAGACAGCTTAGAGTGACCAGAAAAATACGGGACACTTTAATGTAGCGGACAAAATCAACCAACACTTTATTATTTGTATTACTTACTTATTTTATGTACTTTCAAATATTTTCGAGATCAATCCTGTAATGGGCATTCTTATACTGATTACAACGTTTAAGTAATAATACAATTTCATTTTTTCGTGTCATTTCATTAATTTGATTATAAATGTGATTATTTGCAATTATATAATGGTATAAAAATATTGTTTCTTTTAAGTGGAATTGTATTGGACACACAAGCGTAAATAAGAAGCTTATATCAGGTACATGCAGGGCCCCCACAAGGCCCCCACAAGTCAATTGGTCCCTGAGTACCGGGGCCCGGCCGTCAAAGGGGCCCGGGCTGAGATCTACAATATGTTTATAGTGTAGAACAGGGGTGGGCAAGACGTCGGTCGCGCATTGTGGGATGACCACATGTGCGAGTTCAAACTTTGTAGTGCAGAAACTCTCGACGAATGATGCAATATTGTACTTCAGAATCGTAGATGGTTAAAGTGAAAATAAAATTTATCCTTTCACAGTTTCTCAAGTTCTGAACGTTGAAGAAATGCGGATAAATCTTGAAATTGCATTAAAATAAGGACCAATTATGCATCCCGTATTAGCTTTACCGGGACAACAGGACATAACCTCAAAAAAACGGATAATCCCGTTAAATATGGAACATATGGTCACCATAGCTTAGAAGAGTAAGAGATGCAATTAAATATGTCATGGCAAATGAGCCTCTTTGTACGATGAGGATGTAAACTTTATAATGACTAGTTGACCCGTGCGAGTAATTCGCAACAAAAAAACACCTCCAGCACCTCTACTAAACAACCACAACAGCTGTCGTGCATGTTAGTTAAACACATTGTCAATAGATGACACCTTCTCCATTTTTATAAAAAGATGTTTAAAATACAGTTTTTTTTAACGAAAACATTAATTTTCAACACTTTGTTTATTTTTCGTCATTAGCGGTGAACGTAATCTTCACAATGATGTCTCAATGAAGTATTAAGGGAGATATGGCGTACCGACACAAAAACACCTTTGAGAAATAATATATAAGGATTATCCTACTCCGAGAATGAAAAGAAACTTTTCAATGCTTTTTATATCGAAAAACGTGAAATTGTGAAATTGCAGAGGTTACTAAAAAAGTTGCTTTTATATTTTTCATAAGCTTTTGGCATGATAAGCACCAGATATTGATGATGTGATTTATTGTTAATATAAATATTGTGAGTTTCGTTGCTATGGAGACATTAATGTACGTTTGCTTTGAATCAATGAAATACCTATTCAGGCAGAGTATATATTAACAGAAATGTAGTCTATTTGACTACATACATTTAATTGTTCTGTTGATTTAGGATTGCAGTTAGAATGTAGTTTGATAGCAAAATACAGCTACTTGGACGAGAGTATGTTTTGATGTAAATTGTTACCTTCGAAATTTCTCCATTGAATTTTTTTTTGTTATTCGGTGAAATTAAAAAAGCCTATGCATTATGTAACGTTTGAAACCAGTCGTGTTGTTTGTAATTTTTAATGTTTTTATACAATCATTTTTTAATTGTGTATAGGCCTTTTTAATTTCACCGAGTTGAAATTAAAACTTTTTTACCGAGTTATTCACTCACGTAAAATCTTATACTATTTTTTGTTATTCTGTGATGTAAGAGTATTAAACAAAATTTAACGTGTCTAGCATATCTTTAGAGAAATTAAAATAAGGCCTACACGCTGGTTACAATTACAATTTGGTTACAGTTTGCCAGAAAAGTGATTGAATAGTACTATAATGGAGTCAGTGGATGATATTGTTTCTGGGATATTTTCTCAATGGACCACTTGAGTTTTACGCCCCTATCGACGTCATGTATGACGTGTAAGCACATGCTGCGAGATCTTGTGGGATAAACAAAAATATAACTTAGTGTGAAGTACTCAAACAATCGTCGATTTTTGATATTTCAAGACGGAATGGTTTAGTACTGTGCAATTCCGTATTGCAATAAATCTGTAAAAACGCTTGGAATATCCTTCTTTAATACAGTGCAACTTGGATAATTCGAACGTCTTTAATTCGAAATCGTGGTTAATTCGAAGATTTCTCTTAGTCCCTTGAATTTCTTATTAAATCAATGTTAAAAAATCGTGGATAATTCGAAGTTCAACTTCTTTAATTCGAAGTTTTTTATAAAAAATTTCGAACCATAACGACTTTTCGGCGTTTCATCGTTAAGAAATTCGACACGTGACAACTGCAATCCCCTTCCCGCCACCGTTCGACACGTGACGCTTCAGACGCCATTCGAGCTTCCTGCTGTCAGTTTCACCATGTCTTTCAGTAAACCACGCGTGTTATAGAATTTAACGTTCGCTGAAAAGGTTGCCGTCATTCGCGAGGTGGAAAAGGGTGTGAAGAAGAAATGCCAAATCGCCAACGAGTACAGGATAGCGACGAATTTCATCGGTACATTGAAGGACAAACCAACGTAAGTGAAGCTGTTTTCCGTTCACTAAACATGCTTGATGATTTTGCTAACCTTAAGCGACTGAATTCTACAAAACAATCAGACACTGCACAATTTTTTGAAAAACTATAATTTTCTGTATTGAATGTAATATATACTGTAGCTTACATAATATAAATTTTATTTTGTTTACATTCATACAGTGTTTAAGTCTTTCATACCATGATCTTTCTGAATAAATATTTACTTAGTGACGGAATAATCTTTTCAGGCATTAAGTGGACCTGAAATTAAAGTTAAAAGATGTAACTTGTTTAATTCGAAAACTTGGATAATTCGGAGTTTTGTAGTGGTCCCTTCAGCTTCGAATTATCCAAGTTGCACTGTATAATATTTCCTCTATATCTACACGGGTTAAAACAAAGCACATGGCTTTGTTTACTCACAAGTCAAGGAGTAGCCTGGTGGGATATTTTGTAACTACGAAGCCCCGCCTATCCTCAAGTGGTCCATAGCATAGGTTGTTTAGAAAGCGAGTGGAAAAAAGCGCTATCTAAAAGCGCTCATGTTTGGTCATGATGTAAGTAAGCAAATACTGCTTATCATGATGGTGATCTTGGGCATGCGCAGATCAAACCTTTTCAATGAAATTGAGTTTTTCAAATGAAGACACTATGCTAAATGTAAAGGACATTTTAAATGGAAAACATTCGTATTCAACGGACAGTCGAATTACATGTGGTAGCAATAAATTACTTCCTAGTCACGATGAAAAGAAAGCTCTCGAAAAAGCTTCGTTTACGACTCATCAGTACAGGAAGTAATACGTGCATTAAACGCTCTTTTAGTCACGTGGTTTTTCCAAAATAAAATGATTTTTGAAAAGCAGAGATTTTAATGACATTTTAATACTTTTTTTTCCTTTTTTTGCAAAGAAAATTGAACTCATAAAAATGAAATTAATACAAAGCCAGCAAGTTTGGATGTGAATTGTAGCAGGAAAAATAATAACCGAAAATGAAAACAAAATATTTGAAAGTAAAATATAGGAATGATAATATACTAATATAAAAAAAAAAAGTTTGTATCCTTATGATAGCTTGCTGACAGAGTACTATAGATTTGGTCCAACGTCTACAAAACCCGTTAATGGTGTCGTCACAACCTACGTCATAATACAAAGAATTCGTTGCTAGAGTTTTAGCATTGAAGTTAGTTACGACCAAGCGGGCGTTTATCTTGGTTGTTCTGTGAGAAAAGACCCAAAAGATAAAAATAAAAAATTATCAGAACGCATTTTTAAGACTTCAAAAAAGCCCACATTGGTTTTTTTTCCCCTTTGAGAATTTTAGCAGAAATATTAAGACGAAAAAACTTGTATTTTTTGCATATTTTTGAGGTTCGGACTGCCATAGACTGATGTCGAGAGCTTCTGATTCGTGAACTCAAAAAGGCACACTCCAGTAAGAAAAGACATACTGACTTCTGAAACTCATTTCAGAAATAGGATTGTAGAAGAACAAATAATTTTACGGAGTATATTTGCCAACAGTAATTAAAGTATTTGTTCTATGTTCCAGCCAAGAAGCCAGCCATGGATCAAAGATCTTCACTTTTTTTTAAAAAATCACTGCGAAGCTAAACCCCTACGGAAAGGAACCCCGAAATAAAACCCGCTTTTCCCAGAGCGGGGGGTTGTCCGAAAGACTAACAAGTCTTCCCTGTAAGAAAACACTTTTTGCGAAACAAAGATAGCAGCCTCGGATTGGTGAATCTATTGGTTTTGATAAAGGCATAGTTTACGAAAAAATGAATCTAAGAAACCCGAAAGATGAATGAAATCGGAAATGAAATTATAAATTTGATTTGGACGTAATAGTCTTCAAGGAAATTAGATGGAAGGATAATGAGAATACTCATTAATGTATACTGGACCTAATAAGAAGGATGGTTTATATCGAATAGGCTTTAAGATAACGAAGAAATAAGAAATAGTGTTCTGGAATTTGAACTAACCAATGAATGATCAAGTTTCGCCTTAAAGGAAAGTTTAGGAATATTACTCTAACATTCTGGAAGTATAGTGCAGGCCCTGGGAGAACATTTGCTCCATAAATCGAAATCTCCAAATCAATGACTAAAAAAAAATAAAATCTTCTGACTTGAAATCTTACATATCGTCACTCCAAAATGCGGACGCGGTCCACCGGTGGACCGCGATCGACGTTTTGCCCACCCCTGCTGTAGACAATGTAAAAATTATAAACATAACCTTTTTAGTTTGGGGGGGGGGGGGAACAACAACTTTGTTTTGGCAACATGATTTTCATTCATGTTCTTTATTTACTTTTTTATTTTCACACTAGATGACAGAAGGTGCCGCTTCGCTCCTGGCCAAAGTTTATGTATATCTCGGAAACGGTTTGAGCTAGAAACACGAAATTTGAAATGACGTCCTAAGAGGTGTAAATGAGGGGGGGGGGGGGTAAACGGGGGATTTCGACAATTGGAACTACAAAAATATTGTTGTTCCAATACGATTGGAACTAAAATATTGTTATGCATAAGCACGCCACATATTAACCGGGAGGCAAAACTAGAATTTTGGGATATAAATTAGCGCGGTGAGGGGGGGGGACGAACATTGCTGAAGGATACTTCTTCAGGGTTTTCGGGTTAGATACAGATAATGATTACATGAGTTTATGAACTGAGGAAGGTTTGAAGTGATAGGGGTGTGGAGAAGAGGAAAGGAGTGGTAAGTCTTATATTCTCCGATCATGATATTAATTTCATATCTAGGGATCTCCAGTTACAACATTCAAATATAACATTACTTTATACCTATCACGCGATTTTTTGTATCAACTGGGAAAGTTTCGAAGTGATCTCACAATTTCAATTTGTTTATAAACCATATCACTGTAATCATTACGAATAATGGGTATTCTGCTAGTTTTTACGTAAGGTACAATAAAATATTCAGTAATATCGGTAAGAAAAACCATATTAGCGAATTTTTATGCACTATTACAATTTACAATTTAGTATGCGATATGCTGTAGAGCAGTAGACATATCTGTACAACAAGAAAAATTAATTTTTGAGTTTAGTAATTGATCTCTTGTAGAATATTTGATCTCCTCGAGCGGCTAAGACCGCTGCACACTGTGTGGCGTGGAATTGATGAGGTTATTCAGGAAAGTTTGGGTGTTTCTTAGCACTCGGGGCTTTTTCCAGTCACGAAGAGTCAGCGGAGGTGTTGGTTTAGCTGCAATGCATCTGCCAAATGTTCAAGTCAGGGGAGCGGGCCACTACATACCCTCAGTTCTCTCCTCTTCAACCGGAACTCTAATGAGGTCGAGCGTTGTTGTCCATGAAAAGGAACGAATCACCGATGGCTGCAGCCTACGGCATGACAGTAGATCTGAGAATCTCGTCTCTATACCCTCTAGGCCGCTAGACTGCCATTTCGGATAACATAGAGATACGTACGCTTACCTATACTTATGCCTGTCCACACCATCAATACACCTCCTTCGTAATGTGATGTTTCCTGCTCAAAAGCTGGGTTATTCCGTGAGCAGGTTTCCCTTCAGATAAGAACTCGTCGATTGTCAGACTCTGGATTGAACCTGGACTCGAAAGAGAGGACAATGACGATGTTTGCCTCAGCCCAGTTAAAGGTACACACACACGATGGGTCTCTACGTGCATAAAGGCCACCTTGGTGAAGGCGATTGCGGAGAGCTTGAGTTAACAATGTGCGTCCACGAGAAGCTCTGGCTGAATCTGAGTAGCGTTTTTGCCGTCTGTTTTGACGGGCTATTAACATTAGAGTATGGAATTAGAATAAAATGAACACCTTGATTTCGAGATATGAGGTTTGTTATCAAAACTAAACAGTTGTTTTGACTTTTTTATTGCTAAATTTTTATTTGGTGGCATCTCCTTTGCTTTAGCAGAGATTATAACTACTGAGGCACTATCCTATTTGATTTTGTTCCACTTAAACACCGTGAACTATTTTTGTTGGCAGCTTTTAAGTTCTTTTCCGCATTTTTCGATGGTAATCATACACTGGGTCTGGCCAATAAAATTTCTTCCAAGAGATCGCTTTTCCTATTTTCGGTATCTGGCTTCGTCTTTCATGAGTCCATGTAGGAAGTCCTGAGTACATGTCAGTCATCCTGTAAAACATTGATGTATTTTTATGTCTTCATAATTCTCAGAACAATAAAGAGAATCTTCTTCCATCTCAATTCGCACCCCATCACCATCACGGAAGTTCTGCCATATATTTACTGTTTGATGCACGTCAACGCATTTCGTGAAATTGTTTTCACAAAAGATCTCGAAAAAAAGGTCAATAAACAGTTGACGACAGTTTAATGGATAAAAGGTAGAGCACGACTGATAGTTTGAAAAACACAACATGCCTCTCTAACTGAAAACAAAGGTCGGACCTCTAAATAGGACTTAAACGATTTTACAAAACCCCAAACAACTGTTGTTGTTTGATCAATCTTCGTATTCACAGTCTTCTTCTTTGCGAGTGCCTGGGCTCTTAGTAACTAAGGGCCACAGCAAGGGGCGAGAGAGTGAGCGGTTGGCCGAATAATCATTGTCCTGGGTATGCCACAGGAGGCAGCTCACAATATACCCGCAGAAACGGACTAAACACAGTAAAAGAAAGAAACATCCATGCTGCGACCGGGATTCGAACCCGGGTACAGGTACACTGGCCGCAAGGCAGACCGCCGTCTAGACCGCACGGCCACGCCGGCACGGCATATTCACAGTATTCTGATGCTCAATGTTTGAGTTTTTGGCCTCTTCTTCAATGAGAAAGTTAGACTCATCCAAACAGTCAGTCTGTGTGTGAATATATGTTTGTATCCTCCTAATAAATTTTGAACTGGTGGGTTGGTTCTTCTTGTAACTTAGTATGTATATTTAAAGACTAGATATGATCATATATAAAGGTTCCTAGTCCTCGAATATACATACCAAGTTTCAAGAAGAACCAACCCACCAGTTCAAAATTTATTAGGAGGATACAAACATATATTCACACACAGACTGAGTGGTTTGATTAGCTTCACTTTCCTAGGAAATAGGCTAAAATGGTAATATCTAAAACCACAAGCATGTGAACTGAAAGAGAATTTTTAGGTGGTAGCATTTACAAAATGAAGTCGTATATTTCACTAACATTACAGTGTCCTTAAACAGTTTCAGGGTTTACAATTAGAGTAGAATTAACGTTATTTGGTGGACGAATTAAATCTAAACCATATGTGACAAAGCATAAACCCATTGTATTTTTTCCAGAAATGTCGGAACTCTACTGCAATACAACTTTAATTTTTAGCTACTTTTTTTTTTCAAGAAAAATTATGTCTCAGAAAATCAGTAAACGTTTGTGTTCCCTCCTATTCATTTTGTAACCAGGGTCATCTTGCATACATTTAAATCGTCTCTATATTTTCGAACTAGAGGAATTATGTCCTGCATGTTTAAAAACTTCCTTTGCGAATTTCTCTGCAGAAATCTGGGCGTGAATTAAAAATTCCTCTTGGCCGATAAATAGCCTCAAGAGTCCCATTAATTTTACATCTTGATTTCATTGATTTTAAGTTTGTCAACTCCTTAACTCCTTAACCTATTGGTCGTAGATACAAAACTTTGTTGCTGTAACTAAATGCATCTCTTAAAGGTTCAGCTCCCTAAGATATGTTGTTTTTGAGCTGTCTTCATACAGACGGATGGGAATTCATGTTTTGACTTTAATTGTTGTTGTTGTTTTTTTTTATCTATCCCCCTCCCCCTCCAGCTTTTATTTTTCTTTTCTCTCCGATTCATATTAAAAGACATCATAACTGTTAGACCAAACCCACAATTTACCCAGAAGTGTAAAAAGTGTAAAAAATGTATAAAAATATTGATCTGGCGCCAGAATGGTAAAATGAGTAACATAAAAAGAGGAATTTGAAAGGACATTTTGAAAAACCTTGGGGAATTTACTTATTAAATGAATAGAAATTTGTAGTCTTGGATGTTACAGCCGTTAGGCCTGATCTGCACCACATTTCTTCCGTTTTCCATCTTTTTCTGTCTCGTTTTTTTTTTTAAATATTTATCAGTCCTATTTAGTTGTACTTATGAGCTGTACACCTGTGATATAGGTACAGCTTTTATAGCTTTTAGAATATTACAATCTCTAGAAATATTATACAGTTCATCATTATATCTCCTTCTCATTGGCTATTCTCGAAGATAGGGCCAAAATTTTCCAAAAAAAGTTTTTCTCTCAAAAAATTCTAGAAGTATTAAGAAATGAAAAACAAAAGACTCCATATAAATAATCATTCCCGGCTTTGGGTTAATCATCAGAGGGAATTAGCCTTTTTTGGGACTCATTAGCCCGATCCACCCTCCTTGATGATAAACCCAGAAAGGCGTGAAAGGCTGTGGAAATCACCTTCGCTCCCGAACGTGACTCCCGAAAAAAATCAACAACAACAAAAAATGAAGGTCTCAAGTGTACACGAAAAACCTTTAACCCAACAATCGTTCGGAACCAAAAGACATTGTAATTAAATTGTAATTCAAAGAAAGGTGGATCGGATCGAGTCTCAAAAAAGGACGGAACGGCCATTCTTGATTCCCTCTAATGATTAACCTGAAGGCGTGAATGTTTATTATATTCTGTCATTGGTTTTGCATTTCTTAATGCTTTTTTTTCTGCACATTAAATTTGTTTCGTTAATAATTCCAGAAGTAGTTCATCTTTGTTTTTGTCATGACCCAACATTCTAAAACACTTAAAATGAGTTTTGCAGATTTAGACATTTTTTGTCAATTCCATTAAGACCTGATCCTAAGTGTCTTCAATCCGTGATAATTATCTGTTAGCTTGGTCCAGTCTCTCTTTAATTTCCAACTAATCCAAATACTAATGATTATTAATTTCATTAGTATTAAGTCATAATCGATTCTAAATATCTAAAACCTTATTTCAAAAGTGTATTTGGCAATTTCTAATTACTTCGTTTTATTTTCATTGATCATAAGTCCGATATTTGCTGCTTTTTCTGCTTTGATGCAAACTTCTGTTGAGTGCTGTCGTAGTGTGGATAACGACAACGATATCGTCTGCATAAACTAACCCAATTGCTGAGATTTATTAAAAACAGAGTTTCTTATTCAAGTTTATTATCTCTAATTACCTTTTCCAACACAATGTTAAAAATTACATAAGATGAAGTAGTCATCTTGTCTAATAACCATGTTGGCTTTTAAACTGATGAGACATAAATGATAACTCTACATATAAAATTCTCAATAAAGCTTTAACAAATCAAAATATTTTACCTCTATTCCTATTTCTAACTTAGCCCATATAATCTGTCTCTATTTATACTATCAAAAAATAGGACGTAGGGATACTATAAGGAGGGTTGGACCACATTTATAAGAACGAATTTTCTGATAAGAAAAGTGTAAGAAAAACCGCGATTCCACCATCTGTTGTGCTCTATTTGTCTGCCCTGCATTCGATGAATGGCCCTACATCGTAGTTTCTATTGGAGGAGCTGCGCTGCAGTACGGCAAGGGGAATCTTGTTCCACTCCTCCTGACAGGCTTTCCATAAACGGTTCGTGGTCATCGGATTCCTAATGTCTGTTTCAACAGACCAAAGTCGCAGTAGTCCATAGGGATAGCGTCAAGTGCTTTCACTAGGATCGAACTGAACGGAATTGATCGAATTTCTATTTCGTTGGCCATTCGTGACATGTAGAATATTGTTGTTCGGCTGGTACGACTGGACGCTTTGTCCTGATGGATCCGTACTTCAGACGACGCAGTACCGTACAGTGCTGGAATTTCGCTGAGGTACAATGGTTGTAAAATGTTTTCCTGATAATATCGCATTAACCTTTGCCTTTCCATCAATTTTTCGCAAAGGCAACTTCCCCTGATAGCTGTAACCAGTCACGATCATGAAGACCTTTGAAAACTTTTCCTTAAATGGGCGGAATCATTCTGAACGACCTTTTGCATTACGATGACGATAAAAAAGTGCGCGTGGTTTGTTACAGTCGTTGAGATAAACCCATCCTTCCTCCAACGTCACAACATACTTCCATTTTTTGCCCGACAAAATGCTCTTTCTGCAACTTTCGACTGCTTGTCTTACGTTCGACGATGTGTCGAGGCAACAGCTTATGAACATTTGCTTTGTAGTGCTTCTTTAGATGCAGGTCCCTATGAATTATGCGTGTTATGGTTGTTTTGGAAACTCCCGTTCGTTGTGCAAGACTTCTATGGGTACTGAGATTTTCTTTCATAATGTTTTGTTTAACTTTACAGACAACAGCTGGAGTGGCAGCGCTTCGTGGATGTGGTTTGCTGCCCTCGGGTTTCTTCCTCACTTCACTAACAGCCTTCAAACGTGACTCAGCAATAATTCGACTAATAACGGATTTGGAAGTTTTAAAATTTCGTTGCTACACATTTCTATTATTCTGGAATAAGAATATTTCGCATCGGAAAGGGCTACAACGTACCCCTCCCACCAAATCGGTACTCGTGGAGCCATTCGAACACTTATCACTAACGTATGTATGTTAATATTAACTGCACTTGCTCAGCGACGAAAACAAACAATAGGATTCCCGGTTCAATTCACATGCGCATAATAATGCGGTGTTGAAAAAAGTTCTTATAAAAGTGGTCCAACTCTCCGTATTCTTTAGATTTTCCTATGATTCGTCTAAGAGCGTATAATTTGGTCAATAGTTCTTTTATGATATCTTGAATCAGCATGCTGTGGTCCTGAGTTTTTTTTGTTTTGTGTTTTCACTTTATTCTTTATCCTTTTTTCGAAAATCTTGGAGAAAACCTTATTATTTAGTAGAGTGATTCTTAAAAGGTTCACAATTAAGATGATCACCTTTCTTGAAGATGGGATATATTATTCCTTCTTCCCATTCAGGAGGTAGTGATTCATGTTTCCACACATTAATAATGATATGATGCAAATGTATAAAGATTGGTACATCTCCATATTTGTACATTTCATGAGGAATGGCATGTGTAGCTGGTGCACTCAATGACTCGACAGCTATTTTGACAGCTTCCAACGATGGAGGGTGCATTTCATAATTATCCGGATATGTAGCTAAGATATCTCCGTCTTCTTCAATATCCTCATTCAAAAGCTACTCTTTCCAGAGGGTCTTCCTTGTAAAAGTTCCCATTCTTCCCCATTCTTTTTCCGGCAAATGGAGACTCTGGGCTTGAATTCTCCTCTTATTCTTTTAAACACTTGTAGACTCTTCTACTATCTTTGCTATGAATTTTCTATGACTTTCACTTGAGATACGTACTTCAAATTCTTTCTTTTTTACACATTTTTTCTTCTTCCCTATTTCTATACTCTTCATATTTTGCCCTTGTGCAGCTAGATCTGTTCTTTTCTGCTTCCTTGCACCATCCATTATCAAACTGTTGATTCCTTTTTTCTCTTATGTTTAAAGACAATAATTTATTCTGCAATGCTTTGCACAATTTTCATGATAGCATTCCATTCATTTGAGCTTGTGGAGCATTCTCCAATTCTCTACTAAGTTCTTTTACTTTACCAGTATTATTAATTTAAGTTGATCAATGTAAGTAATGGAAGGAAAATGATTGGTATTATCAACTTAAATTCATATTCTTTATTCACTTCTTTATTCTTTTCTTTATTCACTTTCGAGATTCTACTTCTCATTTTGGCATTGACTAAAAAATGGTCACATTCAGTGTTAACTCCTTATTACATCCAATAAATTACCATGATGTCTTCCATCAATTAGAATAAGATCCTCTTAATTCCTTGTTTTCTCATCAGGAACCTTCCATGTTCGTAAATAAGGTTCCTCCTCTTATACATTGAGAGGCAATAAATTCAATAAGTTCGATGTCGTTGTCATTACACTTATTATATAAGTTGAACTTTTGAATGAACTTTCTTTGTCTACTTTTGCGTTCAATATCTCCTTACGCAATTTTAATGTCTGCAGTTGAGTATTCTCCGCTCCGTTCATCTTTTTCGAGATCATCCTCTGAAGATCCATGATTTCACTTCTGAAGATCCATGTGCACAAATCAGACTATGATTATGAAATCTTCCTTTGACTCTCAATTTACACAAGCCCATATTTATAGGTTTAATGTCTAAAATTAAGTGCTTCATTCCATCAGTTATCAGAAGTAGAATTCCAAAGATATATTTAACTTCAAAGCAGCTACAGAAGAAAGTTTTGTTTTTTGTTTCAAGTACACTATTTCATACTCATCGCAGTTCTGATACAGTAGTGATATCCAATCTGGTAGTTGTGCTCAGAGTCCTCTCCTGGTATACAGTGACAACACATTCTGCCTTGACCGGCCCTGAAAGTGAAAGTATCAGGGCCGGTCAAGGAGGTAAACAAGACATCGGAGGGACCAGAGGTAAGATAGGTAATGTATAATGAAAGATGCAATTTTGTTTTCCCATTGAAGTTCATGGACCATCTGAAATCTATCTACGGACTCCAGTTTAAGAAATTCTATCTCTCCTAGGGCAGATAGAGTTGGCTTCGTAATGCCTAGAGTCCCTCCTGCCCTTCGAAGTGGGACACACTTAGTCTGACTTCTCAGTTCAAGCCTGCAGCTAACAAAGCCCTCATCTTCACTGAGTAGTCAAATCTCCCCGGCACAAAAATACCTTCGTTAAGGCGGTGTTCTCTGAGCAGGAAATGAATAGAAATGATAAAAGGAGAAATCGAGGCTGCAGAAAACGAAATTCTTAAGTTCCATGGTAGGATATTCTCTTCGAAATCACAAGCCAATGGACCACTTGAGGTTTACGCCCCTATCGACGTCACGGATGACGTGTATCCCACATGCGGCGAGAGCTTGTGGGATAAACAAACATAACTTTGTGTGAATTACTTAAAAAATCGTCGATTTTCGATATTTCAAGACGTATGGTTCAGTACTGTGCAGATCCCTATTGTAATAATTCTGTAAAAGCGCTTGGAATATTCCTTCTTTAATATAATATTTCTTCTACATATACACCGGCTAAAACAAAGCACATGGCTTTGTTTATCCCACATGCGAAGCAGTAGCCTGGTGGGATATGTTGTAACTACGAAGCCCCGCCTATCCTCAAATGGTCCATTAAATTATATTCTTCTTTGAAAATATATTGCTGTCGTCTTCTTCAATAGCGATAATCAACTCTACATCCAATCTGAAAATTTTGGAGGGCGTACAATCGTTGCATCCAAATCAAATCTTTTAGTTCAGCCTCTATATCTACTAGGGTTAAAACGAAGCACATGGCTTTGTTTATCCCACAAGCCAAAAAGTAGACTGGTGGGATATTATGGAACTACGAAGCCCTGCCTATCCTCAAGTGGTCCATTATTGACATCAGAAATGAATTGAATATTTTCAATATTAACGAAAAAAACAAACACAGAACTACAAAGTGCTTTAGTTGACCAATCCCAATTCAAAGTTTGCAACAGATCTGTTAGCAGTGAATGTCTTGATTGCATTTTGTTTTTATCAGACAGTGAGTGACAACCTATTTTTCTTTATTATTAATCACTTAACGGAATTTCGAAATTATTTTCTACCAATGACATGGAGTTTTAGAAATAAAAATTAGACGGCGGAAGGATATGTGAGGTCAATGAAATAACTCGTTTTCAGATAGAAAATGTAATGACATGTAGATATTAAGTTTTTAAGAGAGAGACTTTTGAGGAAATAATAAAAATAATTAATGGAGAATTGGATACAATAACGAGATAGAGGACTTTTGCATTTTTACGACATTTTTTATCTGATAAAGTTAAACGCTGCAGTGAATTGGATTTGCAGTGAAAATCGATTCTAAAGGAGATACTGGAAGAACAAATTGAAGGCGAAACACCTGTAGGAAAACGAAGAAGATGGATGAATATAGTGGAGGTGGAATGAGAACTTAAATAGAGGACGTGTGAAGGGAGGCCGGCCAAAGCAGGCCAAGGTCCACTGTAGGAAGAAGATGCTTTTTAAATACAATTTATATACACATTATATATTATACATATTTTTATGTTATACCTTACTTATTTATCTTGATCTCAATTATTAATAATCAGTTCCGAATCTGGAAGCTTTTATTTATTTATTTATTTATTAAAAAGTTGCATTCGTAACACAAAAGTAACTTGACAATAAAAGGTGAATTGTTTTCAATGGCAGACATCTTTTGTAGCTCAGCTGATAGCAAGTGTAATTTTAGGCTCGGCAAAATTTATTAAGAATTGTATTAATGATGTGGTAATAGTAGAAATCCACAAAACTCAATGTGAGTTTTTTGCGTCACGTGACAGGTCTAATGACAAGTCTGCAAAGTCGTAACTTGCTGTGCTTTTTACCATATTTCTTGGAACAATTGCTGAAGTAGTTTTCCATTGCCTTCCTCACAAATCTTTATTTAATTTCTGAAGCATTAAATAGAGATGGAGGAAACATAAAAACGAAATAATAAAACAGAAATACACAATTATTTATTTATTTATTTATTTATTTATTTATTTATTTATTTATTAATAAATTAAATTCGATCTTACACTTTCTTGAACTCTCTTCTTATTGATGATTATCCAATTTATTTAATTTTTCTTAAATTGATGAATAAATAACCGAAAATAACCCTAAAACGGTTTTATATTTGAAATTCAAACATTCAATCACGGCGCTAAATCTTAATGCTTTGCATTTATTTTTTACATAAAAACTGAATTAAAAAAAAAAAAAAAATCTTTTAAATTTGAATCTGTCACATGATTTTTGAAGTTGAGACTGTTACCGGACTGACTATGATTGAGATTCAACCCATCTTCTAAACAATCTCACAGAAGGAATAATACATATTTAATTAGTTTTCTTTTCAGAAAAAAAAAAAAAAAAAAACTATTTAGGGCCTACCGTACTGTCTGAAAATATCTACACAGATGTTATAATGCTTAAATAAACGGATTTTTTTTTTATTACTTTAAAAGAAAAACAAAAAAGAAAAATATTAAGAAAAGTAGTTAATCTTGTTAATGTTTGATGCCTGTGAAGTGACTCAATCACTCAACCTCTATTAAGTCGTCTCGATATAACGTTAAATCGTCTAAGTGCGGCCCTAAAATATTGGTTTATTTCATTCTATTTAATAGTCTTCTGAAATACAATATTTACATTAAATTTTTGAAGTTTTTCCCAAAAAAACTAATAAAAAGCAATTATTTCCATACCGTTTTGTCTAATGATCTCATATAATCATACGAGGTAGTTATATAAAAATATACAATGGCCCACCCAGGATTAAGTTGGGAGAGAGGCCTAAGGATGTTGTAAAAAGTCCATTCAGATGTAGGCTTATTTAAAAATAAATTGTTCCAAAGATCCCATTCCAAAATAATAAGATACAGAAACGGCAGTGCTTTAATAAAGGTTTTCTTCTCGTTCTTTCTTTCTTTCGTCCTTTTTTTTTTGTCTTTTTCTTTATTTATTTTTGGATAAAGGGGGGGGGGGGCTTGAGCCCCCTTAGCCCCCTCTCCCAATGGGTGCATGCATATATAATAAACTAAAACGCCCAACGATGTTTAAATGAGATCTATATTATTAAAAATTAGATATCAAGCACAGGCACAAAGCTAAAGGAAGGATTCGCACCCTGAGCTGTCACCGGGAAGAGACTGGGACGGACCGTTTCGTCCTTATTAGGACTCATACTTTATTTATGCGCCATTAAATTCCTTTTGTGGCTGCCCGAGTGCAGGACAAGGAACTTTTGTAATTTATATTTTGTTTAATTTTTGGTTAGGATTTCTCGGGTGCGAGAACCGGGATACTAACACCTCGCGCACTTTCTGAGTTGTCATCGGAGGAGTTTGGTTGGCTGATGAGTCCTAATAAGGACGAAACGATCCGTCCCAGTCTCTTCCCGGTGACAACTCAAGATGCGAATCCTTCCTTTAGCTTTGTGCATGTGCTTGATATCTAATTTTGAATTATTTGGGCACGTTAGAGATCTATATTATGTGATCTTCAATTTCTAATTCACAAATTTCACTCTTCATTTTAATTAAGATCTTTTCTGTATCTTGTATTTTCTTGTTTCTTTTTTTTGTGTAGTACTCAATTATGAGTGAACACGTATTAAAATATTATTATTTTAAATTAGGTAAATAATATATATACTGTGTAATCAAGCCATCAAGTAAATATTTGAATATTTAATAAACGTCAGGAGCCAATTGTCAAACAAACATCCCTCCTCATATCTGTTCGATTGATATAATCTACATTTCCCCAGATTACTGAATTTTGTAAAATAGCGCGATTTCAAATTTACAACGTAGAATTATAACAACTATATTAGTGGACCAGATTATAATTACAAATACAACTAAATGCATATGGGTAACAAATTATAAAGATTGGAAGAAAGTAAATATAACCAATGCAAAGAAAACAGATAGATAAAAATTGAGAATATATGCCTTACAAAAGACTTTGTTTTCTTTAAGGCAAATATTCCCAATTTTTATCCTTGTTTTCTTTACATTGATTTATTTACTTTCTTCTAATCTTTATAATTTTTATAAATATATATATTAAATAACAAGGCAATAATAATGTAAATTTTTATTTTATTTTTATTTTTTTTTTATTAAAAAAAAAGAGTAAAAAAAAA
>JAFIDM010010028.1:23591311-23610997 GCA_023159025.1 Thereuonema tuberculata | reverse complement strand
CCGTTGTCAGTTGGATCCGTCTTGTGCATTTTTATTTTATTTCTCATCTAATTATTTATATGCATGTCAAATTTTTGCATTGAATTAATTATTATTACTTATTATTTCTTTCCCAATTAGATAATCAACTGTGAAACTGTCCCTTGCAGACGGCGGAAGAATCACGTAAAAGTTAGACACCGGCAAACAAAAATTATAGCCGAATAATTATCTTAAAAACTAACAAGATATGGTTCATGTAGAGCAGATGTGCATCATATCAACCGACTTGCTTCAATAAGTTTTACTGCTTTTGTAATTAACTTATTGTAAACATTTTTTTTTTCTCTCTTGGTTTCTACATTGAAAAAAATAAATAAATAAATAAATAAAACAAATCGTTTGAAAAATTGCATTACTAATAACACATTCACAGCTTGTCGTTTCATTTAAATCTCAATTATCATTCAAATCTCAAGTTTTTAAATTTCAATTTCAATTTTAAATAATTTTTGTTGGGGAATTTAAGGCCACCACACATCTCAATTAAAAATAAAATATATGTACAATTAAAATATGAGCACTTTCGAAATGTTCAACATTTCTTTGTCAAATGACAACGCTATGTTTGGACATTTCGAAAGTACTTGTATTTTAATTGTACATATATTTTATTTTTAATTGAGATGCGTGATGGCCTTAAATTTCCCAATAATTCAACTTACACACCTATTTACTTGAAATAAATAATTATTATTTAAGTAAAAATATTATGTTTCTTTGTACAACCTATGAAATATAATAAAAATAATAAATATAGTAGTAGTCTACCTTTCTTAAAATATCGTTTAATTATTTTTTTTTTCTTTTAGAATGCTAAAAACGACAAAATGGAAAGCATACATCGATACTGAAATTACAATACAGTGAAACCTCGGGTTACGAACGACTCAGTGTCACGAACATTTCGGGTTACGAAAAAAAAAAAAAAACAACATCGAAAGTTTTTTGTCTGGGGTTACGAACGAAGTATATGGTATTTGGTTTAACGTTGGAGACAAACGATCGCGTACAGTACTAAGTTACAACAAACGGGGCCAAATCACACCAAAGGCGTCTCACCTAGCATCTGAAAGTATCTCTCCGCGCCCACATGATTCTTTTTCCGATGTAAACAAGACATCGTAATGTATTTATTTGTATAGTGTATTTATTAATTGTAATTATTTTACATTTAATTTATTTGGTTGTTTTCTTTCTCTTTATTTAATACGTTGTCTTTGCGTTTTGTCAGGTAAACGGCCGGATGTTAATAAAAAGGAGCGATTCTTTCATCTTGAAACGGATCGTCTCTATTTCATTGATTTCAATGTTTCGGGTAACGAACGTTTCAAGTTACGAACCGAGTCCTGGAACGAATCAAGTTCGTAACCCGAGGTGCCACTGTATTTAAAAGTAGAAATTCTCAGTTTTCTATGAAAATCCACATTTGCCTAAATTGACTTAAATCTGATTAATTTCAAATCGTATCAAATCACGCTCAATGGATTAGTTAAAAGCACTTCATTATTTAAGACATGAGATTGGAATAAAGACTCCCATCCATAGAAAACCATGGGAGTCTTTATTCATAGAAAACCATGAATTTTTGTCATCGTTCTTTTCGCTACTCTCTCATTTCAAAAACAATTCAAATACTAAAGTTACATTTGTTAGTCTTCGAGTTCAAGACGATCCATCCAGTGCAGCGATTCTAAAGTTATTAGGAATGAACACCTACACTGACCCATTTGATGGAGTCTCATTCTCATATTGAAAGAAAAACATACTAAAAATTATGTTTTAATGGTGATTATAATACTGCAGTTAGCGAAAAATAAAAATGCCAAGTCAAAATTTTAAAAAATGAATGTTTCTTTGTTTGTTTGTCCCGTATGCGCTCCTATACCGTTCATCAGATTGCGATGAAACTTTGATGAGTTGTTGTGCGCACGCTCCCGAAGGTTACTGAATTAGTAGAACCATTTTACAATATCTGGTGCGCGAGTCGTTTCAACAAATGAATGTAATTCCGGCTTAACTTTTGCAGTTTCCGATACGACTCGCATTTGCAATGACCATCAACAAATCGCTACAAGTGTGTGTGGACTAAATTTGGAATATTCATGCTTCACACATGCACAGCTGTAGGTGGCCTCCTCACGCGTCGGATAACCTTCTGATTTATTCGTGTATGCACCAGACGGAAAAACAAAAATTATTGTATAACCAAAAGCACTTCAATAAACAGAAGTAAAACACAAACACTTTCTTTGAGTGCAATTGCAACGCATCCCGGGTACAGCTAGTTAAGAAATAAAACAAGGTAGGGATAGAGATTAGTAAACCAATCACAGTGCTTCGCAACGGCTTTCTGAGTCACCTTTACTTTAGAATAGACTGCGCCGGGATGGTCTAGAAAATGCTCGCGCGAGTCTGTTTGCGACCCCATGCTATCTTACCCATCCCTATTTACATGGAATAATCGTCATTCTTAACTCAAACCTTGTTAATACACTGAATTCCTAATAATGATTTAAAAAAAAAAAAAAAAAAAATTGCTTATGAAGGGATCGAACCCACGACCTTCGCATTATTAGTACGACGCTCTAACCAACTGAGATAACACGCCACCTACAACTGAGGTAATAGAAGCCGTTGCAAAGCATTATGGGATGTGTTTCCACAGACAGACAAACCGGGGATGTAAGGAGTCTTTCAGAAGCCTAAAAAAATTTAAAAAAAACCAAAAAAAAAAAACAGCTTTTTTTTTTTCCTAGTTCTGAAGGAAAAGGGTCGTTGTGTGGTTTTCCCGCCACACCACGTACACTTGAATAACTTACGAATCAGTGAACATAATCTTGACTTTTTTTATATATATATGTTTATTTTTTTTAACTTCAGCAGTAAGATAAAATGGTCATGCCACCGTGTTAGTGCATCTGTATAGAAATGAATTTCATTATGCAGGTTGATCTTTATTAAAAGCACTCAAATTTTTGTACGAAATATTTAAAAAAAAAAAAAAAACATTAAAGAAATGGAGGCCTCTCCAAGTTAGCTTTAAAAGTATTTCACACGTTCGTTAACTCGTTAAGTCGAAATAAAAACAATGAAATGAGGGGATTTACTGAACAACATGGAAACATTGCACGTGTCGTGGTGACGATTCAAGTCATAAAATCATCACCATCAAGAATGGCAACTTCAGTTTTTGTTTTTTTTTCTTTATAATATATTAACGCTTAAATGTCCTGCTATTTAGTAAAAAAGACTCAAAGTTCCTTAAGGATCTTCTTGTACTAAATTATAGATGTCAGCTTCAGTAAAATTTAGGTTTATAGCTTACAACGAAACGTGACACTAACGCTAACATTACTAAACAAACTAATAAAAAGAAATATTACGAAATTATATAATATATTATTCAAAAATTAAAAACAAAACTGATTTATTGTTATGTAAATGAGCTATCTGACTAACCAATTTAAAGGGAAGAATTTCGTAAGAACTTAAAAGTTTACTTTTTTATTAGAAAATTATTACTAATAATTTCTTTTTTTAAAAGTTGTCAAAATGACAAACACGAAAAACCTACATATATATTCCAATTCTAATTTCTACTACATACAAACAGTATAAATTTTCTATTATCTAAAATAATAATAATAATCTATATTACTAAAATCTTTTATTTCTCTGTCTGTCTGTCCGGCGCAATTGTTAATTATTAGTTCCCCTTGCTGAAAAAGTCAGATTATAATAATTTTTTTTTTTTCGCGTTGCAAGGGATTTGAACCGAGGACCTTCGTCGTCGCAGTCAGGAACGCTAACCATTGGACTACTGCTGGTCCCTCAATATTCAATCCTACTTTTATTCTATTTGTTCGCGCTCTATCAAATAATGAGTTTATTTAAAAAGGAATAAAATATCACTTTCTGCCATAACCGCTTGGAATCGATTCTTCTTGGATCATCTCATACTTACCAGGGGGGAGACAGGGGGATGACCTAGTTACACAATTTTGCATTATTTATTCAAATTATTTAAATCGATTAATATTAAATCGTATCGAAACACGTCGTTTGGGTTAAGACTTAATATTCATTGTTTAAAAACAAGGAAGTATTAATAGAAATAGGATAAAAATCCATGATTGAAATTCCAATGATTTTCTATGGGTTTTCTATGGGAATTTCTGTCATTTCTTTACAAGGACTAATTTGAAGACATTTCAAATATAAAAGACTATCTCTTAGGCCTTGTCCTCGAACATGCATATCAAGTTTCAAGAAGATCGATGCATTGGTTCAATAGTGAGTAGGGAAGAAAGCAAACACACAGACAGATCTGATGAGCCTCACTTTCTTTTTAAAAAAAGAGGATTAAAAACGATTTTAATGATCTTATTTCTGATGATCTGATTGACCAATTTAAGCAGATTCTAAATCTTCAATGAAAGCCCGAAACGCCCTTCAATCGCTACCAGTACGAAACGTTACACCCAAGTTCGTGATAACATCCGCGATCAAATTTCACCCGGGTAAATGAAGCCAATTTAAATTCAATTTATCTACATTTCCGTAAAGTTTTAATGAGTACAATTTTTTTTTTTTATGCTTTCAAAGTTGGATTATTCCATTAGAAACCTCTGGAAGTGCAGGCTTACGGAAATGGTGGAAGCAATGAATGTATTGTGAGTTATTAAATCTGTTTTACTCCCAACATACTTTATGTATCCGCGAATATTAAGTCTTCAATGCACGGCAGCGGGATATAACGCTGGTCCCACCGGACTGATGTTCATAAAGCTGGATATTTAGATAGATCCATAAAAATTTAACAATCCTATCTCCATTTCCCTTTGAGGTAGGATAAAAATTAAGAGTTTAATTTTTCCGAAAGTGTTTCACAGCTCATGTTACGACCAAGTAGAACGTGTCTCCACCAAGAGGTGATTTTAGAACAATGAAACACGCTTAATAATGCTGTAGTTTACGGTCTTGTTGCTTCTGCTTATTAACGTTCACTTAAATTAATAAAATATGTCATTTAACAATATAAATCATATCTCTTCTTTTCTCTGATATTGTAAAAATTCTTTTTTAAGTTTGGAACTTCTGGTAAACAGAGCTTCCAGTAGTTTAAGGCGCTGTACTGCAGACTGGAGGAGCCGGGTTCAATTCCCGAAGGTAGTTGGGAATTTTTCCGGGATTATTTCTCCTGCAGACGAACTCTAGAGCTCACCCAGCCCTTTCTCAAATGGGTACGGATTTCTTACTCTGGGCTTCAACGTCGGGCGACGTCAGGCTGACCAACCGACCTCAACTATATTCTCATTGGTCGAGAATCGCTGGGAGTCTCGTGCACCCCAGGGTCTGCATGTGTACATAAACTGCAACTTCTCAATCCATAAAGTTTCAATTCTTGTATCAGGAAAGTTCATTTCTGAAACAATGTTAGAACCTATCACTCCACTTCCTATCTCCTGAAATATCTTCAGGAGTCGCCTTCCTGATTCCCCAATATACAAACTAATGCAATCTCAATATTTAATTCAGAAAAAAGCTTTTTTTTAATAAAAAAAAAGTATTAATTAAATTGTAATTACAATAAAAAGTCAATTATCTGTGGTAATTAGGGGAATGCTAGAGCCCTGATAATTGAAAAGCACTGTTAATCCATATATGCGAGTTAAATACATTTAAAAAAATATATAAAAACATAAGATACAGGATACATTCCTGTATTTTGTAAATACTGTACAAAGCATTTTTTTTTTTAACTTCTTCAGCTAGAAAGACTGATCAGAGAATTAAAAAAAAAAAAACCCATTAAATTCGTAGGAACTTTACAGGACCTCGGTTAATCCGATCCCAAGGATAACCGAGTCCCGAATAATCGGAGATTCACTGTATCATTAATAGTATACTATATTAATTCTTTTTTCATTTTTATTGGTATATTATACAATTATCATAATTACAATTTACGAGTTTTCTTAATTTTTTTTAAATTTTTTCTGATCTGACGATCATCGAAAAATGTTGGTTGTTAAATACTTGTTAGCTTTGCTGGCATGGAAAAGCGAGACTCATAAAAGCTATGTGTTTGTTCGTATGGAGGCGCCCCTATTAATTTCCTGAATTACTGAAGGAATCTCCTTGAAACTTGAATGTGTTTAGTTATAATCTAACATCTGGATCATTTCCTATGTGGGCCCTGTCAAAAAAAAAAAGATTTGATGGGTGATTGTCATAAAAAAAAAATCCCCATAGAAAATCATGTAAGGGAAACAATCGATTTCTGCCCACAGCCTCTTTTAGAATTTCTTTATTCCTGACAGTTACATCAATATCTTATAGAATTTTGAAGCATTCTTTATTTCCACTCCTAATACAAGATTTGAAACGTAAAAAAAAATTTCGATTTTTATAAAAATGAGAGGACTTTTAAATGTAATACTAATAAACTTATCTACATAAATGAAGACATAGATAGATTGATAAGATATCAGAATTAAAATCCATCAGTAGAAGGCAATGTGTACAACTTTCAATTTAAAATTAAATTTACTCTAAACAATCAGTGAATGTATTTGATTATACTGTATATTTAATTATATAAATCTTATGTTTGATCTTCTTGAAACATCGTATGAATATTTCTGGACAATAAATATATTTTACATTTACATATCTCCTCGTGCAAATTTTCACGTGAAGACAATTAAATCACCCCCCCCCTCTTTTTTTCATTAAAAAAAAAAAAGCAAGCATTTGAGCGAAACAATAAACTGATGGCAAACAATGAATTGGAACGCAATCCATTTTATTGTCAAGTGCTTTGTTTAATTAATTTTTTAAATTGTTTAGTTATGCAAATGTGTTTGGGATGTAATTACTTTTTACCAAAAGGAAAATTTGAAAGTCAATTGGTTTTGTTATAATTTACATCCATTTCCTTTACATTGTGTTTTCACGGCTCAAAAAAAAGCAAATAAATAAATAAATGAATAAAAACATTTTAAGTATATTTTAAGTTGAAAAAATAATTTGGCCAACACATATTAAAAGATTAAAAAAATTTTAACACATTAAAAATTTTTTAACTTTTTAATATGTGTTGGCCAACGTTATTTTTTCATGTCTACGTTGAAATTATTATTTTCATGTTTTAAGTTCTTGTAGGCACGTCTTGTAATCGTAATAGTTATATATTACGATTGAAAGGAAGAGGTTTTAGTAAAGAAAAAAAAAGGAAAACATGAAAATAAACAAATATAAATTAACTATTTTATATATCGGGTGATTCATAAAATACTGGAAAATACTGGTGGTTTTCACCGCCCCATATCTTTTAAACTACTGCTCATAAAAAAATCTGAAACTTTTTATATAAAATCGTCAAACATATAAGAGTTATATTTTCATGTTATTATTTATTCATTATTATTGAAATTCATTTTATTTGCGTTCAAACACCCCTAATATATCGTATATTTAAATAACTGTTGTGATGTTGCTTAAAAAGTCTGGATTCAATATTCAAATGATACAGAAAGTTAATTAGGAAAATTTAATCTAAACACTTTTGTCATTAATTCCTTTGTTTAATTTTTAAAAAAATATATAGTTTTTTGAAAATGCATTCTGACAAATGACTTATTTGGGAGACAGTCGAATAATTTTTTTGGATAATAATTTCGATAAATAAATGAACGCAAATAAAATGAATTTCAATAATAATGAATAAATAATAATATGAAATATAACTCTTATATGTTTGACGATTTTATATAAAAAGTTTTAGATTTTTATGAGCAATAGTTTAAAAGATATGGGGCGGTGAAAACTACCAGTACTTTATGAATCACCCGGTATAATAGTTTCAATTTCCTTTTTAAAAATCTTTTAATTCACAGTAAAGTTTTTTTGTTTTGTTTTACCCTTCAAAAAAAAAAAACTCTTCCTATCGTCTCGAGTACGTAAATTAAAGGTTATAACATTATGATCTGAAAATTAAATAATAATCCTGTAATATTAGAGCTCGTTCAAGTGCATTGTGCGTCACAGAACGTTTTATGAAGCTGCCGTCATAACAAATGTTAACTCTTAAACACCGATTAGTAATAATACTAAATAATATCAATAAAAAATATAAAATTTTAAAGGCAGTCTGTTTTGTTTTTAACCAATAAAACCACACGAAATGCTGGCGATTTCACTATAACATTCTGTAAACAGAACACGAGCCATTAAACTAACTGCGAACAAGGTTAAACAAATTGCTTTATAAAAAAAAATTAATAATACAACACGTAAAACCAAACAGAAGATGCAGCTGGAACGTACAATTTTGATGATATCTGTTAATCATAAACCGCAGAAAAGAAAAAACATATATATCTAAAAATCGATGTAATGAAATATTAAATTTATCAAAACAAGGGCGGGATAACTGATAATTGCTTTATCAAAAAACATTTTTCACCAATTAATCTCATTTATAAAAAAGAAAATCTGAATGGAACCAAAAGAACATGGGAGATGCGAATTTCATAAATCGCCCTTTTGTTGGATCTAAATTCTTTTCTTTTTTTTTATTTCGTATCAGTACAAGCTGAAGGAAAAAAAAAATTTTTTTTTGAATTTGTAATAGTCTCATTTTAATATGAAAAAAAAAAAAATATGACACGATTTTACGGTATTGACATAAGCTCAATAAAAAGTTGCTGAAAGCGACTGGCGTAGTCATGTGGCAATAATAATTGGATCACTTGCTGATACTACAAATGCCCATAGATAGACTCTAAAGCTATCGCTTTATGTCAATTCGACCTTGAACGTTTCATACCGGAACACAGTTGATGACGAAACGGACTCAAAATACAACATAAACAAATTAATTCCGTTATAAACAAAATGTACGACATAACCAACTTTAAATAAGAACAATGACTGGAAAAAAATCCCGACTCAAATCCAACAGCGAATTTATCGATCCTTCAAGGTCTTTGAACTACTTTATTTTCGGAACAGTGTGAAAAGTTGGGAGTCACAAAAACTTTCGCGCATTCTGTAAAACTGTGCGAATACGAAAACCGGAATAATCGGAACTCATTATGCGGACATTAAATTCGATATTTCGATGAATCATCTGGTCCATGTTGGATTGGAATCATTTGCAAATTAGGTTAAAGTGTAAACATCGTAGGTTCTATCCTGTTCCGCGATGAGTGAGGTTTTAAGAGTGGAAATGAAAATTAAAATCGGGATATGTTCAGATTGCCAATGAATTTAATATTCCCTTTAATACTTCATTATATGTCGGTTATATTATTATTAAAGCTTATAATAATATATGTTTTTTTTTTTTTTTTTTCTCAGTGCATCCAAGAACAATTGTTTCACACTTTTCGGCGATCATCAGCCTACAGTTATCATTTGTACAACAGCGAGGTAACAGGCTATTTACTCACGACTACTCCTGGCTGTAGATCACCCAAAAAAGCATGAAACAGCTGTTCTGGGATGCGACCTCTTATACACTTGCTTTTATTGATTATTATTAAAAAACAATAAACTTTTTTATATTATTATATATATGCTTCTAATGTACTAAAATGAAAGTCAATTCAATCATTAAAAGCTGACACACAAATTTTAACCAAAAATTATTATATATTTTATTTTTGTTGTTTAGTTCTTGGACATTCCACATTTATTCGCATCTATTTAAAGTGTTTCAATAGTTTAATGTCACAAATTGTAATAATGTAATGTTAGTGAAACTAATATAGACATTGAAAGTATTAATAATTGGAAACATAAACAGACCATCGGAAGTTACTCTGGATTAGGCTTAAACTTTTCGTAAGTTCCCCACCCACTAAAGAGGGAAGTTGGAATACTCACCCTAGCGTGCTTATGAAGCCATTGACGCTGCCCTCTGCATATAAAGAAACAATATCCCCCATATGCAGAAAGCTTGCAGAGCCTGCCATGTCGCCCATGATTTTCTAAGCACGTGCGAAAACGGTTTTAAACTTTCCGTGGAACCCAATCGCCGCCCCTGGCTCACTGACAGGAAATTCGCTCACGAGACACCTGACATTAGGATGGAATCACATACTGTTCGACGAAGCGTTCCTTGTATCCAGACCGGACCTTTGCAATTCTCAGAGACACAGAAATCCAGCAATTAAGTGGGATTTTGGAAGCGAAACTTTGGACGCGAGCCGCGTTCCACTCACGAAGCAGCGTCCATGAATCTGTAGCGAGAATAGGCTGCCGAGGAGAACCGAAGCCAGCAGATTCTTCCGCGTCCTTGTGCGCACGAATACCAAGGAGGAAAATAAAGCTTCTCGCATCGGCAACCCTCCGAACGAAATTCAGAAGTCTTAATTTCTTCCAAAATACCAGAATTGCCTTTTCGTTTCACTCTGTAAAAGATTCTGAATCCTTTGACGGCAGGATTTCAAAGATAAATTGGGAACTACATTTTTAATAAATTATTCATCAGGTGAGCGGAAGCATGAAGAATCACGGGAAGAACTTTATTTTTTTTCGTTTTTTTTCTTCCTGCTTTTATGAAGAGCGAAGGTTATTTATTCTTGTTTAAATATTCTTTAATCAATTATTTAGTTCTTTTGTGACAAAAAAAAAATGGATCGCCTTTTATAAGAAACTTGTCAAAGAGAATACTTAAAAAGAAAATGCTTTAAGTATTGATTTAACCTTTAACAATAAACAAAAATACAAAAATACCAATTTTTTTTTACTCTTTTTTTTTAATAAAAAAAAAATAAAAATAAAATAAAAATTTACATTATTATTGCCTTGTTATTTAATATATATATTTATAAAAATTATAAAGATTAGAAGAAAGTAAATAAATCAATGTAAAGAAAACAAGGATAAAAATTGGGAATATTTGCCTTAAAGAAAACAAAGTCTTTTATAAGGCAAAAATTCTCAATTTTTATCTTTCTGTTTTCTTTGCAATTGTTATATTTACTTTCTTCCAATCTTTATAATTTGTTACCCATATACATTTAGTTGTATCTGTAATTACAATCTGGTCCACTAATATAGTTGTTATAATTCTACGTTGTAAATTTGAAATCGCGCTATTTTACAAAATTCAGTAATCTGGGGAAATGTAGATTATCTCAATCGAACAGACATGAGGAGGGATGTTTGTTTGACAATTGGCTCCTGATGTTTATTAAATATTCAAATATTTACTTGATTGCTTGATTATACAGTATATATATAGAGGAAAAGGTGTAAATATGGGCACCATTTCGTATTTTTGACTTAAAGTTACTTTCTTTTGGAAAAATTCAAGATTTTTATCTTCATTAACAACTATAACAAGTTTACTAAATGAGAGGAGGCAAAACAATGATTAATATCAATTATTTTAATTCGAAAACGAAGATTTACAATTAGCTTCAAAAAAAGCATCTGAAAAAATGGGGTGCAAATATGGGCCCCCTCCAAAAAACGCACAAAAAAATGGTTTAAAATATTTTAAAACAGGATAAAACAATACAAAACGATACAAAGAGCAAGTTATATATTTGAGAATTTTAAATGAACATCAAATCAAAAATTATTTACGTCCCCGAGTACTGGTTCTCTTCTTAATGTTGGGGACAGGAGTAATATCGCATTTGAAGTTCCCGGGGAACATTTCAGTGTTTCAGCAGCCTCATCAATTGGCATGGCTAGATCCTTTGTGATTGTATATCAGGATAACTCGAAGGAGAGGCTTTAAATGGGGCCCATATTTACACCAAGAAATGGTGCCCGTATTTACACCAACCCCACCTAAGCAAGATTGCCACTATCACATTTAACCTAAAAGCGTGAGTGACTAAAGGCGGGCTTCTAAAAGTAGCTTAGGATTTCTGCTTTCCAGATATCACTGTGAAATTATTTTAAACTAACCACAAGGACATGAAAAGAAAACGATTTCACATACCTGTCAAATATTTGTAGTCCAGAAAAAACACCAATTCGCACAATAACTGACGCTGCTTCCACACTATTTGAAACAAGGTTACCAAATGCTCTCTGCTATCTTATAATAACAAGTGGTGCCGTTTAAAGTCTCGTAATAAAACTGCAGCACCTCCCACAACCCTTTGGGGAAGGGTGCCCATATTTACACCTTTTCCTCTATATATATATTATTTACCTAATTTAAAATAATAATATTTTAATACGTGTTCCACTCATAATTAAGTACTACACAAAAAAAAGAAAGAAGAAAATACAAGATACAGAAAAGATCTTAATTAAAATGAAGAGTGAAATTTGTGAATTAGAAATTGAAGATCACATAATATAGATCTCATTTAAACATCGTTGGGCGTTTTAGTTTATTATATATGCACGCACCCATTGGGAGAGGGGGCTAAGGGGGCTCAAGACCCCCCCCCCCTTTACCCAAAAATAAATAAAGAAAAAGACAAAAAAAAAAGGACGAAAGAAAGAAAGAACGAGAAGAAAACCTTTATTAAAGCACTGCCGTTTCTGTATCTTATTATTTTGGAATGGGATCTTTGGAACAATTTATTTTTAAATAAGCCTACATCTGAATGGACTTTTTACAACATCCTTAGCCCATTCTCCAAACTTAATCCTGGGTGGGCCATTGTATATTTTTATATGACCACCTTATTTGATTATATGAGATCATTAGACAAAACGGTATGGAAATAATATTGCTTTTTATTAGTTTTTTTGGGAAAAACTTCAAAAATTTAATGTAAATACTGTATTTCAGAAGACTATTAAATAGAATGAAATAAACCAATATTTTAGGACCGTACTTAGACGATTTAACGTTATATCGAGACGGCTTAATAGAGGTTGAGTGATTGAGTCACTTCACAGGCATCAGACATTAACAAGAAGTTCTTAACTACTTTTCTTAATATTTTTCTTTTTTGTTTTTCTTTTAAAGTCATTAAAAAAAAATTCCTATAGATATTTTCAGACAGTAAATAGTTTTTTTTTTGTTTTTTTTTTTTCTGAAAAGAAAACTAATTAAATACGTATTATTCCTTCTGTGAGATTGTTTAGAAGACGGGTTGAATCTCAATCATAGTCAGTCCGTTAACAATCTCCACTTCAGAAATCATGTGACAGATTCAAATTTAAAAGCTGTTTTTGTTTTTTTTTGTTTTTTTATTTTTTATTTAGGCTTATTCAGTTTTTATATAAAAAGTAAACGAAAACATTAAGATTTAGCGCCGTGATTGAATGTTTGAATTTCAAATGTAAAACCGTTTTAGGGTTATTTTCTCTTATTTATTCATCAATTTTAAAAAAAATAATAATAAATTGGATAATCATCAATAAGAAGAAAGTTCAAGAAAGTGTAAAGATCGAATTTTAATTTATTAATAAATAAATAAATAAATAAATAAATAAATAAATAAATAAATAAATAAATAATTGTGTATTTCTGTATTATTATTTCGTTTTTATGTTTCCTCCATCTCTATTTAATGCTTCAGAAATTTAATAAAGATTTGTGAGGAAGGCAACGGAAAACTACTTCAGCAACTGTTCCAAGAGATATGGTAAAAAGCACAGCAAGTTACAGACTTGTCATTAGACCTGTCACGTGACGAAAAAAACTCTCATAAAATATACTCAAATTGAGTTTTGTGGATTTCTACTATTATCACATCATTAATATAATTCCTAATAAATTTTGCCGAGCCTAAAATTACACTTGCTATCAGCTGAGCTACAAAAGATATCTGCCATTGAAAACACTTTTATTGTCAAGTTACTTTTGTGTTACGAATGCAACTTTTTAATAAATAAATAAATAAATAAAAGCTTCCAGATTTGGAACTGATTATTAATAATTGAGATCAAGATAAATAAGTGAGGTATAACATAAAAATATGTATAATATGTAATGTGTATATAAATTGTATTTAAAAAGCATCTTCTTCCTACAGTGGACCTTGGCCTGCTTTGGTCGGCCTCTCTTCACACGTCCTCTATTTAAGTTCTCATTCCAATCCACCTCCACTATATTCATCTATCTTCTTCGTTTTCCTACAGGTGTTTCGCCTTCAATTTGTTCTTCCAGTATCTCCTTTAGAATCGATTTTCACTGCAAATCCAATTCACTGCAGCGTTTAACTTTATCAGATAAAAAATGTCGTAAAAATGCAAAAGTCCTCTATCTCGTTATTGTATCAAATTCCCCATTAATTATTTTTATTATTTCCTCAAAAGTCTCTCACTTAAAAACTTAATATCTACATGTCATTATATTTTCTATCTGAAACCGAGTTATTTCATTGACGTCACATATCCTTCCGCCGTCTAATTTTTATTTCTAAAACTCCATGTCATTAGTAGAAAATAATTTCGAAATTCCGTTAAGTGATTAATAATAAAGAAAAATAGGTTGCCACTCACTGTCTGATAAAAACAAAATGCAATCAAGACACTCACTGCTAACAGATCTGTTGTACACTTTGAATTGGGATTGGTCAACTAAAAGCACTTTGTAGTTCTGTGTTTGTTTTTTTCGTTAATATTAAAAATATTCAATTCATTTTTGATGTCAATAATTGGCTTGTAATTTCGAAGAGAATATCCTACCATGGAACTTAAGAATTTCGTTTTCTGCAGCCTCGATTTCTCCTTTTATCATTTCTATTCATTTCCTGCTCAGAGGACACAGCCTTAAGGTACTTTTGAGACTACTCAGTGAAGATCCGGGCTTTGTTAGCTGCAGTGTTACTATCGATAAGGTCACAGCTTGGGTCAGGCCTGAACTGAGGAGTTAGACTAAGTGTGTCCGTCTTGGAAGGGCAGGAGGGACTCTCTAGGCATTACGAATCCAACTCTATCTCCCGTAGGATAGAATTTCTTAACCTGGAGTCCGTAGATAGATTTCAGATAGTCCGTAAACTTGAATGGGAAAACAAAATTGCATCTTTCATTTTGCATCATACTTTCACTTCAGGGCCGGGTCAAGGCGGTAAACAAGACATCGGATCAGTGGTAAGGTTGACTCGGGTTGGGAAAGCAACCTTTACCAAGGTTGCAATTTCGAGATCCTACAATTCAAAGGGGCTCGACTGGCTTATTCTGACCGTTTCCTATGAAGTTTATTTTATGCTTTTAAAAATATTATTCTAGGGTCCATATGCAGCACCGGACTGAGAAATCCATTGCACAAAAAAAAAGGTTAAGAACGCCTGCCCCAGAGGAAGGAATCCCGAAATCAAACCTGTCCTCCAGAGGGTCCGGACATGAGGCTAACAACCTCAAACTATAAAATTCTTTTCGTTGTTAAGCTTCCCGAATTCAACCGGACTCATCTATCGAAAAGGAGCAAGCATATAAAGATTAATATTAGAATAGTGACATGGAATGTGTTGTCACTGTATACAGCACGAGAGGACACTGTGCTCATTATTGGACAACTACCAGATTGGATATTACTACTGTATCAGAACCGCGATGAGTATGAAATAGTGAACTTGAAACAAAAAACAAAACTTTCTTCTTAGCTGCTTTGCAGTTAAACATATCTTTGGAATTCTACTTCTGATAACTGATAGAATGAAGCACTTAAATTTTTGACATTAAACCTGTAAATACAGTGGTGCCTTGACTTACGAGTTTAATTCGTTCCGTGACGGAGCTCGTAACTCAAATAACTCGTATGTCAAATCAATTTTCCCCACTGAAATAAATTGAAATACTATTACATTCGGACCTCGATTTAAGGTCTCCCGCATATAAGGTTACCCCGCTTATAAGGTCACTTTTCTAAAGTCCCGACTCAGTGAATACGAATTCTGTGATATGGATTATCGGACATATGGTCGGGTCTTAAATATCGTAATCTTAAATACCGTAAGGTCACTTTTGTTTGTGATTTTAGTGCCACACTGATTCAATTCCAAGAACTTTTCCGTGGGTATGATCTTTTATCGGCATCATTTCTCCTACTGACGGAGGGTACAGCTTTTTCACAAAGCACTTCATCCCCTCAAATTCTAGGAAAAAAGATGAAGAAGACGATATTCCTTTACCTGTGACCCTGTGTTAATACAAGATCTCAGAAATCGCGGCTGTGCTATAGAAGGGAAAGTGAATATGTGAGAATTGATGATGAAATTGCTACCACTTCTCATGCTTCGATTTCCGAAATTGTTTCGCAAGTTTTAGATTCCAATGCATTAGAAAGTGAAGATAACGACAGTGATACTGAAAGTGAAGCGGTGACACAAGCAGAAGCACTCAGAGCATTAAATTTTCAGAAACTACAAAACTTAGGAAATATTGTACAAAAGATGAAACCAAAATCGCGACAGTCCTGTATTGCGGATTATTTTAAGTAAGGTCAGTTGTACATCAGTACTTTGCTTGAGCATACTAGTTCTACTTGTATACAACTTTATTCCGAATTACAATTTGGAAATGAGTTAAGCAAGTGTCATTAAATAGCACAGTCGCACGCCCAGTTGCAACTTTTCTGGGTGTTTCTTTTGAATAAAGCCTTAAAGTTTCTCCCACATTCCCAACATTTCCTTTATCTCACTTGTAGAGATCTTCTCCTCCGCGTCACCTATTTCCTTCAAAACCACCGTGTGCTGCTGCGTCGGTAGCTCCTTTAGCTTCTCCGTTAGTTCCTCAGTGCTCCTCGATGAGCTGGTTGATATCAACTTCATGCATATCCAGGCCCATGGAATTGCCGAGGAATACAATCTCCTCCACCACTGCCGCTTCGGGTTCGAGTCTTTCAAAGTCCGTTTCAGACACAACCTGAGGCCACAGCTTCTTCCACGCAGAGTTCAAGGCCCTCTTGTAACACCCTGCCAGGCCATATCGATAATTCTGAGGCATATCACGATGTCATAGTGGTTCTTCCAGAACTCTCGAAGGGTGAGGTTTGTGTTTTCCGTCACCTCAGCGGCGGAACAGGTGAAGAGCTTCTTGAAGTTAGAAATCACCTGATGGTCCAGGACTGCAGGATAAGGGTGGTGTTGGATGGAAGGTGGAGAACCTTTGAGTTGAAGGTAGAGAACCTACATACTCTTCGAGGTTGTCATCTTCGAGATTAGGTGGGTGAGCAGGTGTATTGTCCAGGACGAGAAGGGCTTGCAGGGGTAGGTTATTTTCCCGGTTATTTTCTTAACGTCGCGTCGGGGGCACAGACCAAATTCACCCACTCCACAAAGAACTGCCTGGTGATCCACGTCCTCCGGGTTTACCCTCCACATAACCTGCAGTTTGTTTTTCAGAATCTTATGTGACTTCAAGGATTTTCCGAATGATAAACGAGCAGCGGCTTAATCTTGGAGTCGCCGCTCACACTGCCGCACAGGGTTAGCCTATCCTTCATGGGTTTGTGGCCTGGCATCCTCTTTTCCTCTGCCGCTATATAAGTGCATTTTGGCATCTTCTTCCAGAAGTGTCCTGTCTCGTCACAGTTGAAGACTTGCTGGGGATGTAGCCTTCGGCTGCTATAATTCCGACAAATGTTTTGAGGTAATCCTGAGCTGCCTTCATATCCACGCTCGCTGCCTCACCATGCTTGACAACGGACTGAATGTCGGTCCTATTTTTAAAATTCTCGAACCAGCCGCGACTGGCTTTAAACGGTTTGCCCGATGCCTCGTCCGTCGATGTGCCTGGGGTCTGCTGCAACAAATCAGCGTAAATAGCTCGTGCCTTCCCGTAGATTACAGCCTCCGTCACGATATCTCCTGCGAGCTGCTTCTCCGTCACACACACCATCAGCAGCATCTCCATATATTCATGGATAGATGTCCGCTGTTTAGAAATTATTTTAACGCCTTTTGCTGGTGTTTTAGCCTTTATCGACTCCTCCTGCTTCAGTATGGTGCAGATCCTAGAAGTGCTACGCTCATACTTCTTCGCCAAGTCCACTGTACTCACACCCCGGTCATATTTTTCGATAATTTCTTTCTTTAATTCAATGCACATCATCCGCTTCTTCTTAGCACTGTGTTTCGCACTCACTTTCTTCGGACCCATGGTTGGGAAAGCGGTTGGAAGTTTTTGCAAAATAACTGCAAGCACAACACTGATGCTTCCACTGCAAGGTAACCGTGAACGAGTGAGACATAGGATGTTGGGCGGACGTTGTGAAGTTCGCTGTGTCAACTAGCGGTGGAATATCTGAAGCTAGCTCGTAACCCGAATTTTAGCTCTCAACTCAAAGCAAAATATCGGCAGAGAGACGGCTCATATCTCAAAAACTCTTAAGTCGAGGTACCACTGTATGCGCTTGTGTAAATTGAGAGTGAAAGGAAGATTTCATAATTATAGTTTGATTTGTGCACATGGATCTTCAGAAGATGATATTCTGATCTAAAAGTTTTCTGAACAGAGCGGAGAATACTCAATTACAGACATTAAAATTGCGCACGGAGATATTGAACGCAAAAGTAGACAAAGAAAGTTCATTCAAAAGTTCAACTTATACAATGAATGTAATGACAACGACATCGAACTTCTTGAATTTATTGCCTCTCAATGTAAGGTAATAGCAGGAACCTTATTTACGAACATGGAAAGTTCCTGATGGGAAAACAGGGAATCAAGAGCATCTTATTCTAATTGAAGGAAGCCATCATGGTAATTTATTGGATATAAGGAGGAGCTAATACTGCATGTCAATGCCAAAATGAGAAGTAGAATGTCGAAAGTGAATAAAGAAAAGAATAAAGAAATGAATAAAGAATATTAGTTTAAGTTCATCAATATCAATCATTTTCATTACTAATGTTGATCAACTTAAATTAACAACACTGATAAAGTAAAAGAGCTTAGTAGAGAATTGGAGAATGCTCCACAAGCTCAAGTGAATGAAATGCTATCACGAAAATTGTTCAAGGCATTGCAGAATAAATTACTGGCTTTAAACCAAAGAGGAAAAACGGAATCAATAGTTGATAATGGATGTTACAAGAAAATAGAAAAGAACAATATAACATGCAGATCTAGCTATACAAGGACAAAACATGAAGAGTAGAGAAATAGGGAAGAAGAAAAAAGAAAAAATTTGAAGTACCTCAAGTGAAAGTCATAGAAAATTCATAGGAAAGATAGTAGAAGAGTCAACAAATGTTTAAAAGAATAAGAGGAGAATTCAAGCCCAGAGTCTCCATTTGCCAGAAAAAGAATTGGGAACATTTTGATATCTTACCTACATGTCGGGATGATGATGAAATGCATCCTCTATCGTTGGAAGCAGTCAAAATAGCTGAGTCACTGAGTGCACCAGCTACACATGCCATTCCTCACGAACTGTACAAATACGGAGGTACCAATCTACACATATTTGCATCGTGACATTATTAATGTGTGGGAACATGAATCACTACCTCCTGAATGGGAAGAAGGAAGAATATGTCCCATCTTCATGAAAGGTAATCATCTTAATTGTGAACCTTTTAAGAATCACTCTACTAAATAATAAGGTTTTCTCCAAGATTTTCTGAAAAAAGGATAACGAATAAAGTGAAAAAAACAAAACAAAAAAAACTTAGGACCACAGCATGCGGATTCAAGAGATGGTAAAAGCACCATCGACCAAATTACACGCTCTTAGACAGATCTTAGGAAAATCTAAAGAATATA
>JAFIDM010010028.1:23565349-23586419 GCA_023159025.1 Thereuonema tuberculata | reverse complement strand
TTTAAAATCTTCGTCTTATATAAAGACGAAATATCGATGTCAGTTGTAGTACCTTGTATCATTATGAATTTGTTATAAGTTTGACATTTAAAGTTTTAGAAGATTTTAAGTTTTAAACATACGATTTAAGGAGAGATATTTAGAATACAATTCAGGAATCTACGATAAGGAAATTATCAGGAATGAAGTAAGGACTGATATTTGAAGAAAAAGACATATGAAAGAGCAACATATCTTCGAGCTTTCGAAGTTGAGAGGACGAGAGGTATGAAATAATTAAGAACAAGTTACGAAAAGTGCTTACATATAAGAAGGTTACAACTTTAATTTTGAAGATTTCTAAATAGACATTAAAGAAAAAAGACAATTAAAAAATTAAGAAGGACAATTTATAAAATATAAAAATAAAAATAATAAATTGGTTTTGTAAGTAAACCTAATGAGTGAACGTGGTTAATATCACGTTTCATATTGTTGTATTTGTTTAAGTTTTTTAGCATTCTTGTCTTGTTTTTTATTTCATTGATGTTAGGTAAGGGAGCGATGTTCTCCCTCCTAAAAATGTTTGTAGTAGTCCTGAAGAAGTCTTTGGAATGTAGAATAAAGACGAAATATCTATGTCAGTGGTAGTAGCTTGTATCATTATGAATGGGAATTTGATAATGAAATTCATACATCTCAAATGAAATCCGAAAACATATTATTTCTTAAAGATTAGAAGCCTCAAAACAAATTTCAAGTAAGGAAACTAAATTCCTTTGAGCCTGGTGATTGCTGAGATGGGGAATTTGAAGCCGTGATGCCTTGTAGTGTGTTTTTGGTTAAGGTATCATTCCCAGGTGTGGAGGTGGTGTCATTAACTTTATCAGGGCACACACTGCCTATTATGAAGGGTAAACCTGGTTGATGAAGTCTAATAAGGCTGAAACAGCTGTCCCCGATTTCCGAGATGACGGCTCAGGATGCGAGAAAAATTTACATTTTCTTAGTTAATTATGTAAGTATTAATATTGTAAATTTTTAATATGGTACTCCTTGTAATTAATTGTTACATTTAACTACCTTAGCAATTACGTCACAGGTACGTGAATGCACCAACTAGGACTGTAATGTATAAATTCTCAAAAAAAAAGTCCTAGGATTTGGTTCATGCAAATTGAGGAAGGAAAGTAGTTTTCAATTACATGTTTTTGCATTAAATTACAGCTGCTGTAGAAGAATCGATTTACACAGCATGTTTTCTGAAAGCTTGGCGCCATAAAGGTAGATTTGCCTTATTCGGACATGACCTGGCCAATCAATTACGTCTGCAATGCAAAGTCGTCTTTGAATAAGAAAATTGATTGTTGACGATTAGAATTTTAGATTAGGAGTGGAAAAAAAAAAACATTTTGTTGCATTTTTTTACTTTTATTTTTTTTCGCGATTCGCAATTTTTTTTGAATCAAACTAATGTCAATTTAACGATCGTTTCATCACCAATCCAATGATATCATTTAAGTGTGAATTGTCCCTTCAAAATCAAGACAATAACAACAATAGAACAACTCCCCAAATTGATAAAAATCGATGAGAAATCGAACGAGGGTCGTAATTAAGGCTAGAGGAGGTAATACCCGTTATTAATAAAGATTGTTTTATAAATGTTTGTATTGAATTTTGTTTTAATCACCATTTCCCGGGCTGTAAGAAAACGAGGTTTTCTAGTAGGCTAGGAGATTCCTCCAAAAAGCACTCTGCTGACACGCAATACACACTTAAGTCATATCGTTGGATAGGTGATGAAACGATCTTTAAATTGACATTATTTTTATTCAAACAAAAATTGCGAATCGCGAGGAAAATGAAACAAAGTAAACAAATGCAACTATTTGATTTTTCTGCTCTGAAGTGTATTTCTAGAGTATTTGCTATTAAAAAAATCAGTAAAATCAATATTCCAATGTATTTTTATGAAACTGCTACAAAATGCTCCACATCCTTTAGGTAAAAGACTTCGAAATAATAATAAAAATAATCGAAAATAATAAAACATCGAAATACTACTACTACTACTACTACTACTACTACTAATAATAATAATAATAAAAGCCATTATTCTTTGTTCAGCTAAAATATTCCCATTTGTTTATTGATCTTTTTCCCCTTTGTACCATTGTAAGCCCTTACTCAGATCGTTAACTTACAACTGTATTCTATCATCTGTCAAAACGAAATTGTTAAACCAATATTTTAATTAACTTTTATCTTTCTTATTAATTTTGAACAGGTGGTGGTAGGTGACAAGGTAATCCTTAATCCTGTGAACGCTGGTCAGCCACTGCATGCGAGCAATTATGAACTACAGGATAATCCAGGATGTAAAGAGGTAGGTTAATTCACTTAAATGTAGATTAATTTAAGTCTCCAATTTGATAATATTTTTTTTAAAGTTTTAAAACGATGTCTTTATACTGAATGAATTGATGTGTGGCGGTGTTTGTTGGATTTTGTCTATTTTGTCCCTGTAAAACAAAATGGGCTCTTTGAATTAGGAGGTAGATAAATTGGAAAGACTCTACAGCTTCTATATAGCTCTTTTTGTACCCGTAGCTTTTTGTAGTTCTTGAGAATTAGAGCCTTAAACTCGCCGTAAAAATAAATAAATAAATAAATAAATTACTTAAATAAATAAATAAATAAATTATTTAAATAAATAAATAAATAAATAAATAAATAAATAAATAAATAAAAAAATAAAAAAATAAATGGAAACTTTTGGTAATGGCTTACAATGACATTGCACGCGCATTATTGTATCGATAGAAGTAACTTTATGCTCTCGCATATACATTTCTGTAGATAATAAGTAACTTATGCTTTCTTTCTATTACGTCGTCAGGAGTAGCGAAAAGTAACGTCATTATTATTGTTATCTTCACATTTGTTTCATCTGTTTCCCCATTTTTTTTTATGCTAGGCAGCTGCAGATGGACTATAAAACAATGCATTAATTCTTTTGTTAAATAAGATATTCCCTTTATTCGAAGACCATCTGCACCTAGGAAATGGATATCAACTATTGAAATTGCCTTCCAGGTCTATCTATCTACCCAATCTCAAGTCTGTAGCCGATCTATTTACTTTTTTAAAGAACGTCTGTCCAGGGGACAGCCAAGATTTTGTTAATGGGAGGGGAGTCCGTTACATTTAATTTTTATAAATGACTTTTGCTTTCTTTAAATGAAACTTTACAAATAAAATGATCTTAATACTAAAATCTATGGCGAGAGTAGGCTCTTTGAATTTCATCTTTTACACACGTACACTTGAACATACGCACTTTCTTTTCATTTTTTCTTCCCTGAAGGGAAGATTGTATTTTTTAAAAAAACAAAAACACCTCATTGCATTATTTCTAATTAATCAGTGTTTTTCTAAATGTGTTGCATTGCCAGAGTTAAAGAGCGTACTACGGTTTATTAATGCGCTCCGGAAAATAGTCCTTAATAAAATACTTAATAAATAACGTCCACATTTACATTAATGACTTGTGATGTAAGATGTTACAAATATTACTTTTAAATTTGACTTAACATCAAGAAATAATATCCACTTCACGTATATTACAAATGCGATTTTGTTTAGTTAAGGACTATTTTCTGATGCGTATAGGCAAGTCGAATACGGTCCCTTTAACATTCGAAATGCTAACATTAAGGAAACGCGAGTAGAGATCGTTGAAGAGTCCACTTTCTCTGAATTTCTTCGTGTGGATTCTCGGAAAGCAAGTTAGCATTGACGTTCGATAGTTGCGATAAAAAAAAAACTCCAACAACTACGTAAATGTCCGTTACGTTGTTTAGGTTTTAATGTTCTTCTATGCCGGATATTGTTAGTTCATCAGTATCAAGAAAAAGACGTCTACAATGGCTTCAACATCGTAAAAATAAACTTATCGATTTTATTACTTATCTTATTTGGACGGAAATGTTATTGCTTTACTGAGAAATTTTCTGCTATTTATATAGAAACGATAATCATGTATTTATATTTAGCTGTTACCGTTCAGTAAAAATATACAGTAAACTTTTTTTAAATTCACGCCTTGACTTAAAGATTGTATTGATGGCTTTAAAGCTGAAATTACAATTCGAATTCGTACAGAAGTTTGCTGCAGGTCCATCAGGTGTTAAAAACAAAATTTGTAATTACAGCCTAAAGCCTAATTTTTAGGTTTCCTAGAAAATCTTTTTTTTTCAGCCTGTTTTCTAATAGAGAGCTGCAGCTCCTGAAATCAGTATGGGCAATGTTTGTATCCTCCCTTTTTTGAACTGCTGTACGGGTCTTCTTGAAACTTGGTAGGCATATTCAAGGACTAAGGATGATCATTTTTTTTTTTTTTTTTTTTTTTTTTTTTTTTTTTTTATAAGCGCCTAGGCCAACTACGGACCACGCGCTAGCCTGACCCGACAACGTCAGGAGGAGGCTAGAACAGTCAAGGGAGGACGAGATTCTCATCTCGACCAGAATAACCCTGAAATTGTAAGTTCCAGGGAGAAACGGATGAAACACAGAAGAAGAAGAAAACCATGCCCGTGCTAGGATTCGAACCCAGGTGTCCGGCATATAGGATCAAATGTTTATTATTTGAAATCTTCAAAATGTGTTGAGAATTAGCTCGATAAAATTCCCACAGAAGAACATTGAAATTAAAACAGTGGATTATCATCCTACTGAATTTCTGTTAATATCTGATTACGTTAAGCAATAAATACTAAATTCTTAATCCATTGTGTATGATTTCGTGAGATTAAGATTAATCCGATTTAGACAATTTAAAGAATAATGCATATGTAATTCTTTTTTTTTTCCAGAAAATGGAAAATTTTTATTATTTATATTTAATAGATATTAGTCGGCTACCCGTCGCTTCGCTCCGGAAGCCTCGCGTATGTAACGGAAAACAATTTGTTATTTATTAAAAAAAACACACACACAAATTACATCAAGTAAAATAAAACTAAGTTTTTTTAAAAGATTTTTTTTTTTTTTTTTTAATTTTTGATGTCTATATTCTCTCAATCCTCGACTGCTTTTAGAATCAGCGGGAGAATCGTACTGTACCTAATGAAGTACTGCTTCTTTCTTTTTTGACTTTGTTTTTTATTACAATTGTTCCTTTTCAGTCAAAGTCAGTTCAGGTTTGACAGATAAGTCAAAAAAACAATATGAAGAGAGTTGTAGTTTCCATGGCTTAATGGATAAGATGTCTGACATTGGATCAGAAGGTTGCAGGTTCGATTCCTGTCGCGGATGTTTTATTGTAAATATTCTTTCTATTTTTCATTCTCACAGAAAACTGCGCCGGACAGACAGACAGACAGACAGAGAAATAAAAGATTTTAGTAATATAGATTAGAATTAAAAATATAAATGTAAGATTTTCGTTTTTTGTTGTTTTCATGACTTAAAGCCTAAGTTCTTTCGAACTGTGCTTGTTTAATCTATTAACAGCATGTATAAAGGTTAAGCGCATTTAATATTTTGTAACTTGAATTTTTGAGATTTATTTCTTACTCCTATAGACGGCTTCAAATTGTGCGAGGCTTCGACAACCGTGGATTTTCGTGTTCCCCTTTTTTATACTAATAAGTTTGTATAAAGGCTTCGTTTATGTAAGTTAACATAAAAACACGAAGGCCCAATTTTGTATTTAAATCGGCCTTGATATCATATCATCCAGCCAAAAAAAAAAGGTTTCGCGCGCGACTCTAGATAAATCCTAGGTTGCTTATTTCATCTGTACAGTCTAGTATTCCTAATCCGGAATTCCGAAATCCTGACCTTTTCCAAATGACATCCTGCCTGTCTGGTGAATGCATATGTTCATTCTCCTTGCGCTGAGAAAGACACATTGGTCACCTAAGAAACATATTAGAAAGATAAACTGATGATAATTTGCATGAATTTCATTAAGTTTCTATCAACGGTGAATCCAGGTTATTCTTTTTTATTATTAACCAAGATTTTAATGTATGAGGGTCGTTCAATAAGTAAAGCAACACTTTTTTTTTTCTCGGTTAATATTTGATGAAAAAACGTGACATTTTCTATCCAGTATCTTCAAACATTCCCGTACTTTCTCAAACTATTTCATCATTCTCCGCTGAGCGGCAGCACTGTACGTAGCGTTCAAGATGGCGTCTGTAAATGAGATGCGTTCCAAACAAAGAGCAGTTATGGAATTTCTCTTGGCGGAACAGGAGACCGTGACAAATATTTATAAGCGTTTACAGAATGTCTACGGAGACTATGATGTTGATAAAAGCACTGAGAGTCGTTGGGCGAATCGTCTTTAGTCGTTGGAAGAAGGAAAAGGGAAGCTGTATGATAACCCACGCTCTGGCCGGCCGCACACATCTAAGACTCCTGCAATTTGCAACGATCAATTTAGAAACGATTCCACCGTGTTCGTGGCCACAAAGACGTGAACAAACTTCTCCTGCTCCACGACAACACTGACCAGACCTCACTGAAGTCTGAATACCCGCGAGGAGATCACAAAACTTCACTGGACTGTTCTCCCTCATCCACCCTAGAGCCCTGATGTCGCACCTTCGGTCTTCTACCTATTCGGACCTTTACAGGATGTAATCCGCTGGAAGCAACATGGCAACGATCAGGAAATTCTTGACGCAGGAAGAAGTTGGCTGAGGCACAGACCTGTAGCATGGTACCGTCAATGCATACAAGCTTGGTCTTGTATGCCTTGGTGACGTAAGGCTTTAGGCTTCAACCGAGATTATGTTGAAAAATAGTTTTGTGTAGCTAAAGAATTGAGGAACAAGATGTTGTATTTAAAACTGTATAAACAAGTCTAGGTTTGAGAAAAAAAAGTGCATTACTTTTTGAACGACCATCGTATTATATTCCTATGCAGACCTTTAAGCACTGACCGATAACCGCGTTATTAGGCTACATTCTTTCCATATGTTTTTTCAGAATACAGCTAGAATTAGGTACATAGTAAACAGAGATCATAAACTACAGAATATACTGCTCTGTTGGCTAAGATAATTGCAGTCATCCCACCTCCAATCAAGGACAGAGCCACTCTTTAGGCAATTCCCACTATCAATACAGCCGCCTGCTGGCCGCGGTCAACTTTTATTTTCACAATGCAGCATTCAGAAGACCGCTGCTTGTTAAAATAAATAAATTTGCAATCTTTGTTTCATTTGTATTTATGGTTTTATATATATTCGTATGTTAAATAAACAATTAACTTTTATAAAAGTAAATACTTTTTACTTCTCTGCAACACCACCAGCCATTTTCCAAAAATCCAAAATATTCTCGGTTTTCGATTATTATTTTCTATAGACTAGGATGGACTTTTATTATTATTTTAAGTATTTGAATAATAAAATAAAAAGTATATAAGTAATCGTCCACACGGTTGTGAAGCATAGATTTTAAATTTTATGTAGTGATGTGTAGTTTGAAAAATGGCAATACAAAAATCGTATCACTGTTTCTGTAAGATAAGGCCAATTTATCCTCATCAGCAGCATAGGTGGCGAAAGTAGAAATTAAAATTAAAAAAATTTAGAAACAAAAACGCAATATTCTAAGATCTTGCTCTTTTTTATCTTATTATATTCTTTTGTTTTTTTATAATTTTTTACTTCCTTTTTTATTTATTTTTAGAATTGTTATTATTTTACTAATACAGTAAAACCCCGTTATTACGCTCCCGCTTATAGCACTATCCCGTTCTTAACGCTCCTTTTGTACGGTCCCTGGAATTTTCTATATAACTCTCTATACTTTTACCCTCTTATAACGCTTCAAATCCCGCTTGTAGCGCTTTTTTATATCGGAAATTTTGTATCGAAAAGAAATGTAACACTGTAACGATTCTTTTCTTTCCCTGGTAGGAGGGAATCTTCGAACTCTTTGAAGCGGAAATCCCTTTCTATAAGTGAAAAATTGCAAATTCTTCGTAAGTACGACGAGAATTCTACACTAAATCAGAAGGTTTTCGCAGAATCTAAGAATTCCCTGATCCAGTCTGAGAACAATAATAAAAAATAAGAATGGAATTATCAATTCAGCGAAGGATGGTTGCAAACGTAAAAAAGTAGTGTGGAAAATGTGAAGATGCCGAGGAAATTCTAATTGAATGGATTCATCAGTCCCGTGATGCATCAGTGCCATTAAATGACCCAATCATTCAAGAAAAGGCGCGTGAAATAGCGGGCAGTGCACTAAAACTGCTCCGAAAATATATTTGTATTGCTCCTAGTGGAGTATCAATTGATGTTAATAGTTTCTTGAACCGCATTGAAAATGTCGTAATTTATAACAGTAGCATACATACACGGCAAACCACAATCAAAGATTTTTTTAATAGGAAATAAGCTCACATTTGCACTATATCTATTTCAGAATCAAGTATCTTTCCTGTAAAATGGTGTCTAAATGTTTCCCCATCATATAAATCATTCCCCGTTTATAGCGCTATCCCGCTTATTACGCTTGTAGGTCACGGTCCCTTGACGAGCGTAATAACGGGGTTTTACTGTAATAGAATTGTTAGTATTTAAACTAAATGATCTATGAGCTTAGAGATTTGCCCGTTCGAAATATATATATAATTATTTTTTAATTAATAAATAATAATAAAATTATTATTTTTTTTAAATACGATAAATGAAGAGGTCTGTAACTGAAAGAGGTTTCTAATTAGTGCTGGTGGCTTTTTTGTTAGGGTTATAATCTTCCATTTAAAAGGGATTGTAATCGCAGCATTTCAACCCTTGAGAATTTGTCTATAATTAATCCAAATTCTGTTGTTGATAAATTTTGTATTAAATTCTATTGCCAATTAACTATGCTAAGCAGATAATGGATGTTGCTGAATCTGTAAACTGATACTTTTTTTTTTTTCCAGTCTATTAAAGTTACATTTAAATTCATTCTTAGCACAGACGATAGTAAACTGGCGTTTTAAGTTTCTGCCACGTAGTGAATTTTTAAATATGTCCTTTTTTTTTTATAATGTAACTGTGACTCTAACAAGGGCGCTAAGTTTGTGCTTTGATTTAGTATCTCTTGGTATTTACATCGTCTCTCTTTGTAGCGACGCCGGCAGTTCTTTTCATGTGGTTTTGATCTGGGGCTATTACAGCAGTCTTTAACGTCTTCGTATTTTAAGATGGAAGGAAGAAGATTTCGCTTCCGCCTCTCATTTAAACCCAACGCCCAAGATGCGAATCAATAGCCCGCTTCTGCCGGCGAAGGACGACTTGAATAGTAAACAATTTCTTAGCTGCAAAGCCGGATCTGAGTGTTCTCGCACGTACACCTCCATCTGCCTTGGTAGGTTACGACAAACAAAGGGAAACAATAAAATGTAACGAATTAATCTTCGTTAAATAAAGTTTTTATAGCATTTGAATGATCTGGTTAGGCTTCAGTTAACTGTAGCGTTCTTCATAAAGATCAAAAACACAGTATAACTATTCAAAATAAAACAATTGATAATGTATTCCATATTTTTGTTGTTTTTTTTTAAGTTTGTGATTAACTAGCAGGTAACGCGTCACGCAATGATCGGCAAACTAATTTAATAAGAAGGAAAAAAAAATAAATAAAAAACGCACATCAGAAACTGAATCAACATTAATTTTCTCGAAAAATAATAAAAATCAACCTTTTATTTGGCATGCCACGAACCAATTTAAAAATCTATTTTTAAACATGTAACATAATTCATTTTGTTTAGGATTACATTGTAGTAAAATATAAAATTACTATTAAGAGTAAACCATGACAAAGCATACCACTCTGGATATGGCATGCGTTGTATTATTAGCGCTAGAGAAAGAAACACAGTCTACGTAGGAGATTTTGGTTTTTGAATGTATTATTTACAAATTCTAGAAATACAAGTTAAAAAATGTATAATCGACATTTAAGATACAATTTGAATTTAAAGATGTGGTATAGCTTCTAAATATTTCTGCTTAATATTATAAAGAGAAATATATAAGTATCATTGTAGTTCATAACTTTAATTTATATCTAATTTTTTTTTGCATGTAGTGTTCAGATATTCTATTTATTATTTTATATATTGAATCGTATCCTGTACATGTTATAATATTTTGTTTGATCACATTGCTAGACGGCGCTGAAAGTAGGCGCAAGCTGTATGAAATTCGGAGAAAGTTTATATTTTACATCCCGTTAATAATAATAATAATACACCACAAACAGACCTGACAACACCTTGTTGATAAGGTCAACAAACAGACCTATCTCATTGATTTTGCAGTGCCTATCAGCAAGAACATGCAGAAAACTCACGCAGACAAGATCAGTAAATACACCGATCTAGCACACGAGCTCCAGAAGCAGTGGAGGTAGGACCGAGTACGCATTCTACCTATCGTCCTGTCCGCCACTGGTCTGGCGCCTCACACATTGCACCTCAGCCTCAGCACACTAGAACTTCACAAAAACAGTTATGCACAACTCCAGAAGGCTGTGGTACTCAACCTAACACGCATAGTTAGGAAATTTATGGACACAAGCACACATCCCTAACCATTCTTGCCCACTTTTCTACACTTGGCAATATGTGCTTTGGTCCTGACCCGCCATGTTGTCTTTGCTGGGGAAACCTAAGATTTGAATCTTCTACATAATAATAATGATAAAAATTATTGACAGGTCTGTGTTGAAACCTTAACGAAGTCGAAACTATGTTTTAGGGTTTTTATTCATTAAACAGAAATTGCGATAGTTCTCTGGACATCTTGGATTGATAATGTAATTATTATTGGTAAATATTCAGCGAATTGAGATAAAAGAAGATATGATTGTCCCAAAAAAAAAAAAAAAAAAAAAAGATTCAATTAGACTTATGTAGTAGATTACATTTTGGACTGAAGAACTGTATGAACTTGCAACTTACCAATGAATGCAGTTGTTATTGCTTCTCGCGGCAGTTGCTATTGAATTTTATTTCGCATACTATTAAGTAAACATCAATTTACATTGATAAACGTATGCTGTGATTGTCAATTTCATGATAATTATGTTTACAAAAATCCTTTATTCTCCAGAAGTTCCCCTAAATCAAAGGATCAATTCAGGAACTGAAAAACTTTAAATTTAATGGTTTTTCTTTCTTTCTTTCTTTGGAACGAGTTATGATATCATTTACTCTTAAAGGCACTTAATTACAACATTGCATTGAAATACTACAAGATTTTTTTACATCCGCATAACAGGATAATGCAAGTTTGTTTTTATTTTCTGTAATCAAGGTAACTTTAAAACTATTGATCCTATAGTATTGAAACTTCAGTAAGAGGTTTACGTTCTTACAAGGAACATACCTATCGATTTTGGTATATATCCGTCCAATTGGTAAGAAGCTACGAGGCCAAAAAAACACCGAGATGCTAAGTAATCAATTCCAATACTATGATATCTCAAAGAAGTAAATTAGTCTCCTTTTCTGTAATACGTTCTTCTCTTCAATCTCATTCAGTTTTTGAGCTGTTTAAACTTCTTTAGTCTTCAAAAGGTTAATTACTTCCCAAGATCTCATATTTTTTTCCCCGTTCTTACCATAATTATTCGAAAGTTGGGACGCCACCTAAACCTTGTTTTGTTTTGTGTGTAGGTTTATTCTGTTTATGTTCCATATAATCCCCTTTGGCTAGTAATCCTTTGTAAGGTGTCTGTATCTTTAATTCGTATCTGTGGTTTGTGTCTTGGGTGACCTGTGACTCGGCACAATCAATAGTCAGGCGAACAAAGAAAGCGGCTTTTAGGAGGCAGTCGTCCGTTGAAGGACCTCGCAAAGCCACCACTGAATGGTTTTAATTACTAAGGTCATTAATCGTGCGAGGGAGGCAAAAAGACTATTAAGAAAGATTCACACAATTTGAATAACTGTTAAGATTATTTACCAACTGCAGGGCTATGTCTTTCAACAGGCTATCGGCATCACACAGGCTATCGGCGTCATCTAATTGAGGTTGTGTGTACCGTCTGTGATGACAAACTGCCAGCAGAAATGACAGACAGACGAAGGCTTTGATAACTTTGGAAAGATTTGTGAAATAGCCTTTCGTAATTGCACTTTGTGGTCGGCTTTAACTCGAGTGGAAATTTTGATTAAAGGAAGGATTCTTAAAGGTTTCAGGTATTCTCATATTGCCACTTGCTTGATAAGGAATAATGGCACCTGTAAAGCAAGAGTAAAGAAACAATTGAACACAGAACAGTCCAGAAATTAGTTCTTCAACATATGGTCAAAGTTAAATAATTTGGAATTTATAAATGGCGATCTAAGGGGTGTAAACGGGGAGGGGGGGATGCAACTTTTTTAAAGGGTATGCAAATCTCAGAAGCCATGAGTAAGTATGAAGCCGTTTGAGTTGGAAGCACGAAATTTGACGTGAGTGTTCTTTGTCAGAAATTGAAAATTATGTGAAGCTTATTTTTTACCATAGGGTGAGGATACATAATACAAAATGCTTGAGATCAAGAATTTTTAACATTTTGGATTTTGGGATACGTAATATGGTGGCGTTGAAGATAAGAAAAAAAAATCAGTTTCACAAAAATTGGTTTTTATTTGAAAGGAAACTTGGTGAATTTCTCTCACTATTTATGAATAATTGCGGACGTTAAACTTGCTTTCATTCATAAATAAGAATATGTAAGAAAGAAACCAAAGGATATAAGAATAAATAATAAACAAAGAATGTAAATTACTGCAGTGCGTCGTGTCTGTGTGCCCACTATTAGGTCATCTTTCACGACACGAATAGCCCTAATCCCCAGGGTTTCCTTCTGTGAGAGAGAAGTTACGGTTTCGGAATATTGTTGTGTTGTTCTTTGGGTTTGAATAACGGGAGTAGACACTGTTAAACACATCTGAGTTTTTATTTACAATAACAGGGAGTTTATTTAAAATTACTACGGATTCCCAGCTTTGCCCGCCGATTTCATCCAGGTTCGTCTATGCGGGAGAACCATCAGAAGAGACCTCAATTCCAGGAACGGGCCCCAATCCTAAGATGCTTAGCTAATCCCTTAATCGCTTGTCCTTGAATCTCACATCAATATTTCGGATTGGAGATATCAAAACTGTTTCTCATTATAAATTCCATTTGTATTTCTCCACCCACAGGTAAAGTTAAGACAATTAAAATCCGTCCTTTGTCTTCAGTACTTCAGTACTTTGTCTTCAATCGCCGCCCTGATTAACTTCGTTTCCTCCAGTGATTTAAATTATAAATATTCTAACGTACTTTCATTTTATTACACGAACGATTAATATTTCATCATAAATGCAGGTTTCTTCTGAACTCAGATTTGAAGATTTCATAATAAATGAGCCTTTTTTTTTTCCCGTTTCGACGTTAACTTACAGACCAATCGATCTGAAAAAAAAAATGTTTCTTTCAATTTCATATTTATGAAGTCTTTCAACGTTATTCCTTCAGTTTGGGGATTTTTTTTTTTCAAATAAGATTAGATTTAAAAAAACAAACCGCTCACTGGGATTGAATAGATTTTCCGTTCTGATGTTCAAGCACAGCCGAGATTGAAATTCGTTTTTCGTAAAACAAACAACAGGAAAAAGAAAATGTCAGTGATTTTGGATTGAGTTCCAAAATAAAGCACGCTCATCTACTGCTTTTTATTTATTTTTGTAAAGAAAAATATGAATATATTAGTATGTGTCTCGCCGTGTTTTAAAATTACGTAAGCCTATTGTAACCAGCGGCGTAAGTACGTTTTTTTGCCGCTTGGGGTCAGTGGTCAATGCTGCTCCCAGATATCGCTCCCTACTTGTCATTCCAACCATTTATTAATAACAATAATAGACTGACATGCTACGCTTTACTGTTCCAGTTGAGCAGTTTTCTTCTTTGTCTGTCTGTACGTAAAATAGCCGAACTGAAATTCGTTCCTTATTTATTTTCCAACTCAAAATATTAGCGCGTTTCTCTTTGTTTACATACATATAGTGTTTAAGTCTTTCATACCATGATCTTTCTGAATAAATATTCACTTATTGACAGAAAAATTTTTTCAAGCATTCAGTGGACCTGAAATTAAAGTTAAAAGATGTAACTTGTTTAATTCGAAGTCTTGGATAATTCGAAGTTTTGTAGTGGTCCCTTCAGCTTCGAATTATCCAAGTTGCACTGTAATAGTAATACCTAATAATACCAATGCCTACATCGTGAGGTCGATAGGATTATACTTCAAAGAGAACCTAACGGCCAAGACGGGAACTACACATAGCTCTGTGGTTTATTTCCTTTTACTTCAAAACATGCCATCAGCGCCATAACTTTTAATACATTGTACCTCTCTTATGTTATATCTTTCAGCTTTTTATCGATTATTTTGCCTCGTCCACAAATAAAAATACCACTGATGCTTTCTTTCATTCTGTTTGATCAAAATAACAATGAATTTTACTTATCACAGCTCATCGTTTTCCGCAACCTAATAGAAAGAAAGCATGCGTTAGTGTCATTGGTAACTACCTAACAACGCTTCAGAGAAAAAGGAGACGAACTGTAGATTGGGATCGAAAGGATATTATTCCTTTTTTCACTGAAAGAATTAAAATGACAGACAGTAAAATAATTTAACTGAAAAATACTGAGGAATTAATTCGATAAGAAACATTTGAATCAGAAGTAGGAAGATATGAAAGGTTTGTAAAAACTTTCACAGTTAGGCAGTGTCACGTGATTGTTTTATTTCTGCACTGAACTTAATCACGTGATTAATAAACCTCAGACATAAATAAATTTCCTCGTTTTATTTACTCGATTTATTCTTCCAGTCTTTAGGATTGAACTTTCATAATTAACCACATTAGACCCGAAAGGCAATAAAACAGCTCTAATAAGATCTTCTGCGACTAAGTTCCCGGCTGGCCCCATATCCGCCTCCGCTGCCCTCCTATGGTTAATTGATGTCCTCCACGCGGCGAGATAATTCGATAGAAAGGGCTCTGTATAAATTAGCTTTCCCCGCGCGCACTTGTTGTGATTTGATGTTAGGTTGCGTGACTCGTATACTTGAGTAATTACGGAGCTATAGAGCGTTTAGCAAGCAAATTACAGTGATGACGCTCTTTATTTAATCAGATTGTTCTTGTTTCTCTATTACGGCTGTCAGATTCAGTAAATATTTTCATTAACGAATGAACTATTAAGCAAAAAAAAGCAAAAATCAATATTAGCAAGATTATGAGCTCAGGCAGTTTATTTTTTTTAAATGTAATATTCTTCCAGTACAATCCTTTCATTAACATATTTTTTTTTAAACATTTTAATTTGTCTTTTACTTCCTCATTTGGCTAACTTTATTTACTTATTTAAATTAAAACCGATGGTTAAAGGAACTCCATTATTTTAAGATAAAATGCATAAATAAATAAAATACCACCAGTAGAAATGAAACTACGTTTCTTGAAGTAAAAAATCGTCAATGTTCGGCTGGATAATGTAAAGGGTTACACTTACAGTTGTCTTTTTCCATTGTCTCCCCTCCTTTTAGGCTTTATATCCCGGTTTGTCTGTCTGTCTGTGGACAAGTATCAACTCAGCAACCACGAGGGATAGAGTCTTGATTAGGGTGTCGTTGAAAAGGTCTTACCAAGAGTAGTTCAGAGCCGTAGAGTTTGTGTCTCTAGCTGGTCGGACTCCAAGGTAGCGATAGCGATCAGTAAACCAATCACAATGCTTCGCAACGGCTTGTTGGTAAGATAGCATGGGGTGTAATTTGCAAGCAACCGACTTTTCACTCCGCTTATTTATAAGTAAGCGTTTCGTATTAACTTTTGAATAATTTTCTTCATTCATGTATCGGAAGCCGTTGCGAAGCATTGTGATTGGTTTACTAATTGCTATCGCTATCTTGTTTTTTTTTTCTTTTTTGAAATATTTCCCATGGAGCTACTTTTACGTCACAAAAGGGCATTTCAATCTCATTTGTTTTATTAAAAGACAAATTAACATCTCCGAATTTCTAATTATAATATTTCTTTTGCTCGTTAGACGGCGTCTTTCTTTGAATACTGTATTGTACGGAAACTTAGATCTATATTATATGAAGTAAATATTTTGAAGATCATCAATTGGAAGTTGTAAGTAGACTGTCAACGAAGATGGCTGCTCCCACTGCAGTACGTCACGGACTACGTCATTAAGAAAAGATACAGCAGTGAAGTCATAACGACAGCATCTAAAAGGATTTTTGGAACTAAGAAAAAAAAAATAGTAATAAATAAAATAAAACAATGAAACGTTGAGATTAGATAGACCAAATATTTTAGGCTAACATTTCGCTTCAAAACTAATTCTTCAATCTATTAGAATAGGAAAGGATTGGATTCTAAATGGATAGTAATTGATTATGAAATCTCTGCTGTTGAAGTTAGAGGCGAACGCATATTATTACTTGCTGCACCGTCTACGTACAATTACAAGACTAAACTAGGTTCAATCATTGTCAAAACTTTGAACTTTAAGGTGGCAAAAATAATCCACACCAACTACCTTTCTTACCTTGAATTGTTGTAAACTTTCTATTGTTTTATACTAAAGGCTGCTTTCCACGTGCTCAAAAACTTGCGAAGAACCGCTCAGAAACGCATACTTGCTCGAAAATCTGCTATTCAGTATTATCTAATTTGAAACAAGTTTTGAATCAACTCGACAGCAGCGCGCCTAGCGGTAAGAAAGTTTTTTTTGAAAACTGCAACTGTGCTAACAGTTGAAATCTGGATGTGTTTTGATCGTGTTTCCATCCACGGCATCATCCACCAGCTTCTCGTCTTCTGGAATATTTTTTATCTTTGTTTGCTGTAAGTTCAGTTGAGAATTAATAGCAAAACTACAGTTGCAAAACCAGCTTCGTCGCACGGCATTTTTTTTATCATGATATTAGTGAGAGCAAAACGAGACTTGCCGCTGGAAGTTAACTTGCTCGTGTAAATCGAGCTGCAAATGGCAAGTTTTTCTAGCGTGTTTTTGGGAAGTTTTCGATTCTTAAAAAGCAGTTACAAGGTTCAGAAGAATCTGAAATTTAGCTTAACTTTTAGTGAAAGCATTGTCGTTTCAAATGAATTGTCAAATTTTAATACAGTAGAACCCCTCTAATCCGTCACCTTTGGGACTGGGAGTATGGTAGGAACGCAAAAAAAGGTCGGATTATCAGAAAATACAGAAAAATACAGATTTTCACTAAAGTATACGGATTTACTACGTTGCCAAGCAGTTCAAGTTTAGGCTTTTTCAATGTTTTGCGATTTTTAAGAGCGCGTTCATCATCTACCGTCACTGTATATGCTAGTAAACAACACAATGGCGCGACGGGTGGTGAGTCACCGACGAGTCGGGGACAAGTTCGGCCGGCTCGAGCACGGTCGGATCAACCGCAGTGGCGGACCAGCCGAGGGCGGACGATACGGGTTCTACTGTAATTCCAACTTTTTGAAAAGAAAAATTAACATTTTTTTAGATCAAACTACTGGCAATTGGTTTTTTTTTTATATTTAGGGTTAAAATATAATAATAATAATAATAATTTTTAATAGCTGTTATTATTATTATTATTATTAATGGACTGAGACATAAAAATTTACCTAATCATTTGATCAATTTACAGTTAAACACGGATAAAATTTTATATATAGCACATAAATCAGTGATTTTGGAGACATGCCGCACTGTTTTCAACATACCATCAGATAGCTTAGCTTAAGGTTTGCTATTTTGGCCTCTGAATGCCATTATACCGGTTGCATCGTATCGTGAACTGAAAGATATAATAATAGAACTAAACGAAAATTGTAGCTTTTTTTTTTTTAATAATTAAAAAAACTGATGTCGAAGGTTTTGATTTTCAGGGTTAATAATATTTTTTTTTTTATTTTTCTCATAAACTGTACTAAAAATGTAAACATCAAGAATAAATAAGATTTTTCCAAAGTCATTTCATAACTTTCAATTTCCAATTTTTATTTGTGTGAAAATATGAAAACATTTTGAAAAGAAATTAACTTACATTTTTGTCAAAATTTTGGAATTATTATTATTATTATTAAAACTTATCAATTGTAAATTAAAATGCATTAAAAGATAAATTCCACAATTATTTCATTATCTTTATTTACATTACTATTTAAAATATGATAATTTGTAGACGACACAAATAACGAAAAATAAGCACGGTATGAGATGTTTTGCGTCATTTTATGGGTCTTATTATTTTCGTCATTCCCTTACGTACTGTCGGTGGCATTTCCAATGTCACATTAGCTGCCCGATGCTTCCCCGCAGTGCAAAAAGCTCTCATTTCTTACAATTTATTTTTAACCCCCTTTCAGTGCAAAAAAGGAGCTAAAATTTGATATACGACAACTCCTTAAGATCCTGATTAAATGATAAAAATTTCAAGGGATGTTTCGATCTGACAAACCTATCCATTCCCTTGTTAGACTGGCTTCAGGAAAGCAGTGCAGGAAAGCACTACTTCGCAATGTGACATTGGAAATGCCACCAACAGTACCATTCGAGAAGATTATATGGATTTAATATTTTTAAAGATTTTATATTATTTACTACTCTACCATTTTGGTGGCAAACTGAAGCGGAGCATCGTTGTTACTTTCGTGCATCTAATTTATTTTATTTTTCAGGTGATTAGTTCCCAAGGTTGTGGGAACTAATTTATTTATTTATTCTTATTTTTATTATTTATTTATTCTTATTTTTAAACATTCAGCCCATTTCATTTATATTATTAAAAATCATTAAAATCAGTCGAGTCGTTTCGGAGTAAGTATTCCGCACATTCTTCTTTTTCTTATTTTTAAACAACCACGTTAACTAATTTAGGTAAAAAAAAATAAATTCTCCTAAATTTTCTGTGGTTTTAGAGTTTATCTCGGTTACTAAAAGAAAATATATATTTTGATCGATAATTCAGTCTCAGCATCAATTAAAAAAAAAAATCTTTTATTAGTTATTAACGAGTCTGTGAAGCATTTAATAAAATTCCTCCGTTCAGCTTTGAAGACGCGGGTAATTTTAGAGAAAACTGTCACTGATTGATAACGAAATCGTAATTATGTATCAGCCGCCGTCTTCATTAGTCTGTTGAATGACATGGTAATTAAGCAGCTGTCTTTGAAGCATGTGATCCTTTCGTCAGGTTATCAACTCTTTGATGGAGATGTTTTAGAATGTTCCAGATATAAGAGAAGTAATGAATTGAAGACTGAGCTGCTTACGGTAATTATGATATTGAAAAGTTAGCAAAACAAAAACCTACCTTTTCAGTTATTAATTAGTACGAAAGTTCAAAAGCCACATTTCACAGCCTTTTTTAGCGGTCCCATGTTACAGTTAACATAGGGAACCGCTCTTGCTTTTGTGTTGTCTGTCTGCCACACTGTACGTCACACTCTGTAGCGGCCAAACGGTTAGAGATATTAGAATGAAACCTTCACCATTGTGTTCAGCATCAAAAAGTAGATGACCGCGTAAAAAAAAAAAATCAGACCTGTAGGACTACTCTCTGAACCCCCCCCCCAAATTAACGTTTTCCATAGCCTTGTTAGTAATAATAACAATTAACAGTAATAATACTGATGCTTCATTCATAACAATACTAACAATTGCCAACAGGACGTCATTGTTAATATTTACAAACGTATTGTTTCATAAATTCTTTAACATATCCAAATGATGCACTAAGCATTGTATTAGCGGCCCCTAGGTTTCAGCTTGCCTGTAAAACATAAAGGAACGGTCTTGCATTTATATGCTCTTGCTTTTAATTATTTTGTTTATACAATCGTGCATATTATGGGGCCGCTTTGCTTTTGACACTGTCGAAAAGCATTAATTACCTTGTTTAAACAAAACTCCACAATTTCAGAGCTCTCATCCGAACGTCACAGTTTTGTTTTATTTTATTTTTTTACATGAACCCTGACATAGCCCTTGCTTTAATAAAATAACCAATAGGACATTTTAATAAGGTTTATTAATAGGTCAAAAGAATTATGCTTTTAATTTTTAAAATTCAATTCATATTCTCTGAATGATTTGTGAATATTGTAATATTTATTGGAAGTGCCACATTTTGTATTATCCTAAATCCTGTGAAAAAAAAACGTGTGTGTGTGTGTATATATATATATATATTTCCAGTCTTTTTTTCTTAGCCTAAATATTTCATTAAAATCATGCAAATAGGTTTTAAATATATTAAAACTGAATAGGCGAACATTTGCACATGCGCAGAACAATTTCTCTTCGTGGAAAATCATGTGACACCATGAATAAAGAAAGAATGCAAATGTACTATAAAATGGATAAGAATAATTCATGTTCCAGCTTTGTGCTTAGACCCTTAAATAAATTATGAGATATAAATTAAAAGCGAAAAGGTTAAAACCCAGACATTCATTAATTCAAATAAATAAATAAAAAATAATATCTCCACTTCATTATTACCGTAATAGGCGAATTAATATTCCGTTGTTGTGTCAACTGAAATCTCCCATGATGCAATCCAATGTTTTTTTGTAATTGCATCGTATTTATGTTTATTATGATTTGCCATCAATTCCAGTCACATTACAATTGAAACACTTGAATTCCCTTTGGGAATGCTAACAATTTATTTTAATTATTCAGAACTCGCAATCTTTCTTTCTTCAATTACACAATAGAACTATAGAAAGATTTTTTTATAATATTATTATTACAAAATGCATTATTTAAGTGTATTATTTGCTAACAAGTTAAATGTGATGCATGTCAAATTGTTATTTAAAAATATTTTTTCGAAGTTAACGAATTTGTAAAATGCCATACCCGAAGAAGATTGACAGTAGGTACGATTGAAATATTGTATAATAGAAGAAGAAAGATTGATTGATAGTTATAATTATGAAGTGGTTTCTTTAGTTATTTAGAACTACGTTGAATTTCGGAATAGTAACTTCCGCCTACTT
>JAFIDM010010028.1:23509472-23559577 GCA_023159025.1 Thereuonema tuberculata | reverse complement strand
TTGAAATTCAAAAGTGAACAAACCAAAAAGAGATCGTTAACGGTCATAATTTGAAATTTACAAGTGATTGATTGGAACAGTAAAATACATATAGAAGTAAATAAGGTAAAATGGAATAAGCAAAATAATTATAAATATAGTTATAAAAACTCATCACAATATGCGGATTTTCGAGGACTGCTTTTTGTTTATCGTTAAAATGGTTAAATAAAAATTGAAAAAAAACCAAACAAAATCCGATTCAATGGACCACTTAGGTTTACGCCCCTATCGACGTCACGTATGATGTGTAATGTGGGATCAAGTGAGATAAACTTATAATTTAATGTGAATTACTCAAAAAATCGTCGATTTTTGATATTTCAAGACGGAGTACTGTTCAGTACTGTGGAGTTCCTTATTGTAATAATTCTGTAAAACGCTTGGAATATCCTTCTTTAATATAATATTTCCTCTATATCGACACGAGTTAAAACAAAGCATATGGCTTTGTTTATCCCACAAGCCAAGCAGTAGCCTGGTGGGATATTTTGTAACTACGAAGCCCCGCCTATCCTCAAGTGCTCCATTGTCAAATAAGGCATTCATATTTTCTAAGTATAATTTTGAATTCATGATTCGTAAGCCTCCATTTTAGCTTCGACCAATCATTGTGTAGGTCCTCTCCCCATGTAACTTTTCAGCTGCCGAATGGATCTTCTTGAATCTCGACATGCCTATTTAAGGATAAGAGACTGATATATCTTTTGTGTATGAAAACTTTTCTTTGCCGATAAATTGACACGTTTTCAGGCGACAATAAGCGCTAGAACCCAAACAGTGGATTTCTGTCTTCGTCTTAGTAATACTTATTAATCCGTTTGTTAATCCTCTTACTGTCTGCAGAAGATTCAATGAGATTCCCTCTCTCATGTACAGTGTTATTAAAATAATTATTTATTATATTTTATTTATTATTGTATCTTTTTATTTATATTTTATAAACATATATTTAATATTTAACAAAGATATAAATTTAGAAATTATAAATAAAGTTATGCGAGCCCATGAGATGGCCTTATTGTGGGAGAAGACTCAACTATTTTGTAAAAAATGCGCGAGGTAAGATGCATGCGCCAATTATAGCCCAATTAGTGAAATGCCGGAGGCAACCCCTCTACGGTCCTACAGAAAAAAAAATATTTACTTCTTAGCCTAGGTGCGCACCTGCTGGTTTGTCAACCCAAACCGCAAAGTTATAAAAGGGTAACTCATCCTCTTATTGACCCTTTGTGGTTTTCTTGTCCCCTTTGAAGAGACCTTTTTTTTTCAAAATGGAACAGGATCCATCTGAGAATCGGAGAAAAAAAAAAAATCCCATTGAGTAATTAGCGAGCGCAATTGAAAAGTCTCTTCATAGGGGAGGTGAAAACCACAAAGGGTCAATAAAAGGGTGAGCTATCCTTTTATGACTTTTCGGTTTGGGTTGACAAACCAGCAGGTGCTCGCCTAGGCTTAGTGTGTGTACAATTAATTGTATGTAGGTAATTTAAGTACTGTGGATTTAATTAATTTATTTATATATTTAATTCGAAAAATCCGAACGTACAACTCTTAGCCACATCCGAATATTGAGCAAGTGCGCCTTCCTCATCAGTGACCCCAAGCGGCAGTGGGAAAAAGCTGTAAACAAAAAAAAAAATATATATTTAATTCGGAAAATGAAAAAAAAATAAAAAAATAAATAAATAAATAAAAAAAATACGATATTCGGCAGATATTGTAATTTAAAAATAAGAAATAACCGGAAAAATTGGAATCTACTTTCGTTGAAATTTGGTGTGCTTTTTTTTTTTTTTTTTACTTTGGTTTTTAATTTTTTTTTTTTTTTTATAAATAACAACAAAGGATGAGACCAAGTGTTTAGTAAATGCCATCCAAGAATAGCTGTTCACGCTCTCTGGCGATCATCAGCTAGGAGCAGTCACCAGTGAATAGCGAGGTCTCTGTATTGAGGCTATTGTAAATAATCATCGAAATCGCAATGGCACCTCAAAAGCAAAAAACAACAATAAAGTATTAGTGAAATTTATTAGTGTCAGCAGTCCGCCGGCCTCAATAAATTTTTATAAAGCATAGAAAATTCAATCTGTTCATTGAATTATTAATAATTTAACGATGTATCTCGGTTATATTAAATTATGTATTTTGATAACCCATTATTTCTGGATTAATTATTAATAACAAAAGATGAGGCAAAGTGTTTAGTAAGTGACATCCTAGAACAGCTGTTTCACGCTAATAATGCGATCATCAGCTAGGATCAGTCACCAGTAAACTACGAGGTCTCGGTACTGAGGCTATTGTGAATAATCATCGGAATCGCAGTTTAATTAGTGAGTTTTTTTGCGTTTGAGACGCCACTGCGACACCGATGGTAATTCACAAAAGCCTCTGTACGGAGACCTCGCTGTTCACTGGTGACTGCTTCTAGCTGATGATCGTCAAAGAGTGTGAAACAGGATGTCACTTCAACACTTGGTTTCATCCTTTGTTGTGTATTAATAATTCAATGCACAGATTGAATTTTCCATGCATTAAAAAAATTCATTGAGGCAAGTAGACTGCATTTTATTAGTGAGTTTTTCATTGTTTTTTTAGTCGCCATTGTGGGTCTGCTGAATTTTTTTTTTTTCTTTTTAAGAAAACGAAACGAACGAAAGATCAATGTTTGTTTTTAAATTATGTAACATCTGCCGAATAGTAGCTACTCAGATTTTCTATTTTCTGCATTAATTTAAATCCGCATTTCGTAATTACAATTCATTGTTAAGTAATCTAATAAAAAGAAAGCATGCATGGATGTCATTGTTACTCACCTAACAATGGTCTGCTGAATTCTGACACGACAATAAGTTGCTTTAATTTCATTCATATCAAAGCAATCGGGAATTAGTGGCTTATTATATTTGTGAGAAGAATCCGCTGACATAGGTCACCACTGTGACCCCTTGAACAGCGTTGGACGAAACACAGAAGAAGAAAGAAACAGCCATGCCACTGCCGGGATTCGAACCCAGGTACTGGCGCACTGGTCGCCACGGCTGGCCGCCGCCGAGACCGCACGACCACGCCAGCACGGCAATTAGTGGCTTACTAAAAGAATTAATATTCATTGTTAAGACTTGGAAAAAAAAACAAAACCATTGTTTCAGTTCTTATCTTTTCCGTTTGGAATTTTTGTCGCTTTGAGGCGCTAATTTTTTTTGATAAGTAACCATATGAAAAATTTTTAACTATAAAAGTTACGTCAGACCTTGTTTAATATCTATGCAAAGGTTCAAGAACTTCTATCAATAATAATAATAATGATTATAATAATAATAATAAAAGTTTAAATAGATAAGGATATAAAAAGCAGCATAGTAAGGAAATTGGGGCTCCAAATTGCTTCAGGAACATCTTATACTAATATATAAAGCTGAAGAGTTTGTATGTTTGAACGCGCTTATCCTTGGAACTACCAGTCCGATTTAAAAAACTCTTGTTGCGTTAGATAGCCCGTTTATTGAAGAAGGTTATAGGCTATATAACATCACGATACGACCAATAGGAGTGGAGCAGCAAACATAAACGTCAACCAACTGGGCGGCTTCGCCGCATGACGAGAACCGAACATTACCGAGAAGGGCCGAATTTAACGCGGGTGACACCGCGGGGCACAGCTCGTTTAGCTATGTTTTTGAAAATATTACTTTAGTTTAAAAAAACAAAAATCAAAATTAAATGGTACAATGCTGAAATATATTTATATTAATAGGCACGAATTTCAATGAGAGACCAATAGGCGACGCTGCAGGCCGGCAAAATTTTTTTAGGTGACAAAATATGAAAGATTCATTACCGATATCGGGAAGAAAAAAATATCCGATATCGACTTTCGATACTAACGATTTGAACTGTAACATATAACTTTTAAGCGTGTTTTTTTTGTATTTTCTTAAGAATCGAAAGAAAATAGGTACATTTATTTTTTAGTTATTCATTTGTTCCTTATTGTAAACATATCATTTTAGGCTTAAATGTATCTTCGTAGAAGATAGAATTAAACGTCCACTGTTCATAGTTGACTCCACAAATGATAGCCGATGCATCTGGTTAATATTCAGAAAGTTCCTTTAATACAAAAATTACAACTACGACTATAGTTTCTGGCACAGCTGAGTGCCTATTATCAAGTGGACTTGATAATAGGCACTCAGCTGTGCCAGAAACTATAGTCGGATTTGTAAATTTTTATATTAAAGGAACTTTTTGAATATTACTCGGATGCTTGGCCTTTCATTTGTGGATTTACTATAAATTTTGTCATTAATTCCTTCGTTTAATTTTTTTTTAAAAAAAACTGTATTTTTTTGAAAATGCATTCTGATAAATGACTTTTTTCGGAGACAGTCGAAAAATTTTTTGGATAACAATTTTAATATACTGGGTTTGCAAATAAAATGAATTTAAATAATAATGACATGATAATAATAATAATAATAGTAACATGAAAATATAACACTTACATGTTTGACGATTTTATATAAAAAGTTTCAGATTTTTATGAGCAGTAGTTTAAAAGATATGGGACGGTGAAAACCACCAGTACTTTCCAGTAATTTATGAATCACTCGGTATAAGTTACAACAGAAAAAAAAAAAAAAAAAAAAAGCCAAAAGAAAACAACAACATCATCTTATTGAATAACTGAGAAATATTTTATTTCTACTTAAAAATGGAAAAAGTTAGGAAAAAAAAAAAAAAAAACTGTTTTGAAAATCCAAACTAGCAAAAACTTTTTTTTTTTTTTTTTTTTCCTGAATTAACAATTGACATTCTTTATATAAATGTATAAATACGTATATATATATTTTCTTTTTTACATAAATCGGCATTCACTTGAGTGGAAGTACGTACAAACACAGTAAACTAACTAAATAATAACATTCAGAAGACTGATAAGCTCTAAAAAGCCTTGCAGATATTTGACGTAGGATGAAAAAACAAAAAACCAACCAAGCTTTGTAGAGGCAACAGTTGTGGTTTCTTTTGTATTCGCACGCGCGTGCAAAGATTGATATCATTTTGTGTAAATGTCAACGCTGCCAAGGGCATCAACTGAAAACGAGAAAAATTCAATACAAGATTTTCTTGACTTTTATGAGGATTTTTTTTTATTAGATGTGAAGTTAAATTGAATCAATTTTACAGATAATCACGTTTATTATCCTTGTAGGCTTACCTCTCACTAGCAGCAAATGTGAAAAATCGCCTAATTTTTAATTTTTCAGAGATTCCTCTAAATACAGCCATTTCTAAAAATTAATAAGCCCAAATATATTGTATTTTTCATTTACATTTCGAGCGAATATATCTTTGCAATCAGTTTGGACTCAGTCTGGATTATAGGAGGGATGGACTAACAAAACTTTTAAAAGGTTTGAAATCCCTCTATGCCAAAAAATAAATAGCAAAAAAAAAAAAAAAAAAAAAAAAAAAATGCTAGATTTCACCGCTTCAGTTGGATTTTCATCTGGGACCTGAACATTTGTTTCTAGGGGATCTCTAGCGTAATCCAACCAAAAAAAATAAAAACCCCAAAAGGAGCCCCTCCCCACCATACTTTTTATGGAGGGAGTGTTGCTTCACCCCCCTCACCAATTTCAAACGTTACTATAGAACTGTTAAATTTTTTTTTTTTGCATTTATATTAACAAGTAAAAAAAAAAATTATAATATCCAACATTTCGAATTCATTTTCCGACAAATAAAAGATGGGAAACCTGCGGAGGCGGAGTTGATAAAGGATAAGTAACGTTCAGAAACGACTGAAAATTAAAAAAAAAGTAATGTAACTCAAAAGATGTAACAGGCAATAAAAATATCAATGAAACAGTATGGAAGTTAATTTCTTATCAAAATAATATTCCAATTATAGACTGTGAAAAGATGTGTTTATTTTAAAGGTCTTTATTTCAATAAATGCATTTTTTTTCCTTAGTAGAAATAGTTTACTATTGTTATTAATAGTAGTAAAGTGATGTCAAAACCATTTTACTATTGTTATTATTATTTTTATTATTATGTAAAAGATTCAAACCTCGGATTTTCCCAGCAAAGACAAGATGGCGGGTCAAGGACCAAAGCACATGTTGCCAAGTATAAAGACGTGTGCAAGAATGATTAGGGATGCGTGGTTGTGTCCATAAATTTCCTAACTATGCGTGTTGTGTTGAGTATCACATACTTCTGGAGTTATGCAAAAGTGTTTTTGTGAAGTCCTAGTGTGCTGAGGCTGTGATGCAATTTGTGACGCACTAGACCAGAGGCGGACAGAACGATCGGTACAACACCTGCCTCCACTGCTTCTGGAGCTCGTGTGCTAGATCGGTGTATTTACTGATCTTGGCCGATAGGCACTGCAATATCAATGAGATAGGTCTGTTTGTTGACATTATCAACAAATGTGATGTCTGTTGTGATGTATGATTTTATCTGTTTGAACGGTGTAGTCCCAGTGCAGCTTATGTGAGGGTGACTAATACGCTTTGTGGTGTTTACTTGTAGTTCATAATTAGTGAATGTTTGTGTGCTAACTATTCACGAACGATCGACGCTACCTGATAGTTTCATAAGAAAAAGATGAATGTAAGAAACGCTAAAATGATCTACTAGCACAGTTAGAAACAAAAGTCCTAAATACAGCATTCCTTTTTATATCATTTTTTAATCATTTGTGCTGGAGGTCTAGATAGAAATTCTGATTGTACACATTCTATAGATTTTAAATGTTCCATGTATACAAATATAACTTAATATTTAAATAATTTTTTTATTAAAATCGTTAATGAAAGATTCTTATAAATTTTAGATTTACTTAAGAAATAATAATAATAAGAATAAAAATTTTTATTTGTTTTAAAAAAAAATAAAAAATAATACTCTAGAAGAATTTTCGAAGATGGAATCAAAGATATTTACACTATCGATTATTTTTTTAAGTATATGCGATAAATTAATAGGCCATAGAGAAAATTAATGTGCTGTGAGAAATGGTTGAAAGGGAAACAAGAACAGCACCTGAATAATATAAAATTGCCTTTCTGATTCGATTATGGGAAGGAATTGGGAACGGCCGTTTCGTTCTTCAGCGGACTCATCAGCCCAATCCCGCCTTCCCTGTTAAAAGAATCAGAAAGGCAAGATATTATTAGTGAAGGTCACCGCCAACCTGGCAGTGACCCCAAAAACAAGAGAAGGCAAGAGAATTAAATTAAATTTGGTTGGTGTCTAGGAACACAGCATTTAATTTTCTTGTCTTTTCTTGTTTTTGTGGTCACTGCCAGGTTGGCGGTGACCTTCACTAATAGGATCTTGCCTTTCTGATTCTTTTATCAGGGAAGGCGGGATTGGGCGGATGAGTCCACTGAAGGACGAAACGGCCGTTCCCAATTTCTTTCCTTAAAAGCGGACCCTGCCATAGCGCGGGACTAACGCTAGGAAGAAGAAGTAAGAAGAAGAAGAATCGAATCAGAAAGGCAATTTTATGTTATTCAGGTGTTCTTGTTTTCCTTTTATTCATTCATTCAAATTAATAGGTCGTAGTCGAAAAATTCGACTCCTCTATAATCCTTTATTCAAGTTGACTTAATTGATGTAAAACTAAGAAGCTACATATAATAGAAATAAAATCATTAGTTTTAATTTAAAAAAGTAATTTAATATTAATTAACAATTCGGTAATGTTAACAAAAATATTACTTAAATTTCAAAAAAAAAAAAACAACAAAAAAACAAACAAAAAAAACTATGGAATTTTGGCAATTAAAAAGTTTTTTGAAGCGATTCAAGACTATTTTGTTTCCAGCTTTTAATCCTTTTTATTTATTTTTTATTCCTCTTTTAAAACTGAAAATCGTAATCTTTTTATATACATAAATTTATAAATGTTAATACATATATATATATATATATATAACACATTTATTTTTTAAATAACTATTGAGAAAAAAATAAATTAAACTTCTCATCTAAATTACTATTAATTAGTCTCTTTGACAAATTTTAAGTGAAAATATAATAATCTGCGGAAAAAAAAAAATTTTTTAAATAATACAATTTAGAGTTATTATTAAAATCTAAAACTAACAATTATCAATCAAAATTAATTTTAAACTGCAACCACAACGCTTTGACTTACATTGCGTAAAGTTTCCGATTTTTCATTAGATTAATATTGAAGTGACGATAAGTTATAGAGGGAAAAAAAAAGAAAAACGAAAAACATGATATTAGCGCCATCTTTAATGCAGAAACAGTAATAGTTGGTTAACATTGTTTTTGTGTTACTGCTGAGTATAATTATTTTTAATCCTCCATTATTTGATCAGTTAATTTTAGAGCCCATTCACAAATATAATATAGTAGCTATACATTGAAAGTGAATATTTTGTCTTTAGGCCTAACGTGAGTTAAATCCTCTTAGGTTCTAGATTGACTCCGTAATTCGAAAATGTTCGCAAATCACAGTAGGCCTACTGGTTTTTTATGAGTATCAAATCCATATTCATTCCTCAACCTTCGTCTAGTATTCATAATATAAACAAATTCTTCTTACCTTCTTAATTTATTGAGATGTTATAAAAAATAATATAAATTTTCGAAAGGAAAAACTACGTCCTTTTTTTTTTTAAGTAATCCATTTTTAACCAGTATTAATGAGTGAACATGAATTAAAACTATTGAAATCACCATAATATACAATTCTATTATTAATACAACAAAGCCAATCGTTACATTTGTTAAGGCCCCAATACGATAACCAACAACTATTGAGCCAATTCTTAAACAATTATTTTTCTTTTAGATCTACTGGTTTTTTTTGTTTGTTTATGACTCACGCAATCGTTATACACCTAAACCCTGAAGAACACGGTACTTGAAGAACACGAGTTTCGAAGAACACGGTTACCTTCCCTCGAATTACACGGTTTCAAACTATACGATTTTCGAATAATTCTTTTGAAAAAGAATAAAATACATATGTTATTTGATATAAAATTACAGAAGTTAAAAATTTAGAGTAATATTCTCATCAGTTACGTCAGCGATTAATGAAGTTTTAACCTTTTTAATGCTTTTAGTGTATTAGAATTACATTTTTCCCAATTAATTTGACTGAATAATTTATATTTTATATAGTTTTCCAATCTTAAACCAAATTTATTATTCAATTTATTGATTTGAAAGATTTTTAACCAATTGTATCTAGTTATTTTTTTCATTATTTTGATTATTTTTTATTTTCACACTTGAAACGGAATCCCGTTTTTTGTAGTCTCGAACAACACGTTTCAAAGAACACGGAACCAATTAATCGTGTTCTTCGGGGGTTAGGTGTATATGCAGATAACGTATGTAAATAGTCTTTTGTGATGCTGAAAAATGGATAGTGTATTCTACACAGAAAGTTAAGACTATTTGTTTCTTCCCCCCCCCCTTTAGATTATCCATTTTTATAAATACTTTAGGTAGTATTATATTTTATAATTAAATACTTATAATCCAAAACCAAAGATCGAACTACTATTAAAAAAAAAAAAAAAATCTATATATGTAATTTTGAAATCTCGAAACTTTTTTTTTTTTTTCACCATTTTTATGTTATTTCAGTATTTAATGTTTCAGTTATTATCGCAAACATTATTTAAGTTAATACTTTACAATTTATTTAAAACCATGACTTATATTTTGATTTATTTATTTCTATAGATTAGTTGATGACAGATGCGTGGTCCATCCTGATGCAGGAGATCTGACAAATCCCCCAAAGAAGTTCAGAGGTAAAGATACTGTATATGTATTTTTTTTTTTTTTTTTTAAATTTTGTAAAATGGATAATAAAAAGCCAACACACATATTAATAATTAAAAACATTTAAAACACATTAAAAACTACATGTTTCAAGTAGCACCGCTACTCGTTGACTAAGTAGACTAAGTAGCGGTGCTACTTGAAACATGTAGTTTTTAATGTGTTTTAAATGTTTTTAATTATTAATATGTGTGTTGGCTTTTTATTATCCATTTTAATTCATTCACACACGTTAAACGTATATTTTAAATTTTGTACTTTATTTTTTATACCCATGTTAGATAGCTATCACAGAATTTTAAAGGTTTGTTCTAATGTTTATAATGCCTCTTTAAGATGCATCGGAGTTGTAAATACGTTATAAATACGTCGGTCTGTGAATCTTGATATCTCAATACTATGCATCTAGAAAGCTGAACTGGAGCAACGAAGATTCCGGTTGATTTTGGTGCGCAACTAACCAATCACTAGAGGGCGCTACCTACCACAGTACGATTAAAGCCCTCTATTACTACAGTACGATTAAAGCCTACAGTACGATAAAGCTCAGTAACCGCGGTTACTCGGAAACTATTCAAGCAATTAAGTTGAAATTTTAGAGGTAGGTATGTGGTTTTATAAGGAAGATTCTCATAGAATTTTGTACATGTTCGAAGAATAGACTAGGAGCTAAGGCCTAAAAAAAGCATCAACTCAGTATCCGTCCCTTTGTGCTCAAGATAACGGAAAAGAAGCTGTTCTGCAAAACTTAAATTTTTCCTAAAACAGCAGCTAGATGCTTGTAAAGAAGATCTCGATTGACTTTGATGAAAATTTTATCAGTAGAGAAAGATCTACTACAAACACCGTTAATGTAGTGAATGATAATTTTTGTGGCGTTTCTGGTCCAGGATTTGCAAAGTTTGACCTTTAGAACTATACAAATTTCCTGCTTTGTCTTTGAAACTGAATGTCACTTACTGTATGTGAAGGCTGGGGATGAGTTATAAGTAAATCAATTTCCACACAACAAAAGGTCTCGATGTTTGTTTCTTGAGGCCAATGGATAAAGAACAGATAGAATATTCTATTTATTATTTAAATAAACACAAAACGTGATTTATTTGTCGTTGCTTATGTACAGTGTATGGAAAAAAAAGTAGATATTACACAATCGAAGTCATACAGAAAAATGAGAAAGATGCTAGTTTATAGAAACTTACATCTTTGTTGGATTAACCTTCTGTCCCATTCGTAGCGTTTCTGGTAGTCTGCTGGACAGCATAAAAGTTAAAGAACACTTGTATTTCCAAATCGCTGTAGCGTCGCGAGGAATTGCGATAGAAGAGTGACAGAAATATTGGTCTAATTGACAAAAATCAAAATAAAGTTATTTCTGATATTTTAGTTAACTTTATTGGACCCCATTGTTCATAAACTTTATTTACGACAGTGCGTCTCAATTCATTTCTTTCACGGCTCACTTGGTAAAAATCCCCCGACCACCAAACTTAAACACTGCTTTACTAAATGCAATAGAATCCTTTGAAAAGCCTCAGTGTGATTTTCACAGGAATAAACAATCTCTAATTAAAAATACCCTTATGCCGATTAAAACTTGTTATCCTCCAGTACGAGAAAGAAGCAGAACGTAGTTTACGTTTGTATGTCCAGATTCTTTGGCGTACAGAATTTAATCTAGATTACAGCATCTATGTGTAAAATTAAATTTCACAGATGAGCTGTAAGAATTTTCTTAAGGCACACCAAGGACATTCTCACCAATTTGAGAAATACTAATTTAGGGTTGCCCTAAGTTTAACAGTCTAACTTGATCAAAGAATTAAATTCAGAATGAGAAATCATACAATTATTGAAGAAACTTTACAAGTATTTTACTTTTTCAGATTTATAGAAGAAAAAAAAAATAGCCGCTTCCATTATTGTGGTATGAAACGCTCTTATAAAATATTTATTATATTTTTCAGTACTAGCAAAGATATACAGAATAAAACTTAGAATCATAAATAAATAAATAGTGGTCCTATTCTTTTATAAATAGTGGTCCTATTCCTATAAGTAGACAGATTTGTAGATTTCTATCAGTAAGCCAACACAAAAAGAGCACTTTTTTACATATATTGGATTCGTATTGATATAATTGGATCCATCAAGCTAAGTAAAACTATGTACAGGGTGTAGCAAAATTCGTGTGTAATATTCGACCCACGTGTAGGGGCATGGCTAAGGATCAATATATTCCTAAGAGCCCATGTCCGAAAACGCCCCATTAAGGCGCTAGGTGGTCTTAAAGTAAACCTTTCTAAGAGAACACATCCTTTGCTACACCATAAGAAATGTGTTGCAGGCGAGCCCACACATTGATCTGGGGGTGCTATTTTTGTGTGTTTCAATTGAGACAAAAGACAATTTTATATTTTAATCGAAACAAACAAAAATAGCACCCCCAGATCAATGTGTGGGCTCGCATGCAAAACATTTCTTATGGTGTAGCAAAGGATGTGTTCTCTCGGAAAGGCTCACTTTAGGACCACCTAGCGCCTTAATGGGGCGTTTCCGGACATGGGCTCTTAGGAATATATTGATCCTTAGCCCTGCCCTGCACATGGTTTCAATACTACACACGAATTTTGCTACACCCTGTAATATATATATATGTGTGTAAAACCTCCCCCCCCCCCATTTTTAATGAGAAAATATCGGTGTCTGATAAAATTAGACTTTGTGATCTCGTCAACTGTCGAATGGAAACTACGCAACAAGCGAACGTATGAAGGAAATGTTTGCTTGAATGTCGGTCTGAATATTTGAATTGTTAAGGTAGATATCAATAAATATCGAAGTGATAAATATTTGTTTTCACTTCTTAGATTAGATCTGTCTGCTTTGTTTTCAGCTAGGGACGTTTAAAATGCCTTTATTTCTGTGTTATTTAAAATTCAACTTTAACTTGAAATGAATAGTTATCAAAAATCGAACAAATAAAAATATCGCGCGCACTAAAATACCAAAAAAGAAAAAAAAAAAAAATTACCTTAAACCAGAACGTTTCGATCTGCGGAAAACTACAGGATCATCTTCAGTTGAAAAACTGCCAAACAAAGAGCTGTTTTAGTTAAGTAATAGAAATCTACAGTAGCCATAATACTTAGCGTATTTTCGAATAGGGGAGTGTCTCTCCTCGTCCTTTAACTTTTGAAGGTTTAGATGATCTTCTTGAAACATAGTATGCACATTTGAGGACTAGGGACGATTTAACTTTCATATTTGAAATCTTCTTAAGTGTTCTTATCGAGAAATTAGTACGAGAAGTCGATAAGAAAAAATTCCAATAGAATAGCATATTAAAAGAAACTAGATCATTTAATAACTCCTTTTTAATTACTTCATAATCAATAAGTACAGTATTTTTTATAAGCACTGTTCGAAATATTGTACTTACTGAAGTAGGCCTAATTAACAAAGATATATTTGAAGAGATACGTTTGACGAGATTTATTTATTTAAAAAAATAGAAATCCTATTTTTATTAATATCTCACTGTCTTAAATATTAAATCTTTTTAGCTAATCGATTGCGCGTGGTTTGAAATATGTAAATATTCCAAGTAAATAATTGTGTAAATTATTTAGGGGGGGGGGGGCATTGGCGTCGGAAAACTTTTGGGGCTTCTGAACATGTTGGTGAAATCTGTTTGTCGATCCGACCTTCCGTTCGGGAGTAGTTAGGTGTGGAAGATACGGACGGACAGGACAAACGTAATAGCCACCGATTTTGGTCGCTATCACAGTAGCTCGCAAATGGGTCGCTAAAAATAAGAAATAACAATAAGGAAATTATGTGGGAATTTATAGTGAAATAAAACTTTCACTCCGAAAGAAATTTCCATAATTTTAAGTTATTTCAACATATTTTATTTCCAAACTTCAAAGTGGGCTCAAGTTCTGTTACATTGTCCGGATTCCAAAAGATCTCAAAAAAAAATAAAAATAAATAAACACTTTTAAATAATAATAGCAAACTTGTGATCACGTGATCTTTGATTCTGATATACTTTTCTGAATTGACCGCGACCGCTTTCTCACAACCCGCGAGCGCGTCTCGGAGAACTCGTGTTTAATTACAAGTCATGTGACTTCCGATTGACTCTCGTAGCAATGAACATGTGAGCATCTCGGAGATCCGGAATGTCTCGGGACATCCAGTTGATCCAAGTAGATAAAAATGAAAATGTGAGCATCCTCAATACTGTACCGAACATTTGCCAACTTATTTGTATTTCTGTGTCTTATGGTTTCGGGGGAAATAGAAAAAAAAAATCAACTTTTTTTTTTTTAAATAATATAGATAAATACTTGACGTAATGATAGTCGGCGCAGCTGTATTTTGATACTCCGAGGAAAGTAGGCCCAAGTTTATTGAGACGCTTGTTGTTTTTCAGTAAACAGACTGAAGTCATTGAGTTGTTGCCCGGCAGAAAGAATCATCGAACGAGAGAAAATGAGGGTGTTTTTCTCGTATTTTTTTTAAGAGCCTTGAATGTAGCTTAATTTACTTTGATGATCAACAACTATAAAATGATATTAATGGAGAAACGGAGGGAGAGGGTATTAAAAAAAAGTAAGACAATGACAGTGTTTATCAGTTGTGAAGAACCTTTCACATTATCGTGGACATGTTTGTAGTTTGGCATTTAAACTCCAAAAGTTCATCTCTATCATTAAAAAAAAAAAAAAAAAAGGATTATGAGCAAAAAAGTGCTTGTTAAATTGATATTCCTCCGTTGGTAATTTCAAGGGTTATTGTACTAAATAGTATGCTGCTTTCTATGGAAAGGGATAACCTATCATTGCTTAAAGATGTTTGTTCATTATCTTTGAATTTATTAAAAAAAAAAAAAAAAAAAAAAACATGGCTTCAGTGATAACAAAAAAACAAAAAAACTCTGTGAATAACTCATTCTAGACAAAACAGAATTACGTATTTACGGCTTGGAGAACGTTGAAATAAAGATTATACTCTCTTTATAATAAACAGTATACTCTCGATATATCGAAGTCAAAGGGACGCTAAAAAAAATTCGAGATAGCGAGTTTTCGAGATAACAAGGTCATAACCAAAACATAAAAATTCACGTAAAAACACAAGATACGGAATAATATTCTAAAAATTAGAGTCTTGATAGATGAGAATAAGTATACATATGTTAGTTGACAATAACTCTAAATATGTAATGATAGTTAACAATAAGTCTAAATATAACAATGATAATTTTAATTTTTAAAAGCAGTCGAAAATAATTACATTAAATTGAAAAGAATTAGTAAAATACAATGAACTTACATTGCTAGAATTTCTTAAAGTCCAGTATCGTGGCCTGGCTTTTGAAATTGTTCTTCAACCAATTTTTCTATTGAAAAATAGCGCAAAGTCATCGTTTTCCTCGTTTTCAAAGCATTCCATGAAGCGTCATAGTATGTGGACAGCATCTTCATACCCTACTTCATACTTTATCACAACTGAACGGCGATTTTTCCGGAAAAATTCATTTTTTACTTTGAAAAATATTCGACACAACAAGGTTTTGAGTGAAAACTCTTCGACATAGAGTTAAAATTAACATTAGGTGAATATGTAATATCAAGGGGAAAAATAATTTTTCGACATATCAAGGTTTTCGAGATACCGAAGTTCGATATATCGATATATAAATATGTATATATATATATATATATATATATATATATATATATATATGTATATATACACACACACACACACACACACACACACACTTAGTGGTTCAGTTTATCTAGGAAATTGTGACACGTAAAATCGTTCTGTCTACGATGGCGTGTCCTCCCAAAGCAATTTTTTTGACTGATGAATGGGTCTTCTTGATACTTTGCTTGGATATTTACGGATAGGAAATAGCCTAGCTTTTCTTATTAAAAAAATAAAAAAAACAAAACAATATAATTTTGTTCTAAAGCATAAATTTAAGGGCGCCTCGTAATAATAAAAGAAATTAAAAATAATAAAAAAAGGAAGTATACTAATATAAGGAAATATAAAAAAAAGTTAAGAAAATAAGAAAAGCCCCCCCCCCCCCCCCCCAAAAAAAAAAAAAAAAAAGTATATCAGCAGATATACTGATTAGAACCGACAACCTTCAGTATGAGTCCAAGACCTTAAGCATTATGCTGTAGCTGACAACTGAAATATGAATTTCTAACATTTAATCTAATAGATGAAATCCAATGAAAACAATGCCAAATATCTCGAACATGGGGGGGGGGGGGCGTTGGCCCCTGAAAATATCCCGCTAAAAGATTCGTTTATCTTTATAGAAATATGCGCAGGAAGGCAACAGAAATTTTAATGAGACTAGGAAAGCATTAGGACGACAACAACGGATTGTAAAGACAGATGTTTATCTAACAACGCATGTTAATTAGTTTATAATCCTCGTGACTTTGTTATTGAAGTTAATTGGATGTAAAAAGTAACTTCGGAATTTGGGATTTGAGAAAGATAAGAACGAAAATGAACTTTTTTTTTTTTTTTTGATTTTATATTTTAGATATCATGATTTTGAATTGACTGGTGTTGTAGAGTATTTTACGATCTTGGGACCTCACAGCTGCTTATATTTTGGATAGATAAATTATAAAATCCAATAAGATCTTATAAAAATAACCTTCTGTAATTTAGAATAATTAGTTTTGTTTATTATACCATAGATGGCCGAATTTGCGAATTTCAACTTAAAATTGCTATTCTATTTTCGTCTGCTTCCCAGTAGAAAGGTGAGAGACATCAGTCAGTCAGTGTTCCCCGTACAACTTCTGAACCTTGGGATGAGTCGTCTTCAAACGTGGTATGCATGCTCGAGGACTAGGGTGAGATCTAACTGTTAAATTTTAAAATTTTTTCCAGATGGTTCCTTGTCGAGAAGGCGATAAAAAATCCCATAGAAAAGCATTGGAATCTAAACAATGGATTTCTATCCTATTTCTATTAATATCTGATTGTCTTAGCTAGTATTAAATCCTCAGTCCATTGCGCGTGGTTTGATCCGATGGAAATGAATCTGGTTCAGGAACGGGAAAACATTTTGTACTGTTTATGTTTAGGAGACATAAGTACTGTTCGGTTTTGTTTACGAGAGCCTTCAACGCTTTTGCGCATGCGTCAGGTCTCCTTCGATTTCTTCAAAATAGGGGTGAGAAGAAATAAAGAGGGATGTTTACTTTTTATCAGTGTTAGTTTACTAGTAGCTGCTTACTATTTGCGCTTTTCGGGAAAGAATTATGAAAAGAATAAATACTATTGCAAAAATAACAGGAACTAAAAAAAACCCACAGGCCTTAGGAAAGTGCCCATCTCAGCGTATCGCCCCTTCGCGGAGTAGAATCGTCCGCCAGGGCTGGCTCTGGCTTTTGAAACCGAACAGTAGAATGGAAATGTAGTCTCTTCGATTTTGTCGTTAAACAAAGAAAAAAAAAATAAGAAACCACATTTTTAAAGAAAAAAACTTCTTGTTTGTCTGTCTGTTTTTTTTCTTTTACTCTGCATCATATTAATGAATGTTAGAAATTTTACTGAACCACTAAGCGGCTGTGAATATTACCTATTTAAGTTAAAAAGGAGAAAATTATTTAATTCTCTATTATTTTGTTGTTATAGGAAGATAATAAATGTTACATGAAATGTGGACACTGTGACATCCACAAACTACTTTTTTCAAGGATTAAGGTAAATGTGAATGAAACCGAAGCAGTGGAATTAAAGTTATTTTTTTTTTTGGCAACAAAATGATGCCTAAATACATACTAGGGATGAAATTGATAGAAAACTAATTTTTTTATTTAATGTTTTTTTTTTTTTTGTATATATTATATATATATATATATTTTTTTTTTTTTTTGTTATTTCTAATTTTTAAGAAAATTAGAAATTTAAGTCGGTTTCGCTCATTGCGGGAGCACCCCTATAAAATCAGAAAAATAGCTGTTTTTAGAACTATTTTGAGGGTGACAGAAAATTTGCTAAAGTGAGTCATTCCGAAAAGGAAAGTATTATTATTATTTTTTTTCTTTTGTATTTGCAAACGAAACATCCTGAAAATATCATACCTCACTTAACCTAACCTAGTGCTAATTAAAAGAAAAATGGTTGCTTTCTTTTTCTATTTTGTTTACAAACGAAACATCGTAGAAGGGATCTTACGAATTTCCCGCCAGGCGATTTCTTGCTCGCTTCTTAGCGATGCTACAACTTCTTGCTTTGAAAATGTCCACTCCGCCGCTCGCGAAAGATTTCAATATCAAATTTTCTTAAAAGTACAACAAAAATCCCATAGTTTTCCATCGTATGGAAAACATTATGGAGAAATTTATGGAGAAGAAAGGTCCCCCCCCCCCAAAAAAAAAAGTTACAAGCAAAATAGTAAACTCTTACTAATAAAGATCATCCCGAATTGAATTTTGGACCCAAACAGTACTTCAGTAGCCCATTTTACATTCGTGCATGTTCTGAGTTTTGATTAAAATAACCGGAAAGAAACTGGTTTGGTCGTTATTTGCTTTTTAATTTCGGCTGTTTTAGAAAATTCAGACCACCGTATCGTCAGCGAATGTCTTCCTGTTTTTCCAATTTTGAGAGTTAATCTAACGGGGTCCGCCCCCTCCACCGTAAAACAGAACAAGTAAATGAATTCGACGTGGAATTCATTCTTTTGATAGCAAAACTAGTCTGATAAACCGAACAGTAACATTCGTAAAAAATGTTAATTTTGTTTAATTGCGTGAAAGGATTTCTGGGATATCATCTCGCTGTCGCCTGAAAATAATTCCTCTTGTAAATTCCGCAATTTCCTTCTCCAAATTAAATAAAAGAATCATTATTACAGTTTTTTGGTCAGTAAAGAATTTTGTCCATCGAGAAGAATCAATTTCACTGAAAAAATATTTGAACAATGAATCAGAAGCAGTTTTTTAATATTAATAATGTGTTTTCGGTATGCAAGTTCGGTCGTTTCGTGACTAAACATGGCGCTTCTGAATATTCAACTTCAAGTGAATTATGAATCATTACAAATTTATTGCAATTGTAACAATATTATTCTTTAAATTTTGTATGAAGCAATCTTTTATTTGAAAGTATTTGGTTTAGCAAAACACTTGAATTTGGTACACGGAATAGAAAGTAATTTTTTCCTGGGAATGTTTTTTAGGTATTTAAATTGGATTTTGCTGTGGCTGATTGTGTGTGTTTTCGCGAAGGATTCTGGGAGTGAAAAAATCTCCTTTGTGATTGGTTCTCAAAAATTTAGTGTCGTATATCGTTGCTGTGCGACCATTTCATTTGATGGCACGACCGACCCTACTTCAATATTAAAACTGGCGGGATTTTAGCATCGGAGACAAATTCGTTTTATGAAAAAGTTGCCGTACGATGTTTTTAATATTCGATGTCTTATATTATTAGGTGTAATTTAAGAAACAGAATTGTTTTTTGACGGGAGTCTGTTAGTTAGTGGTTGATTTGTAGAAGTGTAGTTACTGTATTTTTCAGCTGGTATTCATCGAATTCTTCCCGAACTTTGCAGCCTCGGGATATCTCTTCGAGTTGCAAGCCCATTACTCGGCAGTTTCTTCAGTGTAAACAACCGATAAGTGGCTTCAATTCCGCAGCGAGAACACCAAAAGCCCGTTTGGGGACCTGCTTCTACATGTGGGCGGAGGTACTAGCGGTAGTAATCGATTTTTGGGACGAGTACCAGGAGGCAAGAGAAAGACAATTGAAGGATTTTTCTTTCAGCTGACGGAATGCGAACGAAAGAATGAATGGACTCCGTCAAAAAAACATAGGCAATCTTATCACAGCCTCGTCAGCAGAATTCAATTTCATTTGTTTGTTTTTATCTAAGAATAGGTTCGCAATAAAGGAAATCAATCGAAAACTCACATAAATGTGATTTTAAGTCAACATTATCATCACTTTAATCAAATCCATTTTGATTTCGCCAATATTGCACGAGAAAGGAGAAGGTGGTTTCGTTACAAAGATTTCTGAGATCTTAAGATCTCATTCCAGAATTTTTTCGAATCTCCTAACTTCATGAAATTTGAAAATTTGATGTGTAAAATTTGGAAAAAAAGTATTTTAAGATTTTTTTTAATATTAAGGTCTACGGAAAATTTCATTACAAAAAATCATTAGCAATTTCAAGAGCTGAGCTTTTAAAAATTATTGTTTATGCTTTTTTTAGTTTGTATATCTTAAGTTTTGAGAAAATATCGTAAATATCTAGCCACTAGAGGGCGTTAAATGTATTACATTAAAAATATTTGATATCCTCTTAGTTACTACAATTCAGTTCATGAAAGAAGAGCATTTCATAACGTAATTTCCTGATGGATTGATGTTTCCAGGACGTAACAACGCCATCTATTGCTAAAATCCGTAACCGAATCTTACAAACATTACGAAAACATTCTGGTTTTTATAATTTCTACAATTACGAATAAATTTTTATGTTATTGTTATTATTATTATTGAAATAATTACAAACGTGTTCCATACTATTCCCCTTGCTTGGCTATGCAAAGTTTGTCCTTTCGTGGTCATGCTTATGCGATCACAAAACGACGCCATCTTGGACTGACTGCTCGGAGTTCACGTTGATGACGTCATGACTGGTGACGTTTGTTCCAGACAAAATCGATCGCTACGTAATGACCATTTATGGCAAATCCTTCTTTTTTGAAAAATACTGTAGATTAACATACCATGTATACATCGATTTATTTTATCTAAATACGCTATTAATTCAAACATGCTCGTTACGAATTATCTTAATAAACTTCAAATGAAGTTTTAAAATAAGACATTTCGAAGTTAAAAATTAAAAATGAAAAAAGTTCCAAATAACATAAAATCATCTTAAATGTTATTTTAATTATTTTTTTATTTAAATAAATAATTGTTTTTAGACAAAAACATTTTTTTTTTTAGCATACACTTTCAAATTATAATATTCGTTGAATGTTCAAGTATTACAAATTTTCCATTTTTTATGAAGGAAAAAAATTTTTTTTTTCCTTTTTTAAATGTAATTTAGATTAATTTTAATCGTTTCAAACACGCGCAGTAGATTAATGAAAAGGATTTAATATTCAATTGTGTAGATTGCACTGCTTCTCTAAGGTATTTTTGTCGCCTTCTTTCTCTGATCTCTCGACAGAGGGCCCCCACCTGGAAAAGATGATAATAAAAGGTAGATCGTTGTAGTCCTGAAAATATGCATACCAAGTTGCAAGAAGATCATTCGTCAGTTCAAAGTAAGATTAAAACAAAAAGATGAATTGAAGACAAAAAAATTGGTAAACCTTTTTTTTACGAAATAGCAAAAAAAAAAAAAAAAAAAAAAGAATTATAAATTCAAAAAATTAATTAAAAATTAAAATACGTAAAATTATAATTTTTTATTAATATTTCGGAATCTCAGCATAATGGAATAAATATATATTTAGTTTTGGTTGATGATGCCGTCAACGTTTGACAGCAATTACTTCGAATTATTGATTCATTCGAAGAAAAGGACTGAGTCAAAAATAAAAAAATAAAAAAAAAAATAATGTAACAATAATTTCCCTTTAGATAAAAGAAAGGTAAATAAACCGCAAAAAAAAAAAAAAAAATTATAAATATTAAAGAATAATATTATTAATATTATTAATAAAAAAAAATTTCTGGTAATTACATTTTGGTTAAATTTGCGCAATTTTTTTTCCTTGTATAACTGTATCGGAAGTTTAAAGGCTTTTTTTTTTTTTTATTCAAAACTGTCGTTGAATAATTCAGAGCTTGAATGTGATTATGCTGCTTTAAAAAGTCGCTCCGCTGTGCTCTTAAATCGCTGAGATGTTGGCAAGATAGTGGTTTTAGATGTTAACTGAAGCGCTGTAAATATTAAAACGTTTGCAATAAACAGAAAAGAATTTTTTTTTTATTTTGTTCAATACTTTTTTTTTTATTTAATTTAATATGGTCGAGTTCCTTGTAAATTACAACGTGTTTTCCTACGGGAAGTGTTTTCGTTATTATCAACAAATCGTTGGCGGACATTTTTTTTTCCTTGTCGTTTTCCTTTTTATTTGGTTGACGTCATAAACTGAGGGTTTGTTTTTTTTCCTCGTAGAACTGTTGTTTCATTTATTAAATCATTCATCCAATAATACCGTTTTTACATTTCAGTCAATCTAAATGTACAAAATTTTCGGAAGAAAAAGTGAGTTATTTTTCCTGCAGTTTTTTTTTTTTTTGGCGTAACTGTGTTGTGTATGTGTATTGCAAGATAGCTTGTGATACCGTCATCAAAACCTGTGCAGGAGATTTTGGAGATATCAAGACAAACTTTGTCTATCTCTTGGTAATTTCTTAAGGCTAAGTTTTATTGTTGTTAGAGTGCTTTGCATCATAATGAAATATAATAACGTCTGTCATTTCTAATCTATATTTTTTCAGAGAGACTTATAAAATGAATACCCTGTAAATTGATCTGCTTGGCAATATACATTTACCCGGGGGGGGGGGTGTTCTTGTCAGAAAATGTGCCCGTGAAGAGCAATACTTCCCACTGCACTCCAAACTTTTTCATTGCTTTACTGCGTATTCGACCCCTTATTATATAATTGTGCAAAAGTAAACAAGCCTTTATTTTTCATTGAATTAACAAAAATGATGTAAATATCGACTCATTAATTTAAAACCATTCCGGTTTGTATTACTTACAATTTACTTGTTCCTCTTGTAGAAATAAATAACGTTGTTAAAAATTTTAAGACCTATTTCCTATTTAATAAAATTACTTTTTTTTTTCTCGCCGCACAGCCACGCAATTTCGCAGAACACTCTTTGAGAATCACTGCTTTAGATAGATTAATAAATTGTAATTAATATTACTACAGTAGAGCGTCGATTATCCGATTATCAATCAACCGAAACATCGATTAACCGCAGGTGTTTCAGTTGACAAAAATTTAAAAAATTAATTTGCGAATTACTTAATTTCTTTCCGAGTGATGATGGGACATAGTTCCCGAAACGTGTAACGACAAAAACAACGCAACGAAGTCACAGGACGGATTTAAAATAAGGTAATTTATTATCTAAAACGTGACTTGGACCATAATTAGCAGTGTTTAAAATACAATATAAGGTTTTGTGTTTAATATGTAGGCCTATCACTGTTTGTGTTTCATATTGCTCCCAATGACACTGGTACAATTTCTTCGTAAATGATCGGCTATCCGAAATATCAGTTATCCGAACACTCCCCGTGCAGCATTGCTTCGGATAATCGATGCTCTAATGCAGCGTTTCCCAACCGGTGGGTCGCGACCCACTAGTGGGTCGCGGAAGGGTTACAGATGGGCCGCGACTTGATCCTAAAACTATCAAAAACCATCGAATAAACCATTAGATAAGATCAGAAAAATCGAAAATCGATCATATATAAGGAAGGGATACGATACAAAAATGGTTTTATTCTATATTCTTCTATTTCTATATATGTGGAGGTATTCCGATAAGGAAAGGTGGGTCGCCAGCTGAAAAACGATAAGGAAAGGTAGGTCGCCAGCTGAAAAAGGTTTGGAACCGCTGCTCTAATGTATTTATAAAATTAACTACAAATAAATTTAAGAGACAGAACTAGACTCTCAGATCTTATTGGATTAATCAATTAATGCATAAATTGCATTAATTATTTTTCTCCAGTAATCTTTTATAGTAATAATAATATAAAAATTAAGTAATGTTAAATATAAGATAAACAAAATTTAGAAAGATATCCAGGGATTTTAAGTTCTTAAAATAATTTTTAATATTTATCACAGCCTCCTCTCCCACAAAAAATAATCCTGAAAAAATGACATTGAATTACGTAATTACAATATCTTCTAATGAAATGGTAAAAACCTATCATAGTAATGGAACTCTCACAAACACTGTCTGGGGGACATTAGACGCTTCCTTTTCGTTTTCTTTATCTTGAGATTTTTTCCGCCTACAACTACTTCCTTTTCTATTTGCTAGGAGTTGGATATCCTCGTCTGTTTGCATAGGGGGTTAATAGCGCTGAAGCTCCGTTGGAAGCCTTCGATTTTCGTTTGGCAGGGATAATAAAACGATGCGATAGATGCGTGCCCTGAACAATTCCAATTGCATTATAAACAAAAGAACAAGAGAATTCCATTTAACAAGATGTAGTTGGTGTACCAACTTTCGAATATACACATGGTTCGATATATCGAAAGACTGTTGTTGAATTTTGAATATTTTGATGTAATATTTTGTGTAAAGACGTGATTGTTGGCAGTTTTAAGTTCCCTAAAGGTCCAACTTACTAAAAATCAACAGGGTGGTTACAATTGTTACACCTTTAGATGATGATAGATAAAATTTATCTTTTCCGATTTACGGAGCGGCTACTGCGTTGCCAAAAAAAAAAAAAAAAGAAAGTTTTTTCAGTTTTTGTGCTCAGCGCGGAACAAGTTGACTATTTAGTGTCCCTGAGACGTCATTTATAAAGGGAACTATAAAACATGGTTATTTTCTTCCCAACTCTTACCAACCAACTAATAATACTCCTTCCACCCTCCAACAATGATTGACAGAACCAACAAAGCCACCAAAAAATAAAAAGTAAATGAAAAAATAGTAACCCTATCCATCGACCACAGAGACGTCAAAAACACAAGTCTCACTCCTATATCTACGACAGTAAATAGTACTATTACATAGTAAATAGTAAAATCATAGTATTATTTAGGGGTCGGGTATGTACCAAAAGCAATAGGGATCGTGCTAGCATCAGCCTAGATCTTCCTCTAAAATTTCAGCTTTCCGTGATACATAGTTTTCAGCTGTCTTGATCGCAGACGGGCGGAAAGACATACTTGCTTTCACTTGAAATTGTATTCAAAAACCCAAGTTAGACCAAACCTTAACATTTGGGGTATTTAGCTACCCACAAAGATGTAAACAATGAAGTTAAAGGGAGCTATTAGATACTGAACATCGAAGTCCCTTGGCGAGATCAATCTGTCTGTTGACAGGAGACTCCGAAACGGATCAGGTTCTTTAAAAGACCAGTTAATTAAAAGGGATTTTCATGTTGGATTATATGTCTGCAATTTCCATGTTTTACGACAGGAAATTAATTCTCGTTTAAAATCTTGGTTTCTACGATTTAGATGAGGAATTCTACAAACATTTGTCATCATTAGATAACAAAAAAAAAGTGTAGAAATAAAGTTTACCGTGCTTGAAATTGAACTATTGACGAAGTAATATATCTGAGCAGGTCATCGGGGGTAAATCCGGCTGATGATTTCTAATAAGGGTGAAACAGCTGTTCCGGATTCCCGTCGATTACTTTCCTCAGACTGGGGGAAATAGATAAGTGCGTTGTTACTTAGATCATTAACGTAAAGTGTACTTTGTTTAAAATGTGATTTCTTAAAATACTTTTATTTCTTTACTTATTTTTTTTTAAGTCGTAAAAATTCAGTTCCATTATCAGTGAATTCTCAAAAGAAGAAGAAACTAAAACGACATTATTTATTTGTAACCACCGCGCATAATGGATTTCGGACTTAATATTAAGACAATAAGATATTAAATAAAGAAGTGTAATAGAAATCCATTGTTTAGATTCCACTACTTTTCTTTGGGAATTTTAGTCACTTTCTGGCGCTTCTTTCTCTCCAACAACCCATATGGAAAAGATTTTACAGCTTAGACTCTCGATATCTCGAAGTCGAAGGGACGCTAAAAAAAAAACAAAAAAAACGAGATAGCCAGTTTTCGAGATAACAAGATCGAGATTACATGAATACGTAATATCAAGGTGAAAAATAATTTTTCGATATATCAAAGTTTTCGATATATCGAAGTTCGAGATATCGAGAGTACATTGTAAATATAAAAATTAGATCTCGTGATAAACTAAAAGGCGTAAATGTTTATTTATGTGCAGTTTGATTCTTCATGATTTTCCTGCACGTTGTGTTTGTTTCTTTTGTAAAAAGTAGATCGTGCCTAACTTGGAAATATGCATACCAAGGTTCAAGAAGATCCATCTAGCGGTTCAAAAGTAGAGTGAGGAAAAGCGTCTGCGAATATGTGCATTTTTCACCCAATTTAATATTTATCTATTTTTTTTCTTTTCCATTATTTGCTGAATTCCTGATTGAGGAAGAGATTTCTCCAAATGCAAACTAACATTTTTTTTCGTTTTATTCGAAATTGTGTTTAATTTCTATTCTAAAATCCCGCCAACCCCTCCTTCACAAGACTCCACTCCTTCTTATGGTGAAAACCTTCCTCTGTAGAGGATATTGCTTTGAATCGAGACCGGATCTATTAAAAGTGGTCAGCTGCAATTTGGGATCATCTCATAGAAATCAAATGAATTCTGTCTTTTATAGCTGGTTGTTTGAGTTGTAGGCTTTTACTAAATGAAAGTAGATTAATGGATTAAGGTAATAAAATTACGATGAAACTTATATCTGAGGATTCGCGCTCCCCAGTTCGAACTCAGTGGGTTGTGGCCGCTTCGCAGATTTGCTTTTAATTTTTATAGGATCGTTACGATGTTGTTGGTACCAGAGCGCTTTATGTGCACTGTAATGCCTTGGTTGATGAAATATATACTGGTATTCTTTTAAGATGGCGTTAACATTGATACGCTGGATTGAAGTCATGTGACCGCTGATGATTATCCCATCGTTCCATTTGGAAAACGATCTATCCCAAACTGTCATTTCATTATTACGTTCCAGTGGCCTCAGCTTCTAAACGGCTCATTTCTTTAGCACTTGTTAATTGAAAAATTGTTAATTTTATCATTGTTACTGGTATAGATTCAGCTTACTGAAAGAAGGATTTAATACAGACACTTACCGAGAACATTGGAATGGAGGGTAAGGGTTACAATTATCCTAATTATTCTATCGAAAAAAAAAAATGACGTATTATGGAACGGATAGATTACAATAGACGCTTTCCTAGAATGCTGTATTTCTTTCAGTTTTGGATCCAAGGGCTTACAATCCCTATCAACACCACCTCCCCCGCTTGACACGCCGATGACTTAATATATTTGCTAAAAAGAAAAAGTTGTTGATCTTCGAAGGCTGTTCTGAAAATAGTTAAAAAAGAAAAAAAGATATAGTTGGGGTACCAACTTTCGACTATCCGATGGTAAAAGACATACAAATTGTTATAATTGTAATATCAAACGTATAAACAAATAAAAAAATATTGCTTACGTTTAAAAAAAATAACAAAAAGTTATTAAATTAAATAATGATAAAAATAATAAAAGTTTATGACTTCTGTATTTTGTTAATTATTTTAAGTTTTCTTTTTCTTGTATTGTTTTCGCTGCTTTTTAAAAAACAAATATGAAAACATATAAAAAACAAATATGATACAAAAAGTTTAGAAAAGTAAGCATTTCTTCTTATGTCAACTACTACTTATATCAATTATACCATTATTGCAGTAATCCCATAGAAACCTTGTAACCACGTGTGTTACGTAAATAGCCTCAAGATATTTTTAGTGCGGTATAATTTAAAAGCTGTAGTTCACTATAAATATGTTCTTATTATACGCGATATCGCGTGCTTGAAGAGAGATGCCGCCTGAATCTTCCTCCCACGTATAATGGAATATCCCTCAATAAGTGAGCTATAATCCCTCTTGTTGAGGATGTGTCACTAAAAGACATTTCTTCAGACACTTCCTCGTCTTGTTTATTAAAACTTCTTTTTCCTAATTCCACACTCCTGTAACGAACGATTTAATTCTCAGTCCAACTGACTTTTTTGTTAGGAGTTAACCAAAGCTTATTCCAAATTTTGTCGAGAGTCAGTGAAAATTGCAAGTTTATTTATTATTATTTTTTTATTTATTTTTTTTCTTAAACACTCCTTATATTTTTAATAGTGATAAAGCTCTTAAAGCATTTGATTAACGTTAATTCACTTCATTTTGTGTTTTATGATTTTGCTGTATTACACTAATATACTTGAGGCCACTATATACACTATATATCCTGGGGTGGGGGAATTCCTGACGATATCAGGAAAGCCCTCTAAATTGCCAATGTAAATGAATTCCTTTTAAAACTATTGGGCACTGTAGACTTAGCATGTATTCCTGCATTGGATTTTTTGGAAAAAACCGAAGTTTCAGTGTTATTATCTAATCTTTTTATATTTACATCCAAAAATGAGGTGGACGAATCTACTTCCTCTTTAAGAGTGAATTGGATTTCTTTATGTATTTGATTAAACAATTCAACTCCCTGATTAATATTCCCCATATCATCTACATGTATAAAAAGAAAAGTCCTGACTCACTCACTGACTGACTCATCAACGGCCAGCCCAAACCCTTGGACCTAGAAAGCTGAAATGTTGTACAGAGGTTCCCTTTATGATGTGGACAAGGAGTAAGGCCAGTGGCGGATTTCCGCATAGGCGCAGGAGGCGCGCGCCACTGGCCTCATAAATCAAGGGGGCCTCAAAATTTAGCTCTCAAAATAAAAACAAATTATTTTATTTTAGTTGTAAAAGCAAGATTTTCTTTTTTTTTTTTTTGGTTGTAAAAGCAAGCTTCGGGGGTCCCACCAGTCAGCCTAGGGGCCCATCCACCCAAGAAGTATTTCCTTTTTTTTTGGTTGTGGAATAATGGAACTCCCGCCCCGGGCCCCCAAAGGCGTTGGTACGCCAATGTGTAGGGGTAGTGAAAATATTTAGAGGTTGCCTCAAAATTGAATTGCGCCTAGGGCCTCTTAAGTGCTAAATCCGCCACTGAGTAAGTCCGGATTTTTCGAAATTCCCTCGGGATATGGAATAAAGAGGATTTAAATTTTCGCTTTAAAGTTGCCTTATTATACATGTAGGGTGTGTTATCCGGAGAAGTCCACAACGGGCTGTGAACTCGTATATTTTCCTATCTCGATATTAATTTGCTAAATAAATAAATGTACGGAATATATGGAATTGATATACGTAGTACAGGTTTATTTTTCAGTATATATTATACCTGTTAAGATAGTAGTGTGTCTACAGAACCTTTGATCTTGATGAATCTGTAAAGGTATTCGTTTTTTCAGGACCATATTGTGATCATCTATACGTCATTTGCGAATAACGCCTGGCTAAAAACGTGGTTGAAGGCTCTTCTAACTGCCCTGAAGATAATATTCCTCTTGTGGCTGGTACGCACCCATGTGCTTACAAGTTCAACAAAATACCCGCAAGTGATGGCTAATGCTGGGCGAACACGTAGCAATTTCAGGCAATATTGTGGAACAATATTGCCCCTTTTCATTGCTGACAACCGTTTGCAGCAATAAAAATGAACAATATTGTCCAAGATTGCCCATTTCAAGACAATTGAGATTGTCGGAAAAAAAGGAACAATTTAAGTTGTCGCAACGTATTGCTGGAACAATAGCGAATCACATGAACGGATGAAATCACGTGACAATGCTAACGTCGAAGGAGGCGGGACTTGAACATCGGAAATTCAGTCACTCATGCCGGCCATTTTCTTTGAGAAACAAGGCTTAAAATCAGCAAAATGGGTCGGCCCAAAACAGATAATTCCAACAACAACATTTTGTCAATTGATAATGAAAGAATCGTAATTGATTTCTAAAGAGGGACGGCGTTTAATACTATAGCAATTCTGTACGAAAACATGCTCTCTTTAGCTCTCCCTAGTGAGAAGCGCCGTAACCATCAATTGTCAGGACAATATTCGTTTCGGAAAAACTACGTGTTCGCGCGTGATCTGAACTGACAACGATTGTCAGCAATAAAAATGAGCAATATTGTCCCACAATATTGCCTGAAATTGCCGCGTGTTCTCCCAGCTTTACAGTGTAGCGATGTTGTGAGATACCTTCCTAATAAATCAATATACATCCAGAATGCTCTGGATCCATTAGATTCATTTTCGATAATGAATCTGTTTTGCAATGTTATTGAAAATGCTACAAATTATTTTCTAGACTTGATTAAAAAAAAAAAAAATACAAACTTTCAATTCACGGCTTTAAATATCTAAAAACTGGGGACCTATTTCTTTTGGCGATAGAATACTGAGCTGTGACCATTTGCAGAAAGAAAAAAAAAAGATAGAGATTGGTTTGCAATATTTCGGTGCGATCGCTTTGACAAATCTTTCAATCACTTTAAAAACGTAAATTTTCTATTAAAATGTAGCTTAATCCTAATGAAATGTGCAGCTTCTTTCAAACCTAATTTTCTTTAAATCTGATTGCGGGGTAACGTTTTGTTCGAATCGAATCTACTCCTTTATTTCTCGAGGTTGTTCGGAAATTAGATTCCCCCACCCGCCCACCCACCCCTCGCATCACACGTACCCTTTTATCTTCCGATACCTGTTAAACCTTTCAATAGTTTTTATGCCTGATTCAATTAGCGTTCCCCGTTCAAACAAATATAATAGAACGACGTTGCTTTAAAACCTAAGGTACTGGGACGGGCGTCATAATCTGTTCGCGAAATGAGATTTCCCGTAAAAAAGTGGTAGCGAGAAAGAAAATGGGATCGTCGTCGTCACTCACGAAGGAAAGGAATCTTCTAGAGAAGTCGATAAAAAAAGAAAAAAAAAGTTGACGAGAAAATGCAAGATCCCACTCACACCAATAATTTAGGTGATCAATCTTCTGTCCGTGTGTTGATCTCTTCATTTTGCTTCCCCAACTATTTTGATGGAGGATTTGGACTGTCTTTTTCAAGACATCTGATATCAATAAGATAACCCAATAATTTTTTTTATGTATAATTATTATTTGGTTTTACTAAAACTAGCTTCTCTTTTTAATTGAAAATATTAGATGTCTGGATTAAGGATTATCCATTAATCTCCCCGTCGCCGCCATGTCACTTTTTGAGTGATTCTTGTGAATGAAACCTTTCTTTTTATTCATCGAAATAAAGCTTAGTTGAGTTCCTGTAAGTTTGTTAAAAGGGCATTGCTGAAAGAGGATTAATCCAGGATTAGTAGAATTCGGAGTCGCATTTACTCAAATACTGAAGTCGGAGTAGTAATACTCATAATAATAATAATAACAACTTTCGATTTAGTAATGGCATTGTGCAAGTGCTGTGTTGTCGTACTCTTGAAATCGGTAGGTTTTCCCCCCGATTCCACAGCCCTGGATTAACAATTCCAGACATCTCGGAGACATCTTTTGTTGAAAAACTGAGCTGTTGTAAACTGCTCGTGCAAGAATGCAAAAAAAATAATGCGGCGGTGTTTAGTTATTATTGCAATTCCGTATGAAATTTTATTACTGTATTTTCATTTTTTTTTTTTTTTTTTAGTATCTTATTTGACTTATTCAAAGTATGAACAAAAAAGAATTTCCAGACAGGATTAAGTGTTAGGATGGTGGCGGCGGCAACAGTTGTTGGCTTCTATAAGTTTTGTAAAAACATCATTTCTCGAATAAAGATGGCAGCCAAGTTAAATTGCATTCTGCCTTAGCGCCTTAAGATATTTTAGATTCTTTTCAAAGCAAACTTAGGCTAATGAAATCAGTAAAATTATAAATTCAGTATGTTCATGTGTTTCTCAACTTAATATTTTTGAACCACTGACTGAATGATATTCTTGAAACTTCGATGCTTATTTATGGACAAGAGATGAACTAACTGCTTGTATTTGAAAATGTCTTCTCATTATTTTAAACATTTGGGAGCTAATCCATTGCGCATGAGTTGATCCGATTCAGATTAATCCGATTTAGAGAACTGAAACGATGAGGATTAACGGTTGTTGTTTTTTTCCTCCTCCTGTAAATGGAAAATGTGCACTGTTTGTGTTCAGTTTATATTACAAGTATCTGGAAGACCGAGCTTTGTTCGGTAAAATAGAACAAAAATAAAGAAAGAACACTGTAGACAATAGCCTGGTTATTTTAGTCCTCTTTAGGGGAAATGGACAGCTCCGCAGTGAATACACGCAGCGTTGAAAGGAAAAAAAAAAAACCTTCTAGAACTTCTATTATTAAGTAAAATTATTATCTTATTACACGTAAAAACGCACAGAACACGAATTTATTAAGAACAAAATACAACGAAAATAAAGTAAAAACACTGTAGACAATAACCTAGTTACCAAATTCCTGTTCAATTATTTTACCGCGTAAATGAGTTTTCCCGAACTCGAGACCTAGCAAAATCGCTTTCTCGCATCCGAAAACGATAAATTCTACCTGTTTCATCAAAATTCCTAGGGCCGTTTTTAAGATAAAATATACAAGAATTGCTAGCTCTACAGTGTATGATTTGATTTCATAATTGAATATAAATGCAAAAAGAAAAAAAAAATTGATGAAAGTAAACTTTAAATATTTGTTGTACTTGCATTTCTTTAGTGCTGAAAGGATTTACCTCTTTCGTTCTGCAATCGTACTCAGCATTTAATATCCTTTCAGGAACGAATAATGTACATATCTTAAATTATTTAAAGTTAGCTGTAGAGGAAAGGTTTTAAAATGCGAACTTAGCTCTTCCAAACCGAAAACGGAAAACAATAGAACGCGAGCTGCACCAGCTTTTCGGCGTCTGCTGTAATTAAGTTTCCCTACAACTGGAAGCAGTGAATAATCGTCTGCTTTTCATAAATGTTAATTACTAAGTCAGGTAATGCGATTAATGCGATATTCTTCGTTGAAATGTTAAGTTTTATTGGACCGGATGAAATTGATATCGTTAAGATAAACATTTTCGTATTCATACTCCGTATTCGATTTCAGCGCGAATAAATAATTCCATTTCAGTTCTCGTTGCTGCAAAAACAAAGAGCCGTGGTTTAAGGCTATTTATCATACACTAGCTGGCACGCGCTGTTTTATCGTATTTGTAATTAGGTTAATTAAAAAGGATACGAGATCGTGTTGTCTGTATTTATCTTCAGAATGTTATTGAAGCCAATCTCTTTCCTGTCCTGTTCCCTCACCGCCCTCCCAAACAAAAAAAAAAAAAAGCCCGATCTTCAAGTAGGCTTATCATATCAACAAATCAGTTTGTGTGTGAGTGTGTATGTATCCCTTCTAATAGCTTTTGAACGGGTGGATGAATATTCTTGAAATTTGACTTGCATATTCAAGGAATTGGAACGTTCTAACTTTTTTAGTTGGGGTCTTTTTCTTGTCGATAACTTAGCACCAGGAGACGACAAAAATTCCCGTCGAAAATGATTGGAGTCTAAGCAATGGAATTCTTTCCTATTTCTGTTAATATCTCATTGTCTTAAACACTGAATATTAAATCCTTAATCCATTCTGCCTGGTGAGATATAATTAAAATTAATCAGATTTATTCAATTCAAGCAAATAAAAGGCGGATTTAATTCAATCTTCCTTTTTTTTTTTTTTTTCCATTAAATGGAAAATTTGCACTGATAGCATTTAGCACACTTGAGAATTTTCAAATAAACGTACGCTATTGCCGTTGTAATGACTTTAAAGTAAATAAATGATAAAATAAAGAAATTTTAAGGAAAGCCGGTTTCAGGTTCCTTTGAACATTTTTTGTTTATCAATTTTATGCTTTACAACAATGTGTGTATTCAAAAGTTGTCACGCCAATTATATTCTTATCTGAACTGTATATGTTAGACTTAAGTTAGTAAATTCTACCTATACAATTACAATCTTTTCTTTTAATGACGTTCTGATAACTGTTAAGCTGTAGACAAATATTAAAGTCTATAGATGTTTCATTATTTTGTGATTTTACGTGTGTATGTAACATTGAAAAAGGCTTGTCATTTCGGCAAGCCGAAACATATGTATTTTTAAATTATAAAGTTAATTTTTTAGTAATTTGTGTGTTTGGCCTCTTCAGTATAAATGTTTCATTATGTTTATTGTTCCTTATGACCTCCCGACCTCAATCTAGTCTCGTTGGTCATGAAACGCCGAGAGCCTTACCTCCCGCGAGCCTTGGACCTGCGTAGGCCTATTGTGGGGACCCTTTAACTTATTTAGTACTTTCATTGTATTTATTTAAAACACGTATTTTATTTGATTTCTATAAATTCAGATGCCAAAGTTTCTTTTTCTTTTTTCCTTACCATAGTTTTACGTGTCTCCATCTAACTGTATATAATTCCTTTGATGTCTTCTGTGCGTGTGGAAACTTTATACTTCTTAATGAGATTTCGGTCTTGCTTTTTCTTCATTAGTTTTGCTTTTAGCACTTGGAGGCAGACATTTCTCCTCATATACTTAAAGCGGTGAACGTTTAAAACTTTGCCTAAATTAATTTCACAAGTTGGTTTCATTTTCCAAATGTAGAAATGTATTACTTTTGTTTGCTAGTATGTTCCTCAGCAGTATGTTTTTTGTTTGTTGAATATTTGTATTGTTGATCATCAGCATTTGCAATCTCCTTCCGGATGAAGTTTTTTTTAACTTTTTTCAGTTCTTTCGATCGACCGCTGTATTTTCCCAACCGAGGCCAACAAAACTTTTTAAATTTCATCCACCCATCTATGCCCCGTGGACGTTTTCTTGGCATCTTTTCATTCTTAGAAATTCAGTTTCGAATGTCCAGCGTTGATCGTTTCGTCATCCTATATGTCCTGTCCCATTTCATTTTAATATGTTTAGTTAGAACTACTAACCTGTTCAAGATCTCTTGGTAGGTCCTAACTTGTTTTTGTAGTTAGTAATCTTGTAAACTGTGTTCACGTTTGATACAAGATCCGATGTATCTTTGCCGAAGTCAGAATTTCTTCAGAACTCTTGATTCTTTTGTTTTATAGGTAAACACTTTGCCTTGTGTTTATCAGTCTCCTGCCATTTTGTTTTTGGTTATTCTCATGGCTGTTTTAGATGCTAAAGTAAGTAATCTATATTCCATCGGTTGGTCTTCGACTGCTGGCCACGAGATTGCTGCCCTGGCCGTAAGATAAGACTGGTTCTGTTTTCGTAGATGACTGCCGTCCATCTTCAATAGCAATCTGATACCAGTGCACCTGGTGTCGAATTGGAGAACTTGTTTTCCAATCGCTTTTGTATCTGTTTATTGGGAATTCCTAACTTCAAAATTGATTTTCACGAACAGAGATCATTCTTTTCCATACCTTTTCGTGGTTGCTTCCAGAAAAGCTACTTTATTAACCAAACTCACAACAGAATTCTGGCTTGAAAATCTGAAGCGACAGACCGATTGAATTCTCGAAAAACATCGTCGCTGGTCGAGATTTAACGAGAAATAACGAAACTGAAACCGAAGAAATGCAAAAAGATAAAAAAAGAAAAAGAAAAAAAAAAGAAATACACATTTCCTGTTTCAATTAATTAGAAAGTTCTCTCACCTATTCGATGCTTTGAATAAATCGACTTTTATGTAAATCATATGTTAAAATAAAACATAGATATGACGGCAATTGAGTGGCTTACATTTTCGTGCTGATAGAAGTCGATATGGAAGTGTGTAAGATAAGAGTTTTAAATGTTTTTTATTCATTGGCAATCCACCATCACTTTGTTATTGGCATTGCTTACTTCAATGGCGCGTCTTTTATTCTTTCTTTGAAAGAGTCATTCGATAGATGCTTTCAGAAAAGCCTTTTTTCCTTTTTTTTTTTTTTTTCCCCTGAATTGAAGTGGAAGGAGAGGAAAACTAAATCCTTTGAACAGTTTGTTTTTGCCATTTATCTTAATTGGGTTCCTTCAAGTTCTGTTGGTGGTGTTTTGTTGCAAAGCCCACAAAAACTTCAATTGAAGAGCAAGTCTCAACAGACTCATATTCTTAGATTATAAGGTACTGGATGGCCATGGTGAGATATGACCATGGGATTAATAATTTTCTTGGATTAGAGATTTGTTTAAATTCTCTAAATTAACACAAATATCTATACAGGTATTTGCAGACTGCCTGTAGTATAGTATAAATTTAATAAATATTAATGAAAAAAAAACAAGTGAAAATTTAATAACCTGTTATTATAAAATTGTAATATATATTTGGAAATTTTCCGTCTTACAGCAGGAGAAGCATTTCCATTATTCGTTGATTGGGGCTAAATAAATCCATAGAATTTAGTTCTGTGCATCATTGTTAAGTTGCTAATAATAACTTTGACGTAAGCTTTCTCTCTATTAGGCCTTCGCAAGAATGAATGGTGGTAATTAAAATCCATTGTTACTGTAATCCAACAGAAAGATAGCATTTGTCATTATTTTCTTTCTAGCAATGATCCTGAGAAATCCAAGATAAATTCATAAACATATTTTTAAGAAACTGGCAATTCTTTAAAAGTGAGACCAACGACATCTTAAGATTCACGCTAACTTGGCGATCGTCAGTTGAGAATAGTCACAATAAAGAAGCAGGTCCCATAACGGAGGTGAATTGACGTAGGAAGACAAATGGAAGCTTCACAAATCTAAACTAAAAACAATAATACGTATTAAAAATAAAGAAAAAGAAAATTCATGTGCTGGGCTCTACCTCAATGAATTTCTAATGCGCATTTAAATAAATAAAAAGCGCCTGAAAATACATTAAAATTTGAGATCAATGTTCATTACTGACATCTCAAGACAGCCTATTTCACGTTAACTTGGCGATCATCAGTTGAGAGCAGTAGTTGAGCCCAGCATATGAATTTTCTTTTTCTTTATTTTTAATGTGTATTATTGTTTTTAGTTTAGATTTGGGGACGTTCCATTTGTCTTCCGATTGGGCAATTCTTCACAAAGGAAAGTTATGTACTACATTATTTTGTGAGACAAATAAGAACAAAACAAAACAAACAAATTTAATACACCGAATGCATATCTTATTGACTTCAAGACAACTCATTTTTCAGCCTGTTTTATTTTTATTATTTTAAATAATAATGACAATTTTTCACTTTATGCAGCTCACTTTATTTATTGATGTAAAAATGTTTTTTTCGAGGAAAGCTATGTAGTTGTCATGATAAGCAGAGTTTCAATTTCTAGGAAAATGTCTGGAATTCGACTGCAGCGCCATTTTTGACATGATTTGGTTTTGAATTCTCCAGTCTATTATGAAGAAGAGAGAGCTGTGGTTTATCTGTCTGTATTGTCAAGAGTGACGTGTGCTTTTCTATTAGGTTTCTCGTACCGCAAATCATTGTAAAGTGACCTAATAAAAAAGAAGACATAATCGTTGTATTGTTAGCTTCATAGTGATTTCCAAATCACACCATCACCGAGTTCTGTGTCTTTGTTTTCATTATTGACACAATCACTGGAACTCTTCGAACCTGTGATTTGCTTCTACCAGTTTCATCCTTGAAAAGGCTTTTAGGACTAGTTTTAAAGCTTTTTCAGTGACAAAACTTGATGATGGAAATGATGGCAGAAGCAAATCGCACGGTCAAAGAGTTTCCATGATTAAAACAAAGAACAGAAAACTAGGATCATGTGTTTTGGACATAATTGTTTACAGAAATTGTTGTAGCTGTTATGGTTTATATCATTTAACTTAAATTACAGAAAATCAAGCAGATTGAACCTAAGAAAATTAAACAGTATTACAAACAAACAAACAAAGCGCATTTTTCATTAAAAGTGATTTTTTTTTTTTACTTTTTATTGGATTGTTTCTAAAAATTGTATTATGTCTCTTCATTTTTTTAAGTGGTTTATTTGTAAATTATAATATATGACAAATACAAATATTAAATTTTTCCTTTGGGACCGTTCAAGTATTGTGTAAGCAGTCAAGGAAGGGGAGGGGGCGGTTTCAAGCTTTGCTTATTGTTATTGACAAGGGGGGAGGGGGGAAATCAGAGCAACAGACAAACATGCATTTTGATGTAATTTTGACTGTTTAGTTTATTGTTCAGTGATATTTACTGTTAATGATTTGGAAAATCTTAAGCGTAAGGGGGGGGGGTGGTCAGGCATCTGCTTGCTTTTGCTTACAAGAGGGAAGGGATCTAAAATGACTAAAAATGTGCTTAAGTAATACTTGAACGGTCCCTGTGCTGAAAATGAATTAAGTCGTCAAAATAGGAAGTAAGTTTTTTAATTACAATTAATTTAAATCGTGTGGAAGCTTGCGCAAATTGCCGTGAATTATTTGGTAAGATACAATGTTAGCCGTCGTCGATAGTAATCCACTCGCTAGCTTTTCTCTAATTCTTCTCTTCTGATGTTTCTCTAAGGGAAAAGCTTCAGGCGCTAATTTGTCGACAGGAATTCCACATAGAAACAAAAATTTCAACCACGAAAATTAAATCATCTCTTATTGGTGAATGTGCATGCTAAGTGTCAGGAAGATCTAATCACAAGTACAGAACTTTCCGAGAGGAACAAAGAACTGACTGACTTCATGATAGCCTCACATAATAGAGTAAAAAAAGAAAAGAAATCACAAATGATCTTTCTTTGAACCTGGGTGCTCCATCACGGAGAATATCTTTAGGGATTTTTGTGTGAAGGTGAAAGGGGCGTGTTTTCGGCGCACTTTAATTAATTTCGCTATTGGCTTTAACTAGGGAAGGTCGGATCTAAATCTTGAGTGGGAGGATATTGAGGTGTCGTTTAATTAAAAATGTAAGGAGTGATTATTTCTTATTATTAAAAAAAGTTAAAGCAGATAAAACATCAATGCTTTTTATATTAATAATTTGTAAAATAAGGAATAAATGTTACTTTTACTATGTTTCGACATATGTATATATGCTCTTTCTTCAACGCAAATTCCTTTTTTCTTAATTTGGTAGTTGGCTGGTGACCTTAAATCACCCACCCTGAAATTTTGAAGATTTTTTTTTTTTTTGGGGTTGGTGGAGACGTTTCCATGAAAAATGAAATCCTATATACATCCTAAGATACCATATTTGATTGAGTATAAAAGTGAAACAGTGAAGAGCAATATACAGTAGAACCTCATTATAACGGACTAATAGGGTCTGAAGGTTGTCCGTTTTAATGAAAGTCCGGTTTATAACAAATAATTCTTATGTGTGTAATGCAGCATGGTGTACATCAATAAAAGTACAATAGTTAGCTATAAAAAGTGTTTATTATATATCAAATAAAAAAAAAAAAAGCCTTCAACATAATAGTTTGAATTGAAAAAGATGTGTACGTATACACTGCATTACTCTTTAGAACAAAAGAAGGTCCTGGTTCACGTTGATTGCTTACATTCATTGGCTTGAAAAAATAATTTATTCTCTGCTGGGTTTGTTCGAACGATGTATAATCGCTTGCTTGGAAATGTAAAACTCATCAGATAAAAATTAACATCCTTTATTATTATTCTAATTTTTTTTTTAAATTGTCCGTTATAAGCGACGTCCGTTATAATAGGGTCCGTTATAATGAGGTTCTACCGTATTCCAAAAAGAAGAGATTAACTTAATAAAGCCCACAAACATACGTATTCGAACAAATTTGGAATTCGCGTTTTTTTTTGGTGTTTGCATTCTTGTTTTTAGCGGCCCCTACATTACAGCTTGCCTGTAAAACACAGGGGACCACTCTTGTTTTTATGCTTGCTGGATGTAACACTCTGTAGCGGCCAAACGATTAGAGATATTAGAATGAAACCTTCACCATTCTGTTCAACATCAAAAAGTAGGTGACCACGTCCAAAAAATCAGACTTTCTAGGACTACTCCCTGATCGGATAGGGGGTCAAAAGTCGGTGCTTCAATACGTTTTTCTTTTATCATTCAACAACTGTTTGTCTGGCAAAAACGTGACCACCACCAATGTGTTTAGAAGGGTCGATATTGGGGGGACGTTTTCGCCGTTTTCCTCTTTATCGGAAGCGACCACTTTTGACCTCTAACTTTGGTTTGCTGTAAGCGTCCATTAGGTTCATTGTAAACGCTGGTTAGGTTCACTCTATTTTTGTTTACAAAATTGTGTATATTATGGGGCCGCTTTGCTTTTGACACTGTTTAAAAGCATTAATTATCTTGTTTTATTATTCTGGTAAGACTTGAGTTGCTTTCTACGGACACAGTGGTAGGTTTATCTTACCTAATGAGAAAGTGGAGGTTTATCTGAATTCGAACTCTGTTTTCGCATTATTACGACTTTTTACTGACAAGAAAAGTTTATCATGAGCAGTATTTCTATTTCTAAATATTAAACCGTTGCATTGTTAAGGTATCAGGTGACTCAGGTCTTCATTCGTTTTCTGAGACCCTAGTCCGAATGATTCTAACCATCACCTCAAGATGGCGCAACCGAAATCCCCGGTTTCGTCTTCAAGATTTTCATTATTTTCTTCTTCTTTTTTCTTCCAGCCAATCGACTCTGAATCACAATTATTAATTACAATTAAATCTGAGTTTTATTTTTTGAAAAAAAAAAAAAAAAAGCTGCAGTCTCAGAAGCGCAGTTTTGTAAGTTTGTTCAAAATGGCGACGGTCACAATTAAATTAATTTTCCTCTTTTTAAATGCAGAGATAACTTTATCAGCAGATATTTATATATATATGCAATACATACAGGGTGTTCGAAATTCGTATATAATATTCAAACCACGTGTAGGGGCATGGCTAAGGATCAGTATATTCCTAATGAACCCATGTCCGGAAACTCCCCATTTAAGGGGGCTTTTTGTAACAAAAATAGCTCGCCTGCAAAACATTTCTTATGGTATAGCAAAGAATATGATCTCTAGGAAAGGCTCACTTTAGGACCACCTAGCGCCTTAATGGGCGTTTTCGGACATGGGTTCATTAGGAATGTACTGATCCTTAGCCAAGGCCCTACACGTGGTTTGAATATTACAGACGAATTTTGCAACACCCTGTGTATAATATTTGATGGATATCTGACATGTATTCCAAAAAATTCTCGTATTTGTAATTATATGACTTTTGTTAGCGTATCACCGACTTGAATATACTGAGCACTGAGATTATTCCGGGTTTTAGTTTATTCAACGCTTTAGGTTATTCCGGATTGATTGACTGCTTTGTTCTTTCAAGGGAAGCTCGTGTTGTTAAAAGCTGTCGGCATTTTGTGAAAGGGAATTCGTTGAGTTGATGGACTTGTACAAATTAAAGTGGATTTCGTTATATGGCATTGAATCAGGTTTTGAATATTGCACTTAAATGCATTATGTTCATGGTGACCTACAACGAAGGAAGGCGAAAACTTCTTTGATTTTGAGATAAAAAAAAAAAAAGCTGATGTAAATATGCGTTAAGGACATTTAAACATGTGAAAGTGACAGATTGGAGCACCATTGCTTTCCGTCCTGATATAACCGGAATTGCAATGTTGTAATTCTAATGGGCTGTGACCCTCCACATTTCCGTTGACCTTTCGTCAATCAGCTTTACTTAACGGAAGTATTCAGGCTATATTTATTCATGTTAGAATAAAAATTTGTATTTAATATATTTGTACATCCCATTATTGCAATTCTTAGCTAAAATCTGATTCAATAAGTAGTAATAAAAATTATATTAAATAAAATTTAATAAAAGAAATAAATAAAGGAGAAAGTAAATTTGCAGACTTCGCTCAGCCGAAATAATAATTCACGTGACCAAGCATGTAATGCTTGCTTTATTATGTCAGCGTCTTAATTCTACGTCCTCTGATTGCTAAGTTCTAATACAGAAAGATGTAATACTTAGCTTAAATCCATCGATTTATATCTGTCCTTCTAATATTTATTAGTGCCCCTTAAACTTATTTACTTTTTGGATTCCCAGATCCCTTACTTAATCCCTTTAGGATTAGGATTGCCTGGCGGTTACTAGGACAAGGATTTTGAAACTTGGTGTATCACGGCATTTTGCCTTGTGTATGTATGTGTGTTTGTTTAGGAGCCACTCTCAGGGGCGAGAATGGTTTCTTTTGCTTTTTCATGCACTCTGAGTCTTTATCAAGAGTAAATTTGATTGAAGAAGTTTAATAAGGCTGAAACAGCTGTCCCAGATTCCCGAGACGAAGGCTCAGGGTGCGGAAACCTATTTTTCTTATATTTGGGCGTTTTTTGAGTAAGAAAAAAAATTAAATATTAAATAATGTTGTTTTAATACTTTTGGAAGAAAAAGCTTCGTTTATATTTGTACAGGTTTTGAGGAAATGCTAGCTTTTTCTTTCGTAGAAATGATTCCATCTTATATTGTTATATTTAATTTACTTCTTGAGATAGTGGCCTGCACTTTTTATGTTTATCGTAATTCAATGCATTGTGTTAATCAGTGTTCGCATCTAAGGGTTCGCGAAAATATCCGAGACTTTGCAAATAAAAATTCCGTAATGGAGTCTCCATCGAATTAAATACAACGCTTGGCTGGATCTACCCCCGTAAGTGATCTCTGTGAAAGGGATCGCGAGTTTAAAAAATGTTAGGGAGCTCTGTGATAGGTTGTTTTGATAAATTAATGAAATATTATTGAGGATGGAATGTCAGGTTATTCATCGTTTCGTAAATTGTAGTGGAGAAGCATATTAATGTTCAGGCCTTACTGTTCAGGCAAGCTTTTGAAAATTTCCCTAGAAACACATTGGAACAAGTAATTGTTACTGATAGCAAACAATGAATTTCTACTGAAGTCTATTAGTAGGCCTATTCATCTTAATTTTGATTGGATTTGAATAGTATTTTGTAAAGGAAAGAGTGATACTTTTCAGAAGTATTAGTTTAGTAAATAATGACAACGAATAAATAGTAGCCATCTTTGATATATTAGAAGCTTTCATTTATCAAGATAGTTTCGTGAATTATTACAATGTCATTCGCTTTCTTCCTGCGGACCAATTACTTAAAAGACGTCACATATCCTTCCACCACTTAATTTTTAGCTGTTTCTAAAAATTTCCTATCCTGTGATTGGCCGAAACAAATTCAGAATTTCATTCATCATCGTCATTGTCCATGATTCCTTCAGGAACAGAACGACGGCCTATCATGCGGCTATGTGTGGACCTGGATACGAAACCCGATGTGGGTTTGAATGTTTCTTCTTCCTTCTGTATGTTTTGCTCTTCCTTTCAACGATTTGTTCTCAATTTCAAACCTTGTTAATAGCGCCGTTTAGCCTCTATCGCTCTCGCACCACTAAAAAAAAAAAAAAAAAAAGTCAAGACATTGAAATGTGCGCGCGATCAAAGAAATAAACAAATGATCATCAAATCTCAATCCTACCAGTGCTTGTGTTAATTTCCTAGTTACGTCACGAACCAGAAATAAAAATGGCTACAGGAAGAAAAGAAAAATCAAAATTTCATTACGTAATTAAAAAAAAAAAAGAAGATTGGATTCGCTGATTGAAATGCAAAACAAAACATTCTAGACGCTGTATATCTACGGTAGCATCTCTTTTATTAAGTTTGAATCGGGAATATGTTTTTTGTTTCCGCCATTTTTGTTTGTAAACTTCTCCAAGTCCCTCGTGAGACGAAATATAGCAATCTGCATGACGTTTAAAAACAGAATATTTTCTAAACTTATTCACAAACAGTTCAGTGTTGAAGTCGATTCAATCGCGTCTATAGCTATTTTAGAAATTGCCAATCACATAAAAGCATTCCGGTCTTTTTTTTTTTTTTTGTTCGCGCCTAAATGTCAGAATAATTGGAGCTGAAAATTTCCTCTGCCGTAGGATTTTTGTACGGATTGTTCTGCGCTTGCCGTGTTTATTTTGAGAGGCCTGCGTTAATTGGTTGCCTGAGATTCATAAAAGAAAAGAAAGGACACCTGATTACTCACGTATTAGGGTTGTCGTGGAAGCAATCAGCTTTCTTCTTTCGTCGATTGCTTCAAAGGCTAGCTCCGATTACACATGAATAGACGAAATAAACTAGCGAGGACGAAGAAGCAGATGGCTTTTCTGTCTGGTAAATTACCATGTGCAATACGGAATCTTTTTTTTCTTTCCATTTCTTGGTCGGTTTCCTCGCCCGGTGAGCCGCCGCTTGCCGTTTAAAAATAAGCCTTTTTTTTTCCCAATCGAGTTTGCATTCTCAATTAGGCTTAATGGATTTAAAATGTGTTTTCTACGGATTTAATTTGATTTAGAAAAACTATTTCGAATCGATGCTGTTGCTTGCTGCATTTTTTTAAGTAGCAAAGAGACAATTTTGATGGATTGTGTTAATCTCGCTGATGGTTCTATATTGATTCGTTGAAACGGAACAGAAACGAGGCTGCGAGAATTTGCATAGGTCTTTGTCTCCGAACGTAAGACATGTAGTGGATTCTTAAAGTACTTTGTAAGAGTAAATAAACTTTCCTACTACGAATCGTTATGATTTAAAACGTACTAATTACGAAAAAAGTAAAGTGACAATTCGAATAATTGTTAAAATGTACACAAAACGATTAAAAGGAATTGCTGATATGTGATTACACAGCGCAATGTACTATCACAGCTACGAATACGAGTTCAATAAAATCCCTCAGAATTAATTTAAGGTGTTGAGAATACTCTTTAAGTATTATCAAGAGACCGAAACGGGAAGTGACCGGAGACCGGAACTTGCAATTTTGCCCACCTCAAGTCATATGGTCTGATTCGTGGTTTTCAGACTTGTAGTGCGGGCTTCGGAGGTGGACAGATAAACAGAATTAACGTAAGAGCTTTCCACCCTTAACACTTTTCATGTATGGGATTAGTAAAAATATTATTTTTAAATGATAAGTAAATAACTAAAATTAAAAACAGTAGGGAAAATTGAAATTTATCGATCTACATTTATTTTCAAATAAATTTGCTCAAACACCGAATTAATCAAACATCGTATAGTCCGTCTAAGTCAGCTAGGCAGTCCCTTCAGGCGTTGGGACTGAGAACTTGAAAAAATAGGGGTGAAAGGGTATCAGGGTATTGTTACTGAATTAAAAAAAGGCCTTATGTGATCCTTTTTTTAGTATTTTGAGAATTCAACTCTTCGGAAATATAGTTATTTAAAGCCGATAATAACGAGGTCAAGCTCTGCCAACACTGTTGTAATCTTTCCTCCCTACCCCCACTTATCTTAAACCCTTTCTCCCCTATTTTTTCAAGTTCTCAGTCCCAACGCCTGAAGGGACTGCCTAGCTGACTTAGACGGACTATATCTACGATGAAAACGACAGATTAAAGCTGCTGAGGTAGTATTTACGTATTTTAATTTGATATTAAAAAATTTATCTTAGTTCTCTTGTCTACCTCTTTGAAATCGGTGGCGCTAGGTGGCATTCGAGACAGAAGAACATTCTTTAAAACTTGTCACACACAATGTAAGATAGCACAGTATACATAGACTATACTGTTCATTAATTATTGCTAATACTGTAATTAGATTTATTTCTTAAGAAAGTGAAGCTCATCAAATCAAGTCAGTCTATCGGTGAGAGTCTTTGACTCCCCTTAATAACTTTGAGCCAATGCAAAAACCTTCATGAAACTTGGTTTGGGCTAACTAGAGCGATGAATTTGTAAATATACCTTTGGAAAAGTATTAGAACTAACACAATAGTTTTCCGTCAGTTGTCTTTAAGATATGATGTTAATTTGCTTAGTAATCCTCTTACTGTCTACACGAGCTTCAGTATGATTAAAATTAATTGGATTCAGACTGTTTAATTAGGTAATGCGAATTTATTTATTTATTTTTAAATGATGAAAATTTTGAATGCATATGAAAATTTTCTTGCATTCGATTAGTAGAGTAGTTTATCGCCAGTTCGGCACGGTAACTCGAAAACTATATATGCGAGACAGCTGAAACTTTGGAGACATGAAGATTATAACTACATGTCTCCAACTTGGAAGGACCTATTAAAAAAAATGAATTACATTCCAAAATTGCATGAACAACACTTTTGTTGGAATGAACAAGTGTTGTAATTTATGCGCTCTTACTGCGCGGGTATATTCAGTGTTTTTTTTATTTTTACAGTTATTGTGGTAGTTTCAAAAACTTAAAAAATCTGTAGTCCATCTTAGATTTCTTAAGTGGAGTAACAATGATATAACATACGCTTTTTTTTTTTTTTTTTTTTACTTTTAGATTATCTTAACAATAAATAGTGTTAATTCAAATTAATTGTTACTGTGATCTAAGAGAAAGAAAGCACGCACCAGTAGCATTGTTGTCGTTGTGCACGCGCCTAAAAATGATTAACAGAAACGTGCAATGAACTACGCCGCATATAGAAAAAGAGAAATTAACGATTTTTTTTTTAATATTTTGAGTGAATTATTACAGTTCCGCTTCTCTTCTGTTTTGTCTGTTAAAACGGCTGAACGGATTTTCATAAAATTTGTACAAAGCTAATTTGTATTCGAACTTAAAGGCCCGTTTATTTTCGTCCTCACATTATCCCATCCTTCAAAAATGACCCCCCAAAAAACACACGCTAGGACGACTAGATGGGTTTCTTTACAATGTCTGTTTGTGATCCAAATTAAAATAAGAGCATTGTCATTTTGGGTCTCTCCACAAACTGATCTAACTTCTCAGCTCTGCATGCTCAGACCTCTCTCCCCGATGAAAGGTGAACGTATATCTAGTTTTTAAAAATGTATTACGGCCAACACATAAGCATAGGTTAAATACTTAAATTTAAAAAATCATGGTATACAACCGGTTTCGCCCCAAGCACGGTCTTCTACGAGTACAAAATTTAATTACAATTGAAAAGGATTTCAGAAGGATTTGGTACTGCCATCCAACTAGCTCGTGGATTTTCTTTAGTAGACGCAGATCCTTTCTTCAGTTCTCATCCCCGATGACCACCTGGCAAACCTATCTTGGCTGTAAGCAGACGACATTAATCGACACTTCCTGTTTCACGAGATGACCACCAGATGTCTCTGTGTCTGATTTTAAATAAGCAGGTGACCAGATTCCCTTATTAATTTGTACTCGTAAAAGCCGGTGCTTGGGCGAAACCGATTGTATAGCATGATTTTTAATTTGTTATAAATGATTTTTAACTTATACTTGTTTGTTGGCCGTAATACATTTTTTATAACCTCTGTGCACACGTTAACAATTACCGTTATTTTCTACCTAGTTTTTGTATGTTAATTACGGAAAATCTCTAAGGTTTTGTTTGCCATTGTATCTTCCGGTTTTGAAAGCTGGCACGCCAACCACACCATAAATAACATCACAATAAAAAAATATTTGTTTGTTTGCTTGTTTTTTTTTTTCCCTTCCAGTTTGCTTGTTTTTTTTTTTTGTTGGAAACGGAAAAATTGAAAGACTGCTTTATGGCCAGTTCCTGTCGCTCGTTGTATGATTCCATTTAAGCCTACTTCAAGAATTCCATTCAGGTTCTCCTGAAATATCTGTCCTGAAGCGCCAAGGGAAGATCTCTTAGATCAGTAACTTACAAAACACCTCCAAAGCACGAGGAATTCCATTTCCTCGCGGACTGCCTTCCTTTTTTTTCTTTCCCTTCTTTCCCTTCTTGCGACTGGAATCTTGTTGTTGAGTCCTCGTTAATCAATACTCACAAATAATTCACGAAGGCACTTCAAATGAAAAGGCGCTCTTTAAGAGGAGTTAGCGGCTAAATCAAGTTTATCTTAAATTCGCGTTTGTCAAATTCTATAAAAGACAAAATCGAATAGACTACTTTACATTTCATTTGACTTGGCGAAGTGCTTATCTTCTAGAATAGTGGTTCTCACTTTTTTTTTTATGGATTGCGAATACTTTTGAACATGAGAATTAGAGGATAAAATATAATTTTTATTGATGAATATATCAAAGAATGAAAAAAAAAAAAATTAAGACAAGAACCCCCCCCCCCCAAATAAAATGCACACAAATTAAATAGAAGGCTTTCGCACCCTGAGCTGTCAACTAGAGAATCTGGAGTTTCTGCCTTATTAGGCATCATCAGCCAGAGTTACCCTTGATGATAGCTCAGGGTGCGAAAACCTTATATGTCTGCGTTTTGGATTTTTTTTCTTTCACTAACACATGCTTGTTAAATTTATTTTTATTAAAATATAAGTCGTTGATGGCGCTAACCAGCAACAACTAGTTTATTTTGGAGAATCTTCTTTTCTTTTGGAGATGCCATTACTGGATGTTTGTTATGTTTATTGTGAACCCGAGGTGGAGGTGGATTTGAGAAGAATCAGATAAGACGTGCTATCCTACATTTAATCCTTTAAAAATGTTTGAATCTAGTGGAACGAAAACAAACAAACTGAAGGAGATCTTCTTGATAGATAGCATGCTTATTACGGATACGTGACGATCTGAACTTCGGGATTTGAAAATTTTCTTTAGAACATTTCAAATGTTATAAGCACATAGACGTATCTATATCTTCTTTCGATTACTATGGCACAGTTCTCCGGTAATTAATGAACAACAATGAAAAGCGATCCCGTCCACTAAGTGCTGAGGCTTTTTTCGCGCTGATTGTTTTATTTACTAAAATTTTGAGCTTTTATTGTGATATAACTGTTCATACAGTTCAGAAACAGAAGAACACAAAATGGGTGAGTCGTTGGGGGAGGTATTGTTGCAAAGGAAAAAAATGCAATTAGAACAAAATGTCATTTAATATATTAAACATTACTCGTTATGCAGCGACAAAACTCGAAGAACACACACTGCAAACCGTAGCGTTACTTCGCGCGTTCGTGTTTCGTTGTTTTAATTTTTCGTTGTTGTACGTGTTTGTAATATTGGATTTAGGCGCTGTCGCTGTCTTCGGAAGGAATCAGAACAATGGCATGCACGAGGTGGAGGCATGTTCTAGGTGATCGTAGCATCAGCAGTGAAATGTTCAGGGGAAATTTCATTGACCTCGTATTCTAAATATGGAATTTTATTAAAGTTTCGGGAAGATCGTACCAGTCGATTTAAATTTAAAATACAGCTGAGAAAATACTCTCAGAAATATTAAATTTGCTGAGTACTGAGAGCTTTCGCAACCATTCGCGGCTACCGTGTCAATCAAAAGGTTACATAGATAAAATGACTTGGAATTTGTACACTTTGAAATTAAAATTTACTTAATTGTTGAATCGTCAACCAGAAGAAAGTATGATGTCTTGAAGAAGCCACTGACCAATCAACTGTAGGGAAAGTTCTATTTAGCGGTAGGTGACAGGTATCTTCTGGCTGCAATTTGATTGAAGGCTGCAGAGACGGTGTTAGAAGTGGAACCCGTTTTTTATTTCGTTGGTTCAGCTAAGAGCACGGCAAAATGAAGGTTTTGGATGAAGAACTCAGATGGATTATCTATGGAAGGAACTGAGATGGCTAATGGAAAAATAAATAAATAAATAAATAAAAGGTTATTAGAAACTTGAAAAAAATGAATTGGATTGAATTACGAAACGATGGAAATTTTGTGATTTAATTTCCTTTTCAATCTTTCCTAATATCTTGGAGTGTAGTGTCATTTAGATAATATTTAGTATTATTGAGAACAATTCAAATGAAAAATCCTCAGAAATTATAAACAGTAAATAAATGTGAACGTATTTGCAAAAGTTTCTCTTAAGAACGTTTCACATGGATCCGAAAATCGGACGGCGATCTAAAAATCGGACGTATTCTATTTCACTTAAGGGTTTTCTTAAGTGAACATTCATTTTATTTTAATTTTATTTTCACTTATTTTAATTCTCCGAAATGGATATTCGTCTTAAGGAAACCTAAACGCTACTTTGATTTTAAGAAGAAAAGTACAAAGACACAGAAGCCGTTGTTTGAAATAAAGTGAATTCTCCGAAATGAATGTTCGTCTTAAGGAAACCCTTAAGTGAAGTATAATACATCCGATTTTTACATCCGATTTTCGGATCCATGTGCAATGTGCTTTAGCTGATACGTAAATCGGAAAATATTTAAGTTGTATTTTCACAACTAATTGGATTTAGACAATGCGTGCAGAATGACAACAGGTTTTCGATATTTAAAAATTAGTCTATGAGGAATTATATTAGCATGTTTGCAAAGTAATAGATCAGTGTGTTTACATGTCTCCAGAGAAGAATGCGCGAAACCGCATCTCCAAAACATTGACAAAGCAACAGGGCAGAAGTTGAAATACATCCTGACGAAGGCACAAGGAACCGAGCCGAAATATTGAATATTTTCTCCCGAAGTGAGAAAAATTTCACAAACAATTGTATTTTTTTTT
>JAFIDM010010028.1:23471759-23490568 GCA_023159025.1 Thereuonema tuberculata | reverse complement strand
TTTTTTTTTCGCGCTGATTTGTTCAACAATAAATCAATTGAAAAACATTTCAAATATAAAAGTCAGTTCTGGTTTTTAAAAATGCATACCAAGTTCCAAGAAGAACCATCCAGTGGCTCAGAAGTTATTAGGGGATCCACACAAATAGATTCATTATTCTCCTCCCAGCGAAAGAACGAACGTGGACACCAGATGGCGCAATAGTAGAATTTGAATCGACTGTATATGTCAGTGTTTATGGCGGGAAAGTTTATGGCTTCTGATAGGTTTGCCTCGCTTGAGAGTCGCCATTGTGAATAGTTTCTCTCGACAAACTTCAGTCCTGGAATGATTAAGAGATCATGGGTGTAGTTCAAGGTTAGAGTCATTCTTTCGCTGGGTGGGGAATAAGTTGCTTGAGCTTTATTTTCCTATTGGAAACTAAAATAGGCTTCTGACAAAAAAAAATAAAAAAATAAAATGAAATTTAGTTTCAAGTCGAAACACGCATGATTGTTCTACTGTGATCACGATCACTCAGAAACGACATACCCGTCGGAGCTGAAATTTTGAGGATGATATGGGTTGTTACAAGGAAGATACCTATTCTTTTTGCTACTTATCCGATCAATAGATGCCAATTTAGTCACTGCCGAAAATATCTTGTTCTTAGTATTCAATACTCAAAATTGTGTATCTTATAAACCTGAAGTTGTAATGATGTTGCCAATTATCTTCCTGTTTGTTTGTGATGTAAATGTATGTGTCTCTGTTAAAGCACCATAAAAAATTCAAATTAACGTAAAAATGCTAAAAAAATTTTGTTACTTCCTTTGATTTGTTGCTTCCTTTTTTTATTTACTTTTGAATCTTGCTCGGATTCGAAAACCGTATCTTATTTATTTATTTATTTTTTATTCTGCCTTCACGGGCTTGTATTGTCTAATGTAAATAAAGTGAAAAATATATCCCTCGTCACATTGTGAAAATGGTAGAGCCGGAAAAACTACCATAAACATTTATATTGAAACCTCAGAAAGCTTAAATTAATATATATAAAATGTAAATAATTTATACTATCGCTAATTTTGCATGAATGATTGCCGTGCGCTTTATAAAATTCAAAATATTATATTATTGGGTTCACATTATTAGAAAATCTATGTACAGAAACTTAAACACAGTATTCCTGCCTTATCCGTGGGGAATAGATTGGAACACTTGATGCCTGAAAAAAATGGATAATACCAAATCCAATAAACGTCTTTTAACGTACGAGTACGTACATACATACATACATACATACATACATACATATAATAGAGTTTAATTTAGAACTTAAGACACCAATAAAATAATTACCAATAAAATAGAATAGCTATAACAGTACAGTGTAGTACCATAGTAGTAATAATAATAATAAAATATTCTATTGTTCTCACCATCTTTCTTCTTCGTTCATCTTGTGATGAAAACTGATAATGAAAGTGAAATGCAGAAGGTATAACGTCTACATGATGAGATTTTGTTTCTCCTATAGCTTTTCCCACTTTACCGCGTTGGGTCGCTGATGAGCAAGGCGTGCTTGCTCAATAATCGGTTTTGGCAAGGGGGTTTTATTTGATGCTCTTCCTGACACCAACCCAGATCAGGGTAACCCACAGATGCCATAGACTGCGAAAGACGAAGGAGGGAAACAACACAGGAAAGAAAGCAAACCATTCATATCCTCGGCCGGGATTCGAACCCAGGTCCCACCACATCGGCCAAACGGCAGACCGCCGCCTCGGCCATGGCGACACGCACAAATGATGAGATTTTATTTAATGTTTAATATTTTCAAACCGCGGATAACTGAAATCGTGATTGATGAAACAGCGGATACGGGGAATACTGTCAACCTATAAATCTGTGGTTGTTATTAGCAACGAATTATTAAATTATTTTAAAAAAATCTGACTTTCTTTAAAAGCCTTCAACTTGTTGTAATCGTTTTCTACATTTCATTCTTTCTTTTTTTGCAGACGAGTAAATGACGTCACATATCCTTCCGCTTCATAACATTTATCTGTTCTGAAATTTCTTATGCTGTGATTGGCGCAGAACAAACTCCAAATTACATTTTGTAATACAGTAGAACTCCTCTAATCCGGCACGTTCGGGAATTGAGGCATGCCGGATTACGAAATATTCCGGATTACAGGATGAATATCGGGAAAACGTGAATTAAACAAAAAAATGACAGTAAAACATTTTTTTTTAACAGCTTAAGTAGGATAAAAAATTACATAATAATGTAAAATAACTGACTATGAAGCAAAAAAGTGCACTGTAGGCTTACAAAAAATTTAATTCGAAGTTGAGCAAGACGGTTGATTGAAGCCCATGGGATTGTTCTTTTTGGTAAAAGCCATCTTAAACGAATCTCGAATGTCGATTTGCTTTTTAGTCTTCTCTCCCTGTTTTTTTTTTTATAAAGTCATTTCGTATGATGTGGAGTTTCATAATTTCAGCATCATTGAACGAACTGCTGCGTTCTGAAAAATTGATACAGTATAAATCACTCAACACAAAGTCAAGCTCTACAAAGCACAACAATATTCGATAATGATACAGCAACCTGAGTGTCAAACTAAACTGAAACTGAACGTGAAACGTTAACAAAGCCACAGTGACGTCCAGGAAACATGCGACTCCCGAACATATATGATGTCACCCGAAATCGGCCGAAGATGAGCGCCTTATTATATTCGACGACTGGCCTCTCATCCATCCATGCATGCTGATACGCTTTGTCCGGCACAATGTTTTCCCTCGCGCCTTCCGATGGCAAGCAAATTTGAACAAGGCATGATTGATGTTTTGTGATCGATATAAATAATTATTTTTTTTCGAAAGTCGTGCCGGATTATCTAGCGTGCCGGACCGTAGGATGCCGGATTAGAGGAGTTCTACTGTAAATAAAAAAAAAAATAGATAGATATTCACCTGTTGATAACAACGCAAATTGAACATTTCAGGACGCTGTAAATCCACGAATAGCAGCTCTATTCTAAGTTTTATTGGGACTATTTTGTTTGTGGCGTTAGTAAAGTAATGATAAACAAGCAGTAAACTATTGCAAGTCCTCCGCGGAATGCAATATATAGAAAGCAGTTATAAACAAATTCTGATGCATTACTCTTCTCTGTGCGAGCTGTTTCCTAACAGACTCTAAACAGAGAAGAATCAGGACAATTTTTTTTTTCTACCAAAATCTCAAAATTTAGAGGAAAACAAAAGAAATAGCTGAGCTTGTTTATGCCTTGTCAATTCTGCCCCAAATCTTGACGCTGTTTCTTTTTTGGCCGTGGTCCAGCTTCTAAATCACGTTAGGCTTAACATCCGTTCCATTGTTAAAATTTTAATTGCTCAATTTGCTGGAGCTCCTTCTGTCATTGCATGTTTAAGACTTTTAATTAAACTTGAACGTGGACTTCCAGCCTGAATTAATGAGATACCCTTTTTTAAAACGCCGTAATTTATCTTCTTGCGGAGTTTTCAATTACCAATTTGTAAGATAATGAACAAAATCGCTCGCTTGTACATTCGGTACAATCTTTAGCGGTGTCTTCTGGGAAAATGGAGAAGTAAAATTTCATCAATTCCAAGGAGGAATTGAATTCAGTTATCACCAGGTAAAGAAAGATTTTCTGTGATAAATTATCTTATTTTGGACTCGGTGAATCCTTTTGGAACTTCGTTTAACTTACGAATGCCGAAGGCTAAACTGCTGCGATATCTGTAGGCCTATTTGTCATCCCTTTGATTAACTGTACAAAAACTTCAAACGCTGCACGAGTTTCTGGTTTACCATTTAGAAGCATGGCCTGATTACTTTCTTATGCCTTGAGTCTTGCTATCAGTTGTTAGATTACATGTTTTTATTGCAATTCAAATAAGCCCAGAAAACAAAAACAAAAAAATGGCGATGAAATTAAAATTATGTAACTGAAAACAATCAAAAAGTGTGCGATAAATAGGACAATTAAAACTTTTCTACTGTTCTTCAAAAGATGGCTCTCGGGAGCTAGTTCGTCCATTTTTGATTATCTAATGTTGCTCCGAAATATTCCATATATTCTTAGTACGATGCTAAGAATAGTCACCGTACTCCTATACTCTTACAACTTGAACATATTTCGGCACAATATTACGAATCTCGTCAACACAGTACAATCTCCTGATACAAAAACACATCCCATTCCACATTCCACCTGCACAACTGTATCGATTTCTCAAACTCATTTTGGTTGAATTATTCAGCATGGCTTCGTCTTAATGACCTAAGTCATTAGGTCTTCGGTTAGAAATCACAACATTCTATATCTACAGTAACGATATTAAGTAATAAGCAATGAATCCTAAACTGTAATAAGCAATGAATCCTAAACTGTATAGTGTTATTTTTTTGTAACTAATTTACATACATACTAAAATTACATTAAATTTATTGAAATAAAAACGTAATTTTATTAATTTCAGCATGAAATACGAAATCAAACGCAAAGATTACGAAAAAGATTTAATGAAAACTTAACATATATTAAATTAAGATGAACTGATGTTTGACATTGTCTTTAACACGGTATATTTTCTTAAGCTAATACAGTGTAACCTCCTTTAACGGACACTCCGAATAGCGGACACCTCTAATTAGCGGACATTATTGCGGGTCCCAGTCCCTCAAAATAGGACATTCCATGTTATCCACTCCGAATAGCGGACATTCTGAATAGCGGACAGTTATTTTAATGAAATAAAGAGTTAATGAAAAAAAGTTAATAGTTAATGAAAAAAAGATAGTCCTCCCCAATAGCGGACACCTCCCAATAACGGACAAAACTTGCGGTCCCATGACTGTCCGTTATTCGGAGGTAGCACTGTAGTTATATTCGCAGAAACCATTATTGTCTTTATCTTCTTTTTTTGTTGTAATTTTTGTAATCATGTTTCTCCCCTTCCCACCTCCGGCCCAAATACTCAATTTTAGGAGTACACTGTTCTATATTTAACGGTATTTTTGTAGAACCACAGAAGTGCTAATTTAAAGAAAAGATTAAAATGGTGGCCATTGCAAATACGGCTGGGCGTCACTTGAAGAAGAGAGTCTTTATATGAACATTATAGAGAAGAACGGGCTAAAACGATTCAATTTTATTTTGAACTAAGTCTACAGCTTGTGATCAGTAAAACTAGCCTCAGGAAGCCAACGTTTTAGCGCTAAAAACCTAAGATCCATTAAGTTTTGATATTTTTCGTAAGTTAGGAATGGGAAATCAAAAGCCTGTCTTTAACGTTGCGGTGAAGCGCTTTTTTTCTGTGATAAATAAAAATTAATTATGTTAAGAAGCTGAAAATTTAGTTGGTCTGCTTTCAATTCGTATAAGAGCAGCCCAAACTAAACTGAGAAACACTATTTACATCAACTTATTTACATCCTGCGGAAGGCTTGCAAGTTCTTACGCCAACTTCGATTTTTCTTGTTTTCTTTTGTTCTGTAGTCTACTCCTTTATTTTTTTTAAAAAAATCATTGCTGCTTATTTTAGTTTCACATTGATTCCCCCTACCCCCCCCCCCTTTTCTTTTTTTTTTTAACTGAAGTGCAGTTTTTGCGTTTTGTATTCTTTGTTCTTTAAACCTCCTTTGGTGCAATGTAGGCATTGTCTTTCTTGTGCTCTTAGAAGCAGCCAAATCAATATGGCAGGAACGATGTTTTCAAATGCAAACAGTGGCCACTGGAGACACACTTTAATAGCTTTAGTAAACAATCTATAGGAAGAGAGAGAGAGCTCTATTTCCAAGGCTAATCGCTTCAGAAGAGATGGTATTAACTTACTTCACGAGACTAAATATTTTTGTAGGGAAAGCAATCTTCCTGTTGCTTACGACAATGTGGACAACGAGTCTAATGCAGAATTCTTGCTTAACTATCAGTTACAGAAAAAAATAATAGAGATGAAATCATATATACACTTACTATCTACTTAACAAGCAGCAGTGGAGGAGGGATGGTGATGGAGGAAACCGAAATAATCGTGATCACCTTTAAGTTTAACCTTACATGAGCAACGTACTAAATTTTAAGAAAATCCGACCAACCGTTTTAGCGTTATTCTCATACAAACAGAAGAACAATGTTCAAGTGAATTAAAATAAATTTAACGTGCGTGTTTACAATTGGAACTTCAACGCACATATTTAAAAAAAACTACTCTACAACCTCGTTTATCCGGACTAACTGGGACCAAATCCGGAAAATCGAAAATCCGGTTAATATGGGTAGTAAGCAAAACATATCCTTAAATAAGCGACTTATTGATCCTTAAATAAGTTTATTACGATAAAAACCTGTCACTATGACACTAGTAAAGCTTTATTAAACTCTACAAAAAGCATTTTATTACCATAATTCATTGTACAATCTATGCAGGAACTGTATCAAATCAAACTGTATTATCAACTGTAATCAAAATAAAAAGCGAATGTTTGGCGTACTTATAGTTATGTTCTTGTTATCATAGTTAATTTTTTTTTTAAAATGTAATGTTCACATAGATAATAATTTTTTTTATTTAATTTTTTAAATATTTTTTTTACATTTTAAACATTTTTTTATTTTTAAACATTTTTTTTTTTTTTATTTAATGTTCACATAGATAATATGTCTACAAGTCTGATCCGGATTATCCGGAGATCCGGATCAACGAGGGCCGGATAAACGAGGTTGTAGTGTAAATACAATAGTTATAGCGAAATCGGTCGGATCAATATTTTAATTGTAGGCTGTACAGTTTCTTAAAAATATGTGCATTAGTGTTAACGTTCAAGTGAGATAAGTAAACATTTCGCATCCTTATTTATGTATTTGCTGAATATATAAATTTACTTTCGGATTTTCCACTTGTTGAAAAGTCCTCAAACACTTTAGGCAAATTCCAGTAATTTTATTCAAATTGAACCATCGCAAATTTAAATGGAGTGTGATGCACATTAGATTTCAGTAAAGATAATTCTTTAAGGCCATGAATTTAATTGTCATTGCCTTTTTTTATCAGGCTTTCCCTGCGCTAAAGTTTTCAGTGCACAAAGTAACTTTTACTTTGATCGCTGCTTTTTTCAATATGTACTCAATATTTTCAATATTCTGTAGCGAGAAGTTACAGAAATTCAGTTTATTATTTCTATCGTCTTATTTTTAATGATCTGTTAACTGTACAGAGTTTTAGTAATTTATTAGAAAGATAAAAATAAGAATCTCTCTTGTTTGTCGCTTTCACGTCATTAGAATAAAATATGCTTGTAACGTGGGTATCAATGACGTCAAACCGGCCATCATCGACTCTGTAAAAGACGTACATTTACGCGCGTGACCCAGAAACGGACTGTGCATGATTCCCAAAGAAATCTAAAAATAAAAAAAAATATAGAGGTGTTACTTTATTCTGATAACAGCTTTACTCTGCGGCGAGTTGTAATTTGGTGTCAAATTGATTATTTCACATTGGAAGCGTAATCAAATTGGTAGCAATACATCATTCGGCGAAAGGAAATTGATTGTAGCGAGCTGGGTGGTTTTGTTTGCTGACGTAGGTAGATCACCGAAATAAATTGGTGTGTGGGGGTCCGCCCGCCTGTTCACGCAGCTGGTATCGAGCAGGCGCGCCATTGTCATGCAAATGACCGCCTTTCCCTCATTGCCTTAATGTAACTGGTTCGAGGAGAATCGAGGCACCCTTCGTGCATCTTTAGCCACAAACAACAATGACTGCCACTCGTGTCCATGAATAAGATCTTTCTTTTTCGTGGAAATGATGAAAATTCCTGTTTCGAATAGAATTGTTACAACTGTCTCCGAATAACTTATATCGGTAATGACAAGAATAAAAAAAGGGGGCCTTTCTATTGATTTTATTTTAATCGGAAAATAAATACACATTACTGTATATTGAGTATAACTGTCAGAGTTGGAAAATAGTAAAATTAAAAATAAATTTTTAAGTCTTATAATTTCTTGCTTACAGGGTGTTTCCGCTAAGCGGATTTTTTACTGTTATTTTTAAATTTAAATTAATTTAAATTAAATTGTTAAGATATTTATATATGAGCAAACTTATTATGGTCTTCATCCTTCCGATCTCGAAATGGATACCATAATACTGTATTCTCAGTTTCCACGCGATGATATACGAGAGAATTAGCCTTGTGTATTTATAGGGATAACTGTTCGGTTATCTACATCTAAAAGTCGGAATGAATTTGAAGATATTTCATTTAAAGGTACTATATAAGAGTCAAATTCTACATTTTTGAAATCTGAATATTCATAGGATCAATATCATTGATGACCAATAGTTTTTAAAGTTAGAGTAGGAAAATTAATTTCATCAAGAAGATATAGTAAACGAAGTGATGGAAGGGCAATAAAGATTAAAGTAATAGCAGGAATAATTGTTCAGATTGTTTCAATTTCTTGCCCTTCCATTAATTGACGATTAGAAAATTTATTTACTATTATTATGGCTAATATATAACTTACTAAAGTAGTAATTAGGGTTAGAACAATTATAGTGTGATCATAAAAAAAGATTAATTGTTCTATTAAAGGGGAATTAGCATCTTGAAAAGAGAGTATCGATCAGGTGGCCATTAGTTATTTAATAGTAAGACTGAGTTGATTATAGGTATGATCAGCCGGAGGAATATTGTTTTGTCACTCAATAGATGAAGGAAGATGAAGAGAAAAATCTACTTGTCGTTGGGTAATTATAGCTTCTCATAGAATGAAAATCAAAAATAGAACAGCAATAAATGAAATTGTAGAACCAATTGATGAGACTACATTTCAACTTATGTAAGCATCAGGGTAGTCTGAGTATCGTCGTGGTATACCTCTAAGTCCTAAAAAGTGTTGAGGAAAGAAAGTTAAGTTAACTCCTAAGAATATTATAAAGAATTGGATTTTTAATATAGTTGGGTTTATAGAAATTCCTAGGAATAAAGGAAATCAATGGGTAATTCCTCCTAAAATTGCAAATACTGCTCCTATAGAAAGGACATAATGGAAGTGAGCTACAACATAATAGGTATCATGCATTATAATATCAATTGATGAATTAGCTAGTACTACTCCTGTTAAACCTCCTACGGTAAATAGGAATACAAAGCCTAGGGCTCACAAAAGAGGAGCTTCATATGTAAATTTTGAACCGTGAAGGGTGGCTAGTCAACTAAAAATTTTAATTCCTGTTGGAACTGCAATAATTATTGTAGCTGCTGTAAAGTAAGCTCGTGTATCTACATCTATACCTACTGTAAATATATGGTGGGCCCAAACAATAAAACCTAAAAGTCCAATAGCTAATATAGCATAGATTATTCCTAAAGCTCCAAATGGTTCCTTTTTTCCTGATTGTTGACTAATGATATGAGAGACTATTCCAAATCCAGGTAAAATGAGAATGTATACTTCTGGGTGTCCAAAAAATCAAAATAAATGTTGGTAAAGAATGGGGTCTCCTCCTCCTGTGGGGTCAAAGAATCTTGTGTTAAAATTACGATCAACAAGAAGTATAGTGATAGCTCCTGCTAGAACTGGAAGTGATAAAAGAAGAAGAATGGCTATAATAATAAATACTGCTCAAACAAACAAAGGTATACGTTCAAATAATATACCTCTAGTTCGTATATTAATAATAGTAGTAATAAAATTAATTGCTCCTAAAATTGATGATACTCCTGCTAAATGAAGGGAAAAAATTGCTAGATCTACAGATGCACCAGCGTGAGCTATTTCTCTAGCTAAAGGTGGATATACTGTTCATCCTGTTCCTGCTCCTCCTTCCTAGGCTTATGATTATTATCCCAATTCATTTTTCCATTCAATAGTTCAACTTATTTAAGAGGATGCTAAAGACCCAAAGGCTTTTTTAATCGATATTCGAGTCCTGAATAACTTACCACATCTCAAACACTTTTGCAGTTAAAAACCTGAAATTTTGTAAAACATAAGTGAAAAATTTTTTTTTTATAGTTTCGTTTTTTTTCAGAGCATTTTAGGATTGACCCACACAACGGTACACGTAAAAGCGTAAACATACACATAAACAACAACAAGTTTAACGTGCGGAAGTAATATTGATATACATTACAATAAAAACATACATGCACGTGAAAAAGGAATCACTGATCTGTTTTTTGGAATTTTGTTAGCGGAGGTTAAATTTCTGCTCTTTCTTATTTTATATATTGGGAAATATATGTAATTTATGTTGTTTTTTAATCGTAAGGGACATTATTTTCTTGACTTTTGTTTTCTCTATATGTTTCTTGGGATCACTAATTGTAAGATATGGGGGGGAATCCAGCTGAAGAAGGCTAGGAAGCCTGAAACAGCTGTTCTGGATTCCCGGTATCGAAATTCCAAAAAACAGCTCAGTGATTCCTTTTTCATGTGCTTATATGTTTTTATTGTAATGTGTACACATAAAAAAAACTAGGAAAAATTAATGAAAATAGCTTATCACAAATGTAATTCTATGATCATGGTATCGGGTTATTTTTTTTTTTTTTTAGCCTACTATCCTAAGAAAGGAGTTTATCATTGCCCCTCCCCCTTCCCTTCTCACCCCTAACGAACTTTCATCAGCTGGATGATCTTCTTGAAACTTGGTGTGCACAAACATACTAACTTCTAAATTTGAAATCTTTCCCGAGTGAGTCTTTGTCGAGGAATTAGCACCAGAAGTCAACAAAAATTCCGTAGATTCCTTTGCACTGGAATCTAACTGTATTTTTATTCTGTTTCTGTTAATATTTCATTGTTGTTTTTTTTTTTAAAAAATTAAATCTAATCCCCTTTTATCTAATCCGTTAAAAAAAAATCTGTGATTTATTATGATTAAAGCGAATCCGTTTCGACAACTTGAAGTAATATGGATTTAATTTTTAGCGGTCCATGTTACAGTTAATATAGGGAACCGCTATTGCTTTTGTGTTGTCTGTCTGTCTGTCACACTGTATGTCACACTCTGTAGCGGCCAAACGGTTAGAGATATTAGAATGAAATCTTCACCATTGTGTTCAGCATCCAAAAGTAGGTGACAACGTAAAAAAAAAAATCAGACCTGTAGGACCACTCTCTGACCCCTAAATTAACGTTTTCCGTAGCAGTGTTAATAGTAATGATAACAATTAACACAGTAATAATACTGATGCTTCTACATAACAATACTAATAATTGCCAACAGGACGTCATTGTTAATATTTACAAACATATTGTTTCATAAATTCTTTAACATATCCAAATAATGCACTAAGCATTGTATTAGCGGCCTCTAGGTTACAGCTTGCCTGTAAAACATAAAGGAACGGTCTTACATTTACATGCTCTTGCTTTTAATTATTTTGTTTATACAGTTGTGCATATTATGGGACCGCTTTGCTTTTGACACTGTCTAAAATCATTAATTACCTTGTTCTTTTTTTTAGAAAATGGGAAATTTTTATTCTTGGGGTTAAAACAGGCATTCGAATTTGAAAATCAATGTTGGCTTTTTGTTTTGTGTTGTTTTCACGACTTATTATTTTTTTTTTTCTTTATTTAAGATATCATAAACTTTCAAAACAAAATAGTTTTAGTTTAGCTCAATAGGCTTTAACTAAAGTTCTTCGAACGACTTTAAAAACAGAAAAATTAAAAAAAAAAAAAAAAAAAGCTTACTGAAAATGCTGTGTTAGTTTGTGTTTTATTTACGAGCTGGCGGATTTAAACGTGCATATCTGTTCGACCTGTTTACTTTCAGCTTTGATTGGACTGCGAGATATTAACTAATACGTTTAATCTCCTCTAATTGAAGTCTGATTGATGTTGTCCCATTTGTAATGTTTTACCAGTCAATAGATGGCGCCATACGTGCGATTGTAACATCTGCTTATTGAATTTTCGCTATTTATCGACAACGCCGTTAAAGACGAAGACCTAAATGGAAGAGAAATGAATATTCATATACACTGAATTGATTTCAAGGAATTGGCAGCTCTATTTTTTCTCTCTCTCACTGAAACTGTTAAAGGAAGAAGCCTCGGAGCTGCCATTAAATCCCTACCAGTGCGTCCCGTCTTAGGTGAGCAGCTTATCATGCTGGTCTCTCCATTGATCGTTGGTGCTTGATTAATCGAACTTTCTACTCCTTCCCCTCTCACTGTCTTGCATTTCTTGGCTTCCCAACATCATTTGACGAAGTACACTGGCTTCCAGAATACTAATGCCCTCCCTGAAGCCCCAACCCATGAATCTCACACAAACAAAAATAAAAAAAAATCACCTTCCTCGTCTAGGAAAAAAAAAAAAAGAAGCAACCTAATCTAATATTTGCTTTTATTCCCGTTGAAATTCGTACATCTTGAAGCGCCGCTGATTGGTGCTAATTTGTATAAGTATTTAAACTTATAAAGAAAAAAGAAATCCTGAATGAACTGTAAATTGAACTTGTTTTATTTTTCATTTTTGTAATAAAAACATAGACAAAACAACCTCCGTACATTTTATACCATGCTGAATCTTTCGGGGACTTTGAGCACTTACAATGTGGCCACCAGGCATCAGAAGGTCGAGAGTTCATATTCGTTCTCAGCACAGTCGATTCACTATTTTCCTGATCCCAGTCAGTGGCCCTCTAAAACCGGAAACGGTCTAAGCTGAAAACTAGACTTTTCCCCCCAAATATTCTCTTTTGGGGAAATCTATTGAGGTGCACTGGGGAACTATAACTCATGGGGCTCTCTCTCTCTCTCTCTCTGGTGTAACTGTCTTTACGACAGGTTTCAATTGAACGCTCTCCATTTTCTTCTATCCTCTGCATCTTTCTTCAATTGTTCATACTTTCTTCCCCTTTTAACATCATCCAGCATTCCAATCCTTCTTCTTCCTCTTCCTCTCTTTCCTTCCACTTTTCCTTCTATTATTCTTTGTTGTAGACAATTTCTTCGTAGCACACGTCCTAACCAAGATGTTTTTCTCTTGCGTATGGTTTCTAACAATTTCCTTTTTTCACCTATTCTTGTTAGAACGTCCTCATTCCTTACTGTATCCGACCATTTCACTTTTAACATTCTTCTCCAGAGCCACATTTCAAAACTTTCTAGAAATCTCTCTTCCTTCTTTTTAATAGTCCATGATTCACTACCATATAACACCACACTCCAAACAAAACATTTAGCAAACCTTTTCCTTAATTCTATTGAAATGCCTTGTGCTGTTAACAGTGCTTTTTACCTTTTCAAATGCTCCTTTACGTAACCATTGTTATTCTACTACTTATTTCTTCGGTACAACTTCCATCCCATCTCACCAGACTTCCCAAATATTTAAATGCCTTGCTGTATAATCTTTCCCTCTAAGGAGATATTCACACTACCTTCTTGCCTGTCTATTCTCATCACCTTGGTTTTTCCCACATTTAAGTTCATTCCAAAGTCTTTCCCAACTGTTACTATACTGTCCATCATTTTCTGTAACTCTTCTTCTGATTCTGCCAACACTGCTTGATCATCTGCATACTTAATTGTTTTCAATCTTTCTCCTCTTATCACAACACCTCTTGCTTCTCCTAAAGCTTTCGCAGTGAGTTGCTCTGCATATACATTAAAAAGCACTGGTGAAAGACAACACCCTTGTCTAACTCCTCTTCCAATACCCATCTCTTCAGTTTCATCATCTCCTACTTTTACAGCCACTGCCTGCCTACAATACATCTCCTTTATTAGTCTTCTATCCTTCCAATCAATGCCAATTTCTTTTAAAATTCTCAGTAGTACATACCAATTAACCTTATCGAATGCCTTTTCCCAATCAATAAAACAAACAAATAAGTCTTTATTCACTTCTAACATTCTTTCTCCCATCATTCTCAAACATCCTATGGAATCTCTAGTTCCTTTTCCTTTTCTAAAACCGAATTGATCTTCTCCCAAATTTTCCTCAATCTTTCTTTCAATTCTTTTCAATATAATCCTTGTTATTGCTTTTGTAGTATGGCGTATAAAACTAACTGTCCTGTAATCTTCACAATCTTTGGCATTATATTTCTTTGGTAACGGAACCAAAATAGTTTTAAGCAGTTCTTCAGGCCAAATACCTGTATCATATTGATCAAATTTGTCAATCTACTTATTGCATCTTTTCCCAAGTTCTTTAGTGCCTCAGATGGTATCCTGTCGCATCCCATCGTTTTCCTTTCCTTGAGGTCTTCTATTGCTTTTTCCGCCTCCTCCCTCAATATCTTTTGTCCTCTATCTATTTATTCACATTCCCTTTCATCTTCCAGATCTATTTCAGAATGTCCAGCTTTACTATCATATATCACTTCCACATACTCCTTCCATATCTTTTTGTGTTCTTCAACACTTGTTGTTATTTTCCCATATTTATTTAACATACCTTGCTTACTTATTTTCTTTGTCTCATTCTTTGTTAATTCTTTAACTATTTTTATACATTTCTTCCAATCTCCTTGTTTTTCTAAAATTTCCACCTTCTCACAATGTTTCTCCATCCATTCTCTCTCTAAGGGGGCGTGAAAAAAGATTAAGGGAGATTATCGGAAATAATTTCGGTCACATGGTCTCTTTGATAATTTTTTTTCCCCAAAAATATTATGTTGTTATTTGGATCATAATAACAGGAGTAGACACTGGTTAAACAGTGAACACATCTGATACTTTATTTACAAAAAAACAAAACAAAAACAACACTGGTTTTATGTACAGTTACAATGGATTCTCAATTTAGCCGCCAATCTCATCCAGATCCGTCTGTGCCGGAGATCCAATCGTAGAAGAACTCAATTCCAGGAAGGGGCTTAATTCCTAGGATGCCTAGCTAATCCCTTAATCCCTTATCCTTGAACCTCGGAACAATATTAAAGAAAAATAATATTTTTTATGTTAATATCTTTTCTTGTAAGAAAAATCCCCGTGAGTGAGATGATAATACTCTGAGGCACGTTTGTGAAGCAAAAGAAATTAAGAAAAAAGTAGAAATAAAAATAATAATAATAAAAAAAAGCAATTATTTTATTTCCGTTCGGTAGGCTTCAGTGAAAAAAACTTACTGTCGGTTTCTTTTTTTCTTTGTTCGTTGTTGCTTTCCTAAAACGAGAACATTTTCTCATCAAATAAGACTTTATCAACAACAATCCAGGAGGATTCGCGAATAGCGCGAAGTGTTTTGTCACAAAACAAATGCAGATTACCATTGACAAGCACTCTGCCGGAATGAGAGAGGAAAGACGTTACGAAAAAGATTTTTCCAGAACAGGTGGTGTACTAGAGTTGAAAGCATCTTAAAAAAAAAAAAAAATTCCTTTAAAGAAAAGACTGCAACATCATTGCAGCAAGCGGACGTTAATCGAGATTATGATTTGTATATGTCTGAACTAAAGGATTAGGATTAAAATGAAAATTTGGGCGTAGATAGTTAACATTCAATCTATTTATGAACGTACAATGTTATTGTTACTTTCAACTGTTTTCAAGTGTTTGTAGCTTAATTCCGCTGGGTAAAAGTTCACACCCAGAATAATTGAACTTGATGATGTTGTAGATGCGTTGTTAAAATAACGGGGACACAGACGGATTAACAGTTAACTAATGACTTCACTGACAAACTTTTGTATATATCTGTTGTATATATAGATTAATTGAAAGTGGGTGGCTTGACTGCCGAGCACGTCGACCTGAAAGATCTTTTGTACTATCCCACGGAAAGAAGGACAGACGGAGAGAAAGACTGAGAAAGGATGGTGTGAGGAATGCAGGGGAAATGGGAGAACCCCGGGAAAACCTGCCCAGCGCGGATCGCCACCATCAACGAAACCCACATGAGAACCGAACCCGGGACTCAGAGGTGAGAGGCCAGTGTCTTAGCGACATCGCCAACCGCGCGGCCTAATTCACTATATATACAAGAGTTTTGGATTCCTGGAGACCTCGATTCCAGGAACAATCTTAATCCCGCGATGTCAGATAATCCCTTAATACCTTGATTTTGTGAACCCATATTTCCATTGGGGACTCAGCATTTAGCATTGGGAGAGATGGGTAGATCAAAATAATTAGTTTAAGTTTGACTATAAACATCGTATCAAATTTTAAAGACATTCTTGTGCTAAACATCAATGGCAGGTTTTTCTCGCGGTTCTCCCGTTTCCCCTGCACTTCTCCCACCATACTTTCTCAGTCTTTCTCTCAATCTGTCCTTATTTCCGTGGGATAGCACCAATAAACCAACGGTCGGGGTGCTCGGCTTCCTTGCCACCCACACTCGCCACATAACTTAAGTGACATCCTCGTACCGTTTAACTTATAAATTTCATGGTAAATTTTGAGAGATGATTTAGACATAGTCCAAAATACACAGACATGTTTTAAGTTCGACCATAAATCACCTATATGCCAAGTTTTCTGAAAATCCCTCCAGCCGTTTTAACGTGATGCACGTACAGTTCGACAAATGGACAAAAAAAAAAAAATGTTCAGGAACAGATATTTCATGCTCTCCGCCATTATTATAAAATTGATATTGCGGAGAGATAATTTTTCTTATTTTAATTTCAGCATTATTTCGTGAATTAGCTTGTATAGGATTTTTATTTTGTCGGAGATGATGGAATGATATATAAAACTAAAAATTCGAGCTTGTGCAGATTTTTCTCTGCAAAACTAAACCGAATATGTGAGTTAGTGCCGTCTAATAAAAGAACGACACCCCCAGCACGTTCGTGAATTGTATTATCTCGCTATAAACGACACGAGAGACATAAAAAGATCGCTTGACCACAGTCGCGCAGCAGAAGTAACGGATAATGACCAAACTGATGGATGCCGAGTCGCGCTCAGGAGATGCATGGACTTTGAAATTACATTAGGAGTCTAAGTTAAATAACGCGTAGGAAAGAAGAAATTGTTACGATCAGTGTCAGTTACAGCTGGCTCGACACGAACAATGTTAATAAGTGAGTGATTTAATGGATTGAGAACATCGGGAAAAAAAAAAGGTTAATGTGCTTGGACTTAACGGCGGAAGATGTTGGACGAGAAAGCTGTCCATACCTTCCGATGTTAGGAATTTCTTAATAAGAAAACGCTTCGAAATAAAAAAGAAATTAAGTTTTTAATATCAATTTTAATAAAGAAGGTTTAACGTGCATTGATATAATATGAAAAGGGAAGAAAAATCTATAAAATGCACAAATTCGTTAGAATTGTTTCCTTTAACGCATTGAGCCATTATCAATAGCAATCTGGGACAGCTGTTTCGTCCTTATTTTTCTTTAGTTGTTTGCTTTCAACCAGGTTCCACTTCCGAAAAGCGGGAGTCGGAATCACAGGTACCGACGCATTCCGAGTTCCATTATCAAAGCTAAATCTGGCTGATGAGTCCTAATAAGGACGAAATAGCTATCCCAGATTGCTATTGATAATGGCTCAATGCGTTAAAAGCAAACAATTCTAACGAATTTGTGCATTTTATAGATTTTTCTTCCCTTTTAATATCAATTTTACGTAGGCCTATTTTTCATTTCAACGAACGAATTTCACTGTTAAAATTTAGCATTTGTATAACTTCAATTACCTTCAGTAAAATGATTATTTCATCTGTGTGAAGGAAAAACCGTGAAAAAGACTTTTTAGCTGAACTTTTCTTTGAAACTAGACTACATGACCTCGAAAAAAAGATTTTTTTAAGGCAATTTAAAGAAGTGTTTTCGAATTTCATCGAATTCCTCATCGTAAATAATTACTTGTAGATCAGGAACAAATTTTTAGAAATTTAAAGCCGAGTTTGTCGAGATAACAAAGGTTATTTCCCCGAGAGGAAACGTGGTTGTGACCTTTTAATGTTTTAATTCAATTTTATGTAATTTTTAATTCTTAATTTCTATAAAATTAGTCTAGCCAAGTGTACAGGCTTAACAATTTTCACAGTACACGTATAAAAACCTTATTTTGAGAAAGGTTGGCACTGATCATGTAAAAAATTTCATCAAAATGAAAAGTGATGAAGTGAAATTTCTTGGAATGATCTTAGGATATTTTTTTGTTTTTGTATTTTTTACTTTTTTTATTCAAAAGAAATTTATCGACAAAGATTCAAATGGAAAAAATTTCAAGTGAAAACCACTCTCTCGTCCCTGCTTCGGAAGATGCGTTCACTGGTTCAGAAGGGTTATATACAAAGATAGTCTGGTTTATTCTGGTTTTGGGAAGGTAAACTAAAATCAAAACATGATAATCTTCTGCGTGCCCAGTTTATTTTTTGAATTCAATTGAGCATTATGTTTTGTAGGCAGAGGACCTATATATATATATATATATAGTACAACCTCATTATAACGGACTAATAGGGGCTGAAGGTTGTCCGTTTTAATGAAAGTCCGGTTTATAACAAATAATTCTTATAGCAATGTAATGCAGCATGGTGTACATCAATAAAAATACAATAGTTAGTATAAAAAATGTTTATTATATATCAAATAAAAAAACAGCCTTCAACATAGTAGGTTGATTTGAAAAAGATGTGTACTTATTATACACTGCATTAATCTTTAGAACAAGAAGGTCCTGGTTCATGTTGATTGGTTACATTCATTGGTTTGAAAAAATAATTTATTTTCTGCTGGGTTTGTTTGCTGCTTATTTCTTCAGTTAATAACTGACGTAAGTGTTCATAATATGCAAACACATTTTCATTTGCCGATTATTTAACATATTGAATAACAAAATTTAA
>JAFIDM010010028.1:23439630-23471359 GCA_023159025.1 Thereuonema tuberculata | reverse complement strand
GACTCAACGGAATCTCTTAGGAAAAGAATTTTCTTTCTATTTATTTGCATTTATGCAAATATTACAAAAAGAAAAGAAAAAAAAAAAGCAAAGCACTTTCATTTGAAAATATATGATCCTTCATTTCCCCCCCCCCCCACATAAAACCCACTATGAGGAAATTTAAAAATTATATCCTCTATAACAAGGGGTGGATGGGGAATTAAATGAATACCGCTTTAGAATCAACCTAGAAACCTAAAACGATATTCTCAAATGTTTCATAATCACCTTCCCTAGAACTTCTGTTTACAAATTCATGAACTGATGCGAGCGGTTTATACAATGTCAATCACAGAACGATGGATTATTAATGGCTAGGTGCTGTAACATTGCAAATAGACATCTTTAGTTTTTTCAAGAAGCATTTTAACATTTAAAGATAACTCATAACTTCTATTCCGTATTAATTTTAATGATAACATAAAAACTCCAAACGAACTGAAACTTATTAAGAAACTTTACGTACAGTCCAACAGACGGATCTTGACGATCTCGTATTTTCGTGATTTCACGTAATTTACGCGAGAATAGCCTCTATCCATGTCTTCTCACAAAAGGGCGAGAAAGAAGGCTTATCGACTCCGGGAAAGAAGCGACCACAGCAAGCCCCGTTACTGTTGTAGACGATTTTGACCGATGCCTTATTCGCCGCTGCATCCATCGTCTCTACGCTGAAGCTAAAAATCCAACTTTAACATTTTTTCTCTAGCATTTTCCTAGTGACAGACATTCAAAATACTAAATTCCTTGAGACCTGCGGAAGAGGCTAAAGGCCAGATCTCGTGTTTTCCGTAATTCTCACGTAAACGAGATCGTCAACATCCATCTGTTTGACTGTAAAAGATGTTTGCTGTTTACGTAAAAGATATATTGTAGTTTCTATTTCATTGTATTCGGTGGGTATTAATTTTAAAACGCATGCACACCCCCGACTTGTGATGTTTTGTATTTTCGATACTTTTCAATTACCACCATTCCCTGATTTGAAACACTTGCTTCGACGACATATTAGCGACAAGATGCAACCATTCGCATTGGTCTTATACCTGCCGTCGCTGTAGTCAGCTTTCAATGCTAAACCTTAGAGCATTAGATCTGTTACATCGAAATTTATAAAAGAAAAAGTAAAACAATCTAGCAAGCAAACCTAGACACTGCTTCGAGTTACGGCTCTGATTTGAAACTTTATCGTTTCTGCTCTGCAACATTCGCGCGCGCAATGCTATAAACACCATTCAATACATTTAAAAAAAAACGCAACCAATAACGAACCGAGAAAATTTCAAAGCTGGATGCGGGATTATAAATGTAATTGAAGTCCATCCAACCAAAAAAATAAAGAACGAAAGAAATAAAAAAATGACGGAACAAGCTGAATTTCTTACTTTCGTACAGGTTACAAATCCCATTAATCTTTATTCTTTTATAACACAATATAACTATGAAAACTACTTAACATTCAACTTAAAGAATACTGGAGTGAGTAACTTGAAGTGACAAGAGGTTAAAGGTTAAGTAACAAGCCTTAATCCTCGTTAGAAATCACGCACTTGTATTTAAAAATAAAAATAAAGCGTAAATACGATTTCTGATTTTTAAGCTTTAAAATATGAAAATAATGCCTGCAATTACATTCTTTAGAATCCAGAAATGTATTTCTATTTTTGTCATTTCAATTGAGAAGAAAAGTCACAAGGAAAAACTGTCAAAGGAATGAGGAAAGTGACATTAACTGTGATGGAGAAATGTCCACCTGTCCATGAAACGCAATCGATCAGGTGAAGCGCCACCGAGTGACAGATACAAGCAAAGGAATAATATTTGAGAAGCAAACTCATCTCGTGCTGGGAACCATCGAAAAGAGGCAGTTGATTGAGAAATGCTTTTCGATTTCACACACACACAAAATATCACTAATAATACAGACCAACATTAACCAAAACATACAACGAATTCCTAATCAATTTCGATTCTACAATGGAATTAAATGAGCTAAGAATTGTAACGAAATGATTGGTCAGAAGATCGTCAAATTGAATAACCGTTTTTATTTGAGCTTAAAGCAAAAATTTTTTATTTTTGTTCGAGTGAGAGTACATAACTTAGATTAATGTGAATATGTAGACTCTATAAGGTTGTTATACCTTTTACTTTAACTCGATTACTTAACTCTTATTGGATGTAAAGTTGACTCTAAATGATTTACAGACTAAAACAACAGTTAAACATATGGTTTTATTCCTTAAGCAATGAATGTATCAATACTAGGATATCTTCTTCAATTTTCAATGCCTTAATGCATTCAATTCTTAATAAGCATAACAATTCCTGCCACTCACTAAATATTTGACTTTCTTGAAAGTGTTCCTTAACATTTTATTGCTTTAATTAGCAATAAAATGGTTTCACCCTGTATGAAAATGTCTTTTGTCATGCATGTAAATCACGTATCGAATTTGTGTTCCTAACACTAAATTCTTAATCTTTGAATAATAAAGTTCTCTTGCATTTACTTGTATCCTTGTGGCCTCTATTATTACTTCATCTGTACGTCAATGAATGTGTGTAGGAAAAATAAAGGAAAAGTCAACTTACAGTTCTTTTCTCCGCAATCTTCCTACAGCTGCTTTATGTACTGAATATGAATCCTTTTATTCCAGTACATGGTTGTTAACATTCATGGATAATCCCGGAATCGGAGATTTCTTCTTGCTTTGTCTGGTACACACACACACACACACACACATATATATATATATATATATATATATATAAATCCAAATGACAAAACTTGAATCGCCATCTTTTCAAGTTTCGTGATGCAAATATTTCATTCAATGATTTGCAATTTAAAATTCAGAATGTAAAGAATATAAGAATAAAATAAGAAGAATAAGAATATATATAAGAATTTATAAGAATATATATATATATTTCTTTTGGTTTTCGCTGTTTAGATTTCTCTAGTGGTTATTCGTCAGTTTTGAATTGAAACTGTCTTTTTAGATCTTCTGCAAATAACGAAGGAACGAAATAGCTACAAGATATATTGATCTGTTTGACGGAAGAAAACTGAAAAAAAAAACGGGAAAGGGAGAAAAGAAAGAAGTAAAGATTATTAAAGGTTGAATCAATTACCCTTTGGCCAGGCTTGGGAGTCTTGTTTTATTATCAGTAGAAAACAGGTTTTATTATTGGAACGAGTTAATGCTGTGAAACTGATAATATAAAAGCTGTAATAATAATTAAATACGAGTTAGTTACCACTCCCGCAGTTTTGACAAAAATGGAACGTTGAATATTTACTTTCATATACAGGCTGATTCCTCACTTTCCTAGTAATTTAAGCTAAAAAGTATTGCTTTAAAATTAATATTACGAGTGTAAAGATTAAATAACGGCGCTGAAAATTTTACGAAATTTTGACGGTTACACTCTGAACTCATGACGGAAATTGTTTTGAACCTTTTTTGTGAAAGGAGGTCCCTTCTGTTAATCGACGAAGAACTAAAAGTTTTGTATCGGTGTGTGTTGTTCGTCATGTGGGTGTTTATTAGCACACGAGAGGGATCGTTAAGTTGGAAAGTGAACTGTGTGCACCTGTTGGCTCGCTTCCAACCCTCGGACTAAATCTTCAATTTATCACCCTTCACGATCCGCCATAATGCGAATGAATTCTGCACATAAAGTGGATGAAACCGAGGCTCTAATGTTTTGAGGTATACGATACCATTTCTCATGTACATACAATAAAAACATACTCTTTCTCGAAACATCTTGAAATATTAACACAGTTCTTATAATATTTCGGCAGTAAACATTTCGATTGCACATTTCGAACTGATTTTCAGGAAACGTGATATTTACGAAGAACAAGTAAGATATATCGTTGGCCAATTATTGTAAGATACATCGTTGGAGAATTATTTGAAAATTAAGAGCCCTGTTGCTTTTGGTTGACAGTGTATGTGTGGTGTCTTTTCTTATTCGCAAGACAAGTCCATTACAGCTAAAAGTATGCCTACATACAATGGCTTTTGGAACAACGATTAGCGAACGTGCCCAATAAATGCTATTGTGCATGTTCTTCTCGTTGAAGTTTCATTTAAATTAGTTCTTAACGAATGGTTTTTCATAGAATTTGGTTTGCTGTATTAACAGAAAATCTGAGTTAAAACCGAAATATTGTTTGAGTAAAGGAAATTAACAGGAAATTCCTCAATATTTAAACCTATCTTCAAATGTTGTTTATTAAAAGTTTCTTTTTAAGCGATGCCATACGGAGAAGCTGTTAGAATAGCCGTTCTAGGAGTGCATGTAAAGCTCCCTCCACAGCGCAGACCGGAAGTCGTAGCACCACGAGTGATATTCGTGGATTATGCAGGGTCTGGAGGTTTGGGGTAAAATACCACTTCCGGTCCCGGCCATGTCCGGTTTTAGATGGCCGAATAAGAATTCGTAGCAATTGGACAAAATTGGGGGCTATCTAGATATTGAATCGACAGTGCTGAAAACGAATACGCTTGATCTAATGTGTCCACTTCCGGTTCCAGATGGTCATTTATTCAGAGTCGCCCGAAGGCTGCAAAATGCTGTAATGGGCTTGCTTGGGTTTAATTACTACAAAACCGGAATTCCGTTGGGTTTTTTTAATCATGACAACAATACGAAAAATGTTCGTTTATTTTTGACGTGTAGTATCTTGTGTAATAAAATTAGCAATAGAAAACAATCGCGTCTCTAGTTTGACGAACGTTTTTTAGTTTTAAATTTTACGTTTTGTTGCATTTCTCTTTAAAGAAGAATAATTCTCAGTTTGCTTTTCATTGGCATTCTTGTATTTCTTTAAGATAAATGTTTTACTTTCTTTACTGAAAGGAAAAATGGGCTTTGGTTTTGTGAGAAGGATATTACCTAACATCCAACTGTGAAAACGATTTCAAAATTGGCTTGGAGTAAATTTTTCTTTTATTGTAATTGAACTGCGTTTTCTTGTGCTACATCAGAGAATTTAACTGTTGACGTCAGTCAAACAAAAGATAAACTGTTTTGAGATCCCAATAATAAAACAAGAAGTTTGAAGAAATTAACCCCTACTTTCTTTAAAATGTGATTCCTATTATTTTAAGTTATTAAACCAACAAAAACCTTATGTTTATTTTTAGCGGTCCCTACGTTACAGCTTGCCTGTAAAACATAGGGGCCGCTCTTGCTTTTATGCTTGCTAAATGTCACACTCTGCATTGGCCAAACGGTTAGAGATATTAGAATGACACCTTCACCATTGTGTTCAGCATCAAAAAGTAGGCGAACACGTCCAAAAAAAAATCATACCTCTAGGACCACTCCCTGACCGGAAGTTGGGAGGTCAAAAGTGGTCGCGTCCGATAAAATTTTGTTTATAAAATTGTGCATATTATGGGACCGCTTTGCTTTTGACACTGTCTAAAAGCAGTAATTATCTTGCCTAATATCTGGTGAATACAAATAAATCTTTTAGGAAAAACAAAATAATTAAACTAACAGTATCTATTGAAGTTGTCGAAACCGGAATGATTTGAATCGTATTAAATCGCGCACTAATTAATGGAGTAGTGAAAAGGAGGTTGAAATTCATTTTTTGTATTTCAATGTTTTTCCTGGAATTTTTTTTTTTTTTTTTTTTTTTTATCGCCTTTTCGGTCTAAGTTTTTTTGAAGGATCCATTCAGAATATACTTGAAATACAAAAGGTAGATCTCCCCTAGATCGTCTTCAGATATGCTGACTAAATTTCAAGAAGACCCGTTCAGAGGTTGAAAAGTTGTTAGGGTGGAGAACGGATACACACGTGAACTAGCCTCTTTTCGTAAGAAAATATGCTAATTATCTGCAATTGAAACATTGGAACTACGATATTGCTTGTCAGCACTGAGAAATTTGAGGGATTATTTTGTTTTATTTTCTTTATTGCTTTTACCTTTTTGAACTTAGCTTAAAAAAAAAATGCTTTCAAACCTTGAAATGCACCTTAAAGCCCATTGCACGTGGATCCGAAAATCGGACGAATCGGACGTATTCTCTTTAACATGGCCACGAAACTCTCTCTGACGTTGTCTGTACGACATGTAACATTCAAATCGTTCGTATAGGCGACGTTTCGTGGCCATGTGAAAGAGAATACGTCCGATTCGTGGATCCGACCGTCCGATTTCGGATCCATGTTTAATGGGCTTAAATTGTGGAAAGTGAAGACGTCATTGTGATTTTTTTTTCTTCGTCTTAATGCCTTTAGGGAGCCATTGTGTCGCCTGTTATTCGTTTGCACTTACTGGATTCAAGGGATTTCTTCCAAAGAAAAAAAATCTATAATGTCACGTGATAATAAACTTAAATTTTTGAATTATTACAAGGGTTTGAAATTGGGTTTGAACTCAAGTAAAAGAGAAAAGGCCATTTTTAAAGTGACAAAAGAGAGGAAAAAAAAAATACTCAACCAAATGTCCTTATCTATCCGAAAATTACCCTAATAAAATTGGTTAATCATCCTATCGCTGAACGAATAAGCGCGCCAGTCTAGACGTTATTTCGAATTACGTCAGAGGTGATGGAGGTAGAAGATAACAGGATCCTGAGGCGATATTTGACGGTGTTTGATCTTTTTTCCGCCTCAAGAAAGACTGATAACGTAGATGGATCGTTTGTCGCCGAAGTGTCAAGAGTTCGACGCAGACAAATAAGTGCTGGCTTTGGTCACCTCCACGATCCGTAATTGGCAGAGGGAACACAGTCTGGATTGATGGTGATCACTGGGTTGGCGAGAATTCCGCTCGAGCCAATCGTATCTGGAATTGAATTATTTTATTTTAACCCTCCTCCCCACGAAGGTGCTACTTCCTTCCGGTCTTACCTCCAGCTGAGTGGATGCTCCGAATTTCCTTTGAAGGTTTCCGAGTGTCATTGAGGTGCGAATTGAGAAGAGAATGGGATTACAGCACCGGAAGAAATAGTTGGAGAAAACCGAGCTAGTTTTCTTGGATCAGCGCAAGGTCTTCGAAAAGTTACGTACTTTTTCCTAAAGGCTTTGCGAGTGGATTTGCTGCGCGAGAATTACGTTACCTTCCAATTGTAGAAACGATTTAAAAGAAAACACGCACTTCTGTTGTTATTAAACTGGGTATTATGTTACAGAAATGAGTTTGAGTCACACTAAAGATAGGAACAATTGTCACAAAATCCCAAATAATATAGAAAATTCTTGCGTACATGAAAAGTCTTTTATTTTCAAATTAGAATATTGTAATGATTTTTATAGTTGTATTGATTTTTATAAATTTTTAGAAAGGTTATCAAACACCAAAAGTTAGATCGTCGGTAGTCATTAAATATGTATACCAAGTTTCATGAAGATTCATCCAGCGGTTCACAAGTTTTTAGTGAAGGCGGCGCGCACATAGACCCTGACTTGATGAGCCGAGGTTGACCTTCCAAATTTCGAGTAATTGTTTTAAAAACTTTTAATGTAGCCTCAAAATATGGGAAGGCAGTAGAGGAAATAATTTCTTCTACCATCACCTTTGGACGCAGTGAGGTCGAGGGACCTCCAATCCGATGTTAGCCCTCGGTAATCTCCTGCAAATAACCTTGGCCACAATAGAGAGTTAGATGAACCCTGGGGTTCGTCTGGTAGAGAAATAACAAAGGTAAATATTATTTCCATCTCGGATCGATTCTTTCATAAAGGCCGTTTTAGACGTATCATTTCAGTAGCAAAAATGTTAATGGCAATGTAAAGGTGGATTGCCAGCGAATAAAAAGCTTTAAAACTCGATCTTACACGGTCCACATCGTTGTTTATTATCAGACGGAAAATTTACACTTCTTAGTTGCCGTCGTACTTACGTTTTATTTACGAAAATAAATTTTGATTTTTATATAATATATATAAAAATCTTTTATTATTGAATGCATTAAATACGCGAGAGAATATGTTTAATTAAAACAGGAAATAAATATTTCAATTTTTCATCTTTTTGTATTACTTTGGTTTCAGTCTCAATACTTCTCGTTAAATCTCGATCAGCGATATGTTTTTCGAGAATTCAATCGGCCTACCCTTCAGATTTTCAGGCTGAAATTTTGTTATGATTTTAGTTAATAACGTGGCTTTTTCTGTAATCATCTACATAGGGAAAAGACGACCTCTGTTCGTGAAAATCAATTTTGTAGTCAGTAATTTCAATTACTACTGCTAAATGGATGCTATCCTCTTTGAAAATAAAACCTGTGCTATATTAGAGCAGCAGAGAGAATCTTTTTGTCCATCGCACCGTTGCCCTCCTATGGTGTACAGATTGCCTACTGAAATGAAACGTCTAAAACAATCATACGCGTCTTATTACCGAAATACCTGACCCTCATTATTAATAAAAGCGGTTTTTATGGTCTGCATTTTTTTTTTTTTATTCCAACTTATTTTCCAAGCAAAGATAAAGGTTCATAAAAATCGATAGAGCTCTAACAACTTTTAACCGTGAAATCTTTATCTTGAAACTCTGCGTGCATTTATGTACAGTACTTGAAAAGTTATCGTTGTAGGTTCCTGTTCATAACGATGGTGGTATAAAATTTCTAAAATAAAAGGTTTTGAACTAATGAATTTCCACTACTTCTAACAATACGTATTAATCCTTTTTAACAATTCTTTTGTTAAAAAGAGATTTCATCACAAAGGATTGTATTTAGTTAGCTTCAGTTTTTGCATGAACGAATGCTGTTGAGATGAAATATTTCAGACGAGTATTTAGTTTATAAGAGCTGGATTGTCTTCAGAAGTAGGGAAAGATATGGGATGTGAAAGGTAATGAATGTGGTTACAGCTTAGGAATGACTACACGTTTCTTGTAGTTTCATTGTAAGGTAATCAAAAAATGTCAAAACCCAGTAACAGTAATGAGTAAATGAAAAATATCGTTGTTTTCTGTTGATATCAAATCCAGATTTATCAGAAACTTGCCATGATTACAAACTTTGAATGTTATTGTTGACATATAAATGCAATTTGTGATTTCCATCTGCCCCCTCCCCCCCATTTTTTTTTTTTTTGTAAAGTAATGGGACGTAATACGAGAAAAAATCTTCTTTGACTTTATTAAAAATTAAAAAAGTAAAAAACAAAAAGGTATTTTAAAGTAATAAAGTAGTTTTAAGTTCTTTCAGTAACTTCTTTTTTTATTTTAATTGGAAATCTGTTCTACTTTTTCGCTTTATTGTTTGTTTTTTTTTAATTCTTTTAAAGAAAACTAAAACACACTATTTCATGAGTATGTTTGTAATTCTTGTACGTAATATGCCGAAAGGCTTAAAAAAAAAGGTTTTATTCTTTGGAAAGCAGTAATGTTTCAAATCTCATAGATTTCGTTTCAATATTACATTGGTTTAACTTACTGATTCTAGTTAAATGAGAATATAGTGAAGAAGTGACGCATCTAGGATTAAGATTGGGGGGGGGGGGGGCTAAAGTTGTTTGTAAAACGTCCATTCAGCCTATTTAAAAATAAATTGATTGAAAGATCACTTTCGAAAATACTACAAGATACAGACACGTCAGTGCTTTAATAAAAGTTATCTTTCTCGTTCGTTCTTTCTTCCTTTTCTTTTTCTTTCTTTATTTTTGGGTTGGGTGTTTTCGCACCCCAAGGGTGCCACTGTATTTGAGAAGAATTAAAAAAAAAAAAAAAAATGCACATTTTCCTAATAGCAATGTGGGACGGCTGTTTCATTCCTGTCAGTGCTCATCAGCCACATTCCTGCAGCAGATTCAGAAGGTGTGAAAAGATTCCATCTCTCTCCCACCAGCGGGAAACCTAGGATCAAGAACCTCTAGATAAATCACTGCCTCCAAAGTAGATTCAGAACCTTGGCACAGAACAGATTTAAATAAAGCATTAAAAAAAAAAGCAGCAGCCATTGAGGCAGAAACGGAGAGATTTTGAAAACATGCATCTGTGAAACGTAAATGTAACGAAAAATCAAAATCTTTCAAAGCTGCTGCCATTGAATCCCTTATTAGCCATATTTTAGTTTATTACGGCTAATTTTAATTAACATTAACGATTATGTCGATAAGGAAGAATCGGAAGTTTCGATCAGATAAAGCAGCTGCAATTGATCAATAAATGGACAGAGGAAGACCAAGAGGATTTAATGTTCAATTTTGTTCTGGAAAGATATAATTTAAAGTCAGTATTGTGAAGAAGAACAAAAAAAAAAAAAAAAATAGAAGAACTGTGGAATCTATTCGTAGGCTCTTTACAGGATGTTGAATTTTATAGTTTATTACGAATCAAATTGTCAAGGGTAGATTAGATCCTGATCGGCTTCTAAAAATAAAATAAAAATGATGTCAGGGTTGAATTCTTGGAAGCCATTTTTCTTTTACTGTTTGACTCTTTTCCCTTCTTCAATATCACTCAAGTTATTAACATTAAAAGAAAAAAAATAACCATTTCGTAGAACTACCGAACTTAGACAATTACCCAATTGTTATTTCTTTATCTGACGGACACTTGTTTCCCGCTGATTATCTTTTATTGTTCCAGTCTCGAATCAAACATTGATGGCGGAGAGACCTCAAACCATTACTACTGTCGTAGAGATCTAAGATTGCATTTCTGTTTAAGGATAAAAAAAAAAAAAAATACACCATGTGAAAACTAAAACCTCATTTAATGAGGTCTCTGTTCACAGGTGATATCCCATTACATCTGTCTCACGACGAAAGCCTAACGCGCCAAGATTATAATATTCGTAGGGTTTCTTGTTTTTGGTTAAAGATGATGATCTTATTGTTTGAACAGCTCTTTTGTTTACGTGTCTCATTATATTTCGATATAAGTATTAGTACGTATTTGTGGTACTAATTTGAAAGAGATCAGATATGAACACTGGAAGTAATATAAGTTAGCGTGCTCAAATTTAAAGAATTAAGGAACTTGCCACTTATTTTCCTTAACATGATGTAGCATGGTATCATCTTGTAGTGTAATTTTTTAAAAAAATAAGTTATGAAAACTTTTGTATTAATATTTTATTTTAAATTTTCTTTTTCATTTTTATATTTTGTTGACTCTTTGAGAATGCATATACATAATATCCGAAACATGTAAATTTTACCACATTTTATCCATCATTGTATTTCGTTACATCATCGTTTTATATTTTCAGTATGGGTTTCTTCGGTTATTTAAATACTAATTTCAATTATTTAAATAAGGTAGCGGAGAGTGCGCACCAGAAATTAAAACCAAACGAAGTACAATCAGGATTTTAAAATACTGTTAAAGAAGTTTACGACCCTTGTGATAAACTGTAGAATAAATTTTTAACTTCATGAGATGATGATATACCAGAATGCTTTTTTTATTTTTTTTAATGAAAATTCACTTAATGCCTTAACTATGCATTTGCAGCTGAAGGTTTTAACGTGATTCAATATTGTGGCAAATGCATATTTTTTGGAGTTAAGGTATTTTTTTTCCGTAATGGTATAAACCATACGATGTAGGCACAATTAAAACATAAAAACGCTAAATTGGGTGGCGCGGCAACCACGGATAAGCGAATTCCGAAAATTAACACAAAAATGCTTTTAACATGCTTTACTTACATTAAAATGGCAATACATACAGTTGCAGTACATACCTTATAAACAATTATTTTATTTTAAATTGTTTATTTATTTTTAAATTTATTACGGGAAGGCCGTAGTAGAATTACGGCCGTCCCGTAATTTAGTGCAACCTGCCGGCTTAAGCTCCGTCCATAAGGTCGTTCTTTAAATTGTTTGTGTATAGCCTAACTGTCTTCATTTATTTTGGTAGCCTCTTTTATTGTTTACTTATTCTAGATTTAATTTTTTTTTTAATTCCGTAATTTATTACATAATAAATATAAATGGAAACAGGAGAGGTCCGCGGATAATCGGGAGTTTACTGTAACTAGAGTAGAGCAAGTAGGTATCAGAATTTGATACCTCAATGTTTGTGCATCGTAGGATGCTACTGGGGTATTTTTGGTATCCCAGTGATATCCTACCAAATACCATAAATGATATTTATGGTATTTATGGTATTTGATCCTACCTACACTCCATTCAAAAAGTGTATGTAGCCACAAACGTGTGGGACAAGAGCGTATCAAGGACTTTTTAATATTTAAGGCCTGTTTTAAAAATGCTTCGGAAAGCGAAAAGGAAATTAAAGATCTTTCAAGTTATCAATAATCAGTAAGTGTTATCACAATTAACCTAATGTTTCTGAATTGCGCTGGGTGTGTGTGCTACTGTTATGAATTACGACATTTTCAATGGGGTTCAGGTAACTATTAACTTCAATTGATACACCACTAGGAGCAATACTAATATATTTTCGGAGCAGATTTAGTGCACACTTTACTTTTTTACGTTTGCAACAACCCTTCGCTGCATCGGTAATTGCATCCCTGTTTTTCATTATTGTTCGCAGACTGGACGAGGGAATTCCTAGAGATTCTGCGAAATCCTTCTGACTTAGTATAGAATTCTCGTCGTAGTTACGGAGAATTTGCAATTTTTCACTTATAGAAAGGGATTTCCGCTTCGACATTTTGCGCTAACTTACTGTATCACAGACCCGCACTTCAAAGAGTTCAAAGATTCCCTCCTACCAGGGAAAAAAAAAAAAGAATCTTTAGTGTTACATTTCTTTTCGATACAAAATTTCCGACATAAAAAAGCGCTACAAGCGGGATTTGAAGCGTTATAAGAGGGTAAAAGTATGCAGAGATATACAGAAAATTCCGGGGACCGTATGAAAGGAGCGTAAAGAACGGGATAGTGCTATAAGCTGGAGCGTTATATCGAGGTTTTACTGTATATATATCATAGCAAGAATTCCTTTTTTTTTTCTTTTTGGTTGTTAAAATTTTTGAAATCTCACCAAGGGGGGGGGGGTCCAAATTTTTTAAAAAACACCTCACGTAATTAATGGACGTTCCCTAAAGAGCCAACCAAATATATTTTTCTTTTTTAATGATACTGAGGTCATTTGTGCACTTGCCTCTCATCTTAAATTAATATTTTCTTGTTTTGGTTGTGAATATGATTAAAAATAATTAATTTGTGTAACGCATCAATAGAAATTCTTCGTTTAGATTTTAACATTGGTTTTTCTGTTCGACTTTTTTGTTTTACTCATCTCCACGCAGTAATTTCTCGAGAACTTGTAAATATTTCAAATACCAGTTAGATCGTCTCTTGTCCATAACTAATCATGCCAAATTTTAAGAAGATTCATTCCCGGTTCCAAAAATTACCAGGTGTGGACATAGGCCTAATAACTCATTGGAATATCCTCACTCTCCTGGAATTTAGACTACAAGTTGAGTTCTTCACTGTTTTTCTTTAGCTGTTTAGAATTTGTTTTCCGCCAATCGTAAGTGAGCAGTGGAAGCTAGTTGGCGGAAGGATGTGTGACGTCATTTGTGTCATTCGTCTGCAAAGGCGAAACAATATTTACAGTACGTTTAGACCAGTGTTTCTCAGTCGTTTGGAACTGCCGACACCCTTTATTATACGTACATCCCGAGTTTCGAAGCCGTCCAAATAAAACCGAGATTTTACTTATGTTTGTGTGTATGTTTATTTGAGCCTTTGCAACCCTGAAGATACCGGCTACGATTTCCCAACTCCATTTTTCCTGGGTCCCACTATTTGAGAAACATTAACTTTGACCCGTCTCTAGTATACGTTTGGATCGTATCATGACTGTATGCGGAAGATGGCAAACTTAATTGTGCCCTCAAAGAAATAAAAAAGCATTTTATTATAAATTATTTTATAAATTTTATTAGGTAGTTTATTCGCAACAGTAACATTTTCATTTTAAAATTAGACTTTATTTTCCACTTAGAACGTCTAAACTATAGGTTTCTTTCATATCCTCTCTGAGATTTATTGTATTAATATTTTTTTTTTCGCAAGATGAATTACAGTGCAATTCATCTCGAAAACATGAAAGAACCATTAGTATATGAAATTCGTTTGATGACAAGCACGGCTTGATTAGCATGACTTGGCCTTGTGACGCAGTCAGTGGTCTATCTCAACAAAACAGATAGGAAACGTTAAACACCAGATTCCTGAAAGAATTTGAAGCCTACTTTAAGTATTATTTATTTATTTATTTTTTAAATCGTGAAACCAATGGAAACTACGAGCAGCTTGTATTTGTAAATCGTATCCAAGAATATACAGGGTGATTCGAAATTCCCTGTATAAACTTTAAACTTAAGTCAGGAATACAAAAACAAACCATATTCCTAGTGAAACGTATGTCCGCAAATGCCACTCGAATGTGCTAGAGGGCGCTGTTTGGCAGCGAATCAGTTGGGCCATGGTGATTTCAGACATTGACTTTTAACGAGTAGGATGTATCGCTTCAGTAATGCTGAGAAGACAGATATGCACCTAGCCTACGGGTCAGCGAACGGAAAGGAACGAAGCCTCTGTACGATTGTATCGTGTTCCCAACAGACGTGTGCCCAATCATCAAACGTTTGCGCGTTTGCACCAGAAATTTCTGAATCAGTCGACGTGTGAAACTGAAACATTCCACCGAAACAGGCATGAATGTGGTTGTCATATTAAGGGTAATATGAAGGGTAATAAACATAGGGTAATAAACATGTTATCACTTTGCTATCTATTATTTCTGAACCTAACTGTACGTTCCAGCATATTCACGTGACGTTTGCGGACATACGTTCCAAATAGGAATACCGTGTGTTTATGTACGTATTCCTGACCTACCTTTAAAGTTTATATAGGGAATTTTGAATCACCCTGTAGAAACAATATTTTCAAATTTATTAATCTATAAATACTGTAATTTCCTAAAGTACCCGGTAACTTTTAATCACGCGCAGATACCGTGGCTTACTAAATGTCTTTCCTTAGGGAATTTCTGCGCCATTTCACGACGCATATTTCTTCATAAGCAACCACATGGGTAAATTTGCAGTTTTAGAATTCGTCTCGTATTTGATAATATACATGCCTAGTTCAAAAATTATTGATGGGAACACAGTTATATAAATATACACACACATTTTTTTTTTATTTTTTTTTTAAAGAGACTATTGTCCTCTAAATGAGAGATGGCCGGCGGAAGTTTGAACTGCGCAGCCCTTCCGGTAGCTGATCAATTATGTTTTCCTGTCAGAATGGACGACGGGGTCTGTTTTCACTGAGAAAGACATGTTGATAACGCCAAATTAAAACTTCTCTCGACTATTTAGCGTTATTTCAATACCAGTTGCTAACAATAAGTATTTATATAAATAAATAAATATATATTATTTATAAATACAATGCTCTTTTGCAAAGTAACAAGCGATTACCGTAATGGCGGCGTCCTGTCATTAAATCAGACGGAAGTGCCTGACCAAACTAATCGATGATACATGCAGATCTCACAAAAATAGGGCGGCCATCTCTCATTTGGAGGACAATAAATAATAAATCCAGTCAGCTTTAAATTTGTTGGATGGAGAAGAATACCAACGGCGCAAGCTTTCTTTCTATTAAGTTGTCATAATGTTAATTTTAATTATCCCTTTTATTTGGTTCGGAAAGAAAGGATACGTCAGCGTCTCTGTTAGCCCAATAATAATAATGTTTCAAACAAATCTAAGACGGAATTTAAATTTGTAAATCTTATATTTTCAGTCTTTAAGTGTGTTTCTCTCCCCAAATAACGTTTGATGGATGGATCTTTTGGACACTTCTTTTACATAGGACCACAGCCCGTCCGATATAAGGTCCCGATTTAGAATTGCATGCCCCGCGTTCTGATTTTGGAATGAATTGTCCTACGATTTGAATTTGTGATTTTTGTTTCGTTGTCCCGCATTGCGATTTCAGAAATACGGTCACCCTGAAGACTAGAGACTATCTTTTTCAAATGAGGTGGGTCCTTGACGAGACAGTAACATGTAAAGGTGACATATATTCCTTAGAAATGAATTGGAATCTCAACAGTGAAGTTCTATTCTATTTCTACTTCAGATTGTTTTAAACAATGAATATTTTAATCATCTTTTAGCTAATGCATTTATCAGCACGCGGTTTGATACGATGTAAGTTAATTTGCTTTTCCAGTGGAATTAGTCACGCGTACTTAATTACTTATGTTTTTCAGAAAGTGCCCAAAACGTAAACTGTTTTTATTGAGGAGAATTAGAATTTGAAAATAAACAACATGAGTTTTTCGTTTTTATTGTTATCGCGACATAAAAAAAAAATAAGAAATAACGTCTTAAAGAAAGTTTAGTTCTTTGAACTTCTTTTTAGACTGGCTTTCAATTCTCCAAGTTTTCGGCCTTCTAATGCGATTCTATTGTATTCAAGTCTTATCTTTTTACGTCAATTTACCAATAACGTTATTTAGCACAATTTCTTTATATTTATGAGATCGCTGTGGCCCTTTTGAAAACTTAGTATGTAAACACTGTGGGTGATGTAGGTTTTTATTTATTTTGACTGATGATCGCGTGAAAACCATATACGTCTTCGAAGGTTAAGTTTTCTTGTCTTCAAGGACGAAGGACTCAACGGGCCGTTCCAACAACACTTTAATTGCGGTATATTCGGAATTTTAATTAAAAATGCATCTGACGCCTTGAAACAAAACAACGTTTTTTTTTTCTTTCTTTATTCAGAAAGAGAAAAAAAATAAAACTGTAGCAATACAACTTTTAATTTATTTTTAGTCAGTAAGTCAAAAAACAAAAAAAGGAAGTTATTCGCCGCCACTAATGAGTGTTCGTTATATAAGGAAATCGCTATAACATATAATCATGTCGGGAAGTCAACATTAGAATAAGATTAAAAAAATAATCAATAAGTTAAATTGATGCTTAAATAATATTTGAATTTCAATAACAACAGCACACCATTACTTGACAACAGTCCAACAATAGATGTCGCTGACATACCTGAAGTGATTAATCCATTACCACATATTTAACCCATTTTTGTGAAATCAACAGTAATTTCAGATCTGAATTATAAAACCAGATTACCTACAACGTGTTTGTAATCTGTAATGCATTGTTTACACAGCGATGCAGACCAATTACTTCGATTTTTAATGCTTTTACGATCAAACCTCTTTCAGTGGAATTCTGTTCATAGACGTGTACTGTATTGAAAATTCAACCAGGACTGGAAGTTTTGTTCATTATTGTGTCTGCGAAGTAATGTGAGAAAATATCCACATTTCTAGCTTAATTTCCATTAGGAAAATGTAGTTCTTCAAATCTGTGTGGGCCCTCGCCCAATAACTTTGAACCACTGGATGAATCTTCATGAAAGTTGGTATGCCCATTCGAAAACTAGCGATGATATAACTTTTATATTTGAAATCTTTTCCAAGTGGGTTCTTGTCGAGAAATTAGCACAAGAAGGAGAAAAAAATTCCCATAGAAAAGCATGGGAATCTAAACAATGGATTTGTATCTATTTCTTTTAATATCTCTTCGTTTTAAACAATGACTATTAAATCCTTAGTCCATTGCATGCGGATATGATTAAAATTAATCCGATTTAGGCAATGTAAGTAATAATGCGGACTTAAGTCATTTTTATCAGAAGGTAGAAAGTTTTAGTGTTCTGATTAGATCAGCAGACTAATATTCCCGCTTTGTCCGTCTGTCTGTGGACAAGTATCATTAAAATCTCATTAAATTATCATTAAGCACAACAATCACAACAGTTGCGTCTTTTGCATTCGCAACAATCACATTTATAATAATATGGAAATTAAAGAAATATCAGTTATTTGGTAAATCAAGTATATTTTCTTATCAGAAGACGTTGTGATTGGTTTACTAATCGCTTTCCCTACCTTGTTAACTGTTAGTCTAATTGCATTTATGTAGGCGTTTCGAATTTGTTTTCACGATTTTAAAAAGAGAGAGAGAAGAATCAAAGTAATTTTAAGAATTAACAATTGAAGGAAAGTAACCTTTAAGTTCTTTGGAACTTACTGTTTTCTTCCTTTTTTTTTTTTTTTTTTCTATTCTAGAAATTTGGACTCCCAAGAATCTCAAAACGATAACAATCTGACTAAAAAAAAAAATGCTTAAAGTATCTGCCGCTACGATGTCCTCTGTGTATACGGTAGCTCTAGAACGATACATCAATAGAGCTCAAATTTTCGATAAAATATATCCTCTCTCGTCTCGAGAAGCATCCTATTGAAGAATCGTCTCAGTGTATTCTTCCATATAAATATACTATCCTAAAAAATTCTAGGACTTACTGCAAAAATTTTGTAGCCAAAAATATTAAAAATATTTAAAAACATGAAAAATCGAAGCTTCACATTTGAGCAGTAGGTCTACACGTACCCTTTTTATTTCATTTGGGTATTTGTGATTCTTGATTCAGTTTTTTTTTTTTTTTTTACCTTGGTAATGACTGCTAGAGATAAACCAAAACAGGCTTTGAGAAAGAAAAGAAGTCATGTCTTTTCGAAAATTAAGAAATATTTATTTCAATAAATGTATGGTTTTATACGTTTATTTTGTTTTTATTTTGAAGATTTGAAGACTTTTCAATAAACCAAAACAGTCGGCATTTTACGCTATTTAGTTTTATATTGTATTCTTTAATTTATTTTTGCAACTTTTTTTATTCTTTTAATTTCAAATTTCCATTTTCATCCCCGCATTTAGTTAAATAAAGTATTTTCTTTTTTTTAATTTAGTTAAGCGTCATTTTCTTTATATAAATATAATCTTCTTTATTCCCTTTCTATCTTCATTACCTTATGTTAGATACAAATCTATCTTCACCTTTAAGTCTGCTTGATCTCTGGTGCTGTTTCTGCTCCAATGGCGGAGATTCCATCTGCCCAACTTTTAATAGAATTTCCTTTAGTTTTTTGAGTGTCTTCATCCATAAATTCCGCTTGCTTTTCCTGTCGAAGCGAAGTTGCTTTCGACTTTTTCTTTCTTCAATTTTTAAGAGATTCAAGAGCCACGTATTTGTCTTTGAAAACGGAATGAAATGCTTTGCGATTAAATCAAAAATTAAAGCCATTTCTTTCCCCACGCTAAAATCACGTGATTAAATTTGCAGGCTTTATACACTTTAATAGGCTTACGGACGCTATACAAATCTTTTTAAGTTCATATTCATTTGAATCTCTTTTGAAACCATTTCTTGATTAAATGCATTTTCTTTTTTTATCAGTAATCTCTTTAGAAAAATTTTTTCCTGCAACTTTAAGTGTGCAAAAAGCGCTATTGAAACAGTTTTTCTGTCTGTCGGTACACAGGAAACAATTCGAGAAATTTAGAATTATTATTGCCGTAATTAAGACTAATCTTTTCGAATAAGAAGCAAAAGAATCGTCTTCCAGTGTGTTACGTATTAATATATTCTAAATAAGTGAAGTTTTCATGAACCTTTTACAGCTAATGCTACCAACAAATAGAAAGTGGCTCCACCTAATGATCTCTTTTGGAATTTCTACTTTCCTTAATGGCCCACAGATGGCGAATACGTCTAATAAGTGTTACAACCTTTGCTTTTAAACAAAGCAGTTCGAATCACCTTCTACAGAACATCAGATATAGTATTCATGCATTTAAAAAAAAATATGAAACTAGAGATATAACAAAAAAAATTATGTTTAATAAGTTTTCTAATAAATTAATTATTCATTTATACTTATATAAATATTTTGAAGTTTAATTTTTATTAACATTAATTTAATATTTTAACATTAAATACTTATAAAGTTTTACTTAACTCAGAAGTGTATTTATATCTTAATTCTTATTCAGATAATTAACTATATGATGTCACGTGTCCAAGGGCGGATTTATAATTTGTTTCCCACGGGCAGCTGCTGCTCTGCCTAGAACTGTAAGATTTATAACAAGTTATGTATAACGCATGAATTAGAGAAAAACACTTGAAAATGCTGGAATCATTTTAAGGTTTTCATTTCACGTAATATTATCATATTATCTTTAATAAGGAATTATCCTTTAAACAAAACTAAACGTTTCATAAAATACAAATAACATTTTCGAACAGTTTAGTATTTTTTCGTCAGTCGCTGTAATTTATTAAATGTTTAAAGCTTGCTGCCTGTTTGTATTGCCTGGAAGCTGATCTATTCTCTGTCCAAAGGGCCGTGCGCAATGGATGTGAGGGTCGCCTAATCATCCAGGGAACACGGCCCTTTGGACAGAGAATATAAGAAACCAGGAAGAAAAAGGGATGGAAATTTGATATATACAGAATGCATCAGAAGAGAAGAAACAATGCACTTAAGTTAGGGTTAAAAAAATTAATGTGGAAGGGAAATATTAAAAGTAAGACTTCTGCCAAGTTATTGTTATAAAATAAATTATAATTATAAACTTTTAGATTCGTTTCAAGCAGGATTTCGTAGCGAATAAATTTATTACGAGGAGGATGTACCATTGTACTTGGAGTTAATGAAACCTTATGAAAAAGGCTTAGTAGTGATTTGGAAACCACAGAAGCTTTACTGAAAGTTTTACTCGGGATATGAAGCATTAATAATACATTTACACTAAAGCGCACAGCAATTGAGATGTCCGGTATTTTTCACATCGTATTTTTATTGAGAATCATTAACCGTGAAACACAAAATAAAATGAAACTGACTAGTAAACAGACATAATACCCTGCATGATTTTTTTTTTAGATAAAAGAGCCGATTATCTCCCCTTGCTTCACATTCTTTCAAAAATGCGAATATAGACATTTACAAACACAAAGATTGTAAGATTTCTTCTGATAAGCAAAGGATAACGGATACATTAAAACACTTATTTAATCGGCATTACAGAATTAAGAGAAATTACGTGACATACAATGAGAACAATAATGAAAATCTAATCCATTAAACTAAAGGAATGGACTTCGGAAAGAAAATGGGAAGAAGTCTACAGGTAGAATTGGGAGAGAAAAGAAAAATTAAACAAAATCTCTGGAAATATAAGAGAATAGAAAGGATGGAAATTTATAGTAAAAAAAAAATAATCATAGTTTTTGTATAGCATTTTTCTTATTTCTTGTAAAATAATCACTTCTGAAAATCCTATTAATAGTGAATAGCATAGAAAATTAGTTTTCTTGTCTCTGATACCACCAGAAGAAGTCCTGCGCTTAGAAGGACGAAATATTGTGGAATAAAAGAGTATTATAATATTAATAGGATTTCCAGAAGTAAAGTAGTAGTTTACCTCAATCTACAATGCCTTAGTAGACGAAGGAACTGTGAATTTGGTGACTGGCTGTTAATTGAAGGAACAGTCGACTAATGTAGTTAGGATCAACAATGTGTTAGACCTTGTGTGTAAGCCAGTTTTAGAAGTGGTTGTCGATTGCAATGGCATCTGAGTCAGCGTAACTGTGAAATCGTAGTAGATAATTCAGTTACCGAAAGGAATGACGAAATTGCGGTAGATTTGTGTCGCGATTTAAAATAAAAGATGCAGTTTTTGATTAGGTGAGTTTCAATTCGGTGTGCTGCTCTCCCTGTATATGGTTAAGCGTAGTCCCTCAATTTACGCAGTTTTGTTAGTACGTTATTTTTGCACTCGAATGTGAGAAAATTTAAAGAAATGCTAATGAAAAATGTTATTGTTATGGTTTTGTTTAGTAGTTATATAATTAAAAGATATTGTGTCCATAGGAAAAAAACAAAAACAAAAAACAATAAGGCAATACACCCTGTATTGGTAGCTTATGAACAATGATCAGTGATCTTAAAGAGTATTGAGAATTGACGAAATTCACCATGACATCTAGTGCCGGGAAGAAAAAGCCTAATAAGGTTGACCGTCGCCTTAAATGAATAGTATAGGGAAGAGAAGTCTTTGTTGTAAGATGGGCAGGGAGAATTGGATTACACGGGAAAAGATTCTTTTTTTAATTCGAATTAGCTGAGCGCCAAGGGCGATTTTGATCAGTTTCCGTTGTTTCGAACAGCAACCCGCTGTGGCGCTTCGGTAGAAATGATTGCGATTTCTTAATAACGGAATTCCCTGAGACGTGCTGTGGACAGGGAAATAATGACGCTCGAATGCCACCGAGGTCATTCCGTTGGACGGCCTTTGTGGAATTTAGGCTTCAATTTATTAGTGTATGGAAAAAGCCAATTCACATTCGTTATTGATCAAAGAAAGACTTATTGTATACAACTTTGAGTATCTGAAGGTGCAATTTAATTACCAAGGTCGAAAGGAAAGAAAGCGGACAGTGTTTGATGGGATCAGCTTATGTTTACATTTGCCTTTCTGCCAATAATTCTTTCCATTTTTCCAACGAGAAATTATATTTACTTATTTTTATTTCCCTAGTGAATAAATAATGATAACAAATGATGTATTTATTGGTTTTGATTTTGTCAAAATTTCTCAACAGATGTCGCTAAGTCAATAATTACAAAAAAAAGTTTTTACTTCGTTACCAGTATTGTAAAAATTTAAATAAATAAAAATTAAAAGAGCAACAGAAAATGTCTGATAAAGAAAGAAACTTCGTTTTTCTATGTGGAAACAAGGAGTTCATTATTGAAACGTCATTATTATTTAATATTATTGAGCACAGATTAACACCAAAGAAGGCAATAAACTATTATTTTAATTTACTATTTATAGCTTGAGTATTGGAAACTTCTGGAGTGCGGAGATCCGGCTTTCTATTTTGCTCCGCCACAGCATCCAAAAAATGTTTTTTTTCCTTCAATTTATATCTAAAAATTTTGTATAGATATAATCTATCCATTTTACCTACAATGCGAATTCGGTACGCTTAGCAACGAAATTCTAATGCTACAATTGAGGAAACTTAATACAACGTGATAAAAGTCCTACGAAATGAACTTCCTCAGTTGAATTTGTTTCTTCGTTATCGGTCTAATAAATAAACATGAATTCAACTGTAAAAAGTTTTCCGAAAAAAGTTCGTTTTGTGTAGGACTTTTCAACATTTTGTCCTAGACTCTTCCATTGTAGTGTTAGAAATTCGTAAGGATATCGAATTCGCATAAAATGTTAATTCGCGGGGGAGGTTGTCTCTTTTTCGTACAAAGCATTCTCAAACTTTTTTTTATTGAAAACTTTTCCCAAGTTTTCCCTTTCATCGATTGACGCAGTACTATAGATTCTCCGTTTATACAAATAACGAGCCATTTGTACGACTGCGAATGGAGCCAAATGTATATACGGTGGCAGCAGCGTTTACTTCGGGGGCTTGATTGCTATGGCTTTTTGTAGCGGGGGAAACGATGAGTTCGCAATGGCAGGTGTTGCTTGAATCCATTTGTGGAGGATGATGATCACCGCAATGAAAACACCACTCGTTTTATGGACCCCTAATAAAGGTTGTCTTTGAATCTCATTGAAAATTTATTTCCTCCTTTAATACGCGTGTTTGCCTTGACTCGCTTCCTTGGCACACGATGGAACTGATGAGGGATCTGTTTTCTTCTCGGCTAACAATTAACTTCTCATTAATATGCTATTCGAAGCAGGCTAACGTTTCGTCCGTTGTATAAACACAGCTTTTGAAAAGACTCGAAATGAAGCTGCTGGCGAAGCGTGTTTTATAAAGACGTACTGTGGAAAGGTAACTTTAAACGGGTACATTTATCTTGTAAACTAATAACTTTTGGAAACCGGAAACGATTATTGTTGGAAACGGAAAATCGAAGTAGCCCGGATGAAAATTATATCGTCAAAAAACAAAATAAAAAGATCTTTTTTAAGTATCGAAATTTGATACAAACTTTAACATATTCTCATAGATGTCACGCATAAGCATACACACATCTTTGTCTGCTATCCAGAGACGTTCGCGACGTGCTATACAGAACTTGGTATAACAAATAATTACACAGTTATCAGTAATTCGGGTCTCAAGCAACAATCGAGCTGAAATACGCGCTGTCTAATAGTTTATCAACCTATTTCTGTGTGATCTTTACATTTGCAAAACATGGGGATAGTCGATTGTTTATGTCAACCTTCTGAGCATCATGTACCGTAGATTAATGTAAATGTTTTCTTTAAAATAATATTGCATTTATTTGATAATTCTAATCTTCCCCCCCCCCCTCCTGAGATCGTCGACTATCGAAAACAGTAATCAACAATTCAAATGTGTATTCAAAAATGCAGTCTTGACGTAATTGATTGATCATTTTATGTTTAAATAAGGGAAATCTTAAAATTTTTGGCGCGTCATTTTAAATGATCTTGATAAAGGTGCTTTAAAACCCCCTTCCCTGTCTTGTGTCTACGTTTTTAACATACAGTATGTAGTCTCGAAATTAATGAATGAAGTATGTTTGTTGCAAATGTATTGCTTCAGTGTTAATTCCGATTGGATTTAGTGAAAGAGAGTATTAGAATTATTAATTAAATAATTAATAAATAAATAAATATTTATTTTGTTGAGGAGTGTCCAATTAGAAGACCAATAAAAATCGCGAAAAGACTACGAAATCCATTTCTTGAAAAAACCGTCTCTCGGCGGTGAAACTAGTCGATGATTCCTTTGTATTCTTGTTTTTTTATATAAATTAATTGCATGTTTAAATTAATCAGGTGTACGGCTTTATCAATGCGTTTAAATACATCCAGTATACGTAAAGCGTTTCTTATCCAGGCTACGAAATCCTTGTCACAATTTCCCCCGACAACAATGCACGGTCGCACGCGCGCAACTCAATTTGCACTGACCCAACGCTGGCCGAGAAGGTACGACAGGAATTGAGTTTCTTTACGAAGACATTCACATAGATATTTCACATTAGAAAAAAAAATAATATTGCTTGAATTTCAAATAAAAAATGTTATTCAATTTGACGATCTTCTGACCAATCATTCCTTACAATTCTTAGCTCATTTAATTCCATTGTAGAATCGAAATTGATTAGAAATTCGTTGTATGTTTTGGTTATGTTGCTCTGTATTATTAGTGATTTGTGTGTGTGAAATCGAAAAGCATTTCTCAATCAACTGCCTCTTTTCGATGGTTCCCAGCACGAGATGAGTTTGCTTCTCAAATATTATTCCTTTGCTTGTATCTGTCACTCGGTGGCGCTTCACCTGATCGATTGCATTTCATGGACAGGTGGACACTTTTCCATCACAGTTAGATGTCACTTTCCTCATTCCTTTGACAGTTTTTCCTTGTGACTTTTCTTCTCAATTGAAATGACAAAAATAGAAATTTATTTCAGGATTCTAAAAAATATAATTGCAGGCATTATTTTCATATTTTAAAGCTTAAAAATTAGAAATCGTATTTACGCTTTATTTTTATTTTTAAATACAAGTGTGGGATTTCTAACGAGGATTAAGGCTTGTTACTTAGTCTTTAACCTCTTGTCACTTTAAGTTACCCACTCCAGTATTCTTTAAGTTAACTGTTAAGTAGTTTTCATAGCTATATTGTGTTATAAAAGAATAAAGATTAATGGGATTTGTAACCTGTACGAAAGTAAGAAATTCAGCTTGTTCCGTCATTTTTGATTTTTTTCGTTCTTTATTTTTTTGGTTGGATGGACTTCAATTACATTTACAATCCCGCATCCAGCTTTGAAATTTTCTCGGTTCGTTATTGGTTGCGTTTTTTTTTAAAAATATATTGAATAGTGTTTATAGCATTGCGCACGCGAATGTTGCAGAGCAGAAAGACATGTTAAGTTTCAAATCAGAGCCGTAACTCGAAGTAGTGTCTAGGTTTGCTTGATAGATTGTTTTACTTTTTCTTATAGATTTCGATATAACAGATCTAATGCTCTAAGGTTTAGCATTGAAAGCTGACTACAGCGACGCCGGGTATAAGACCAACGCGAATGGTAGCATCTTCTCGCTAAGATGTCGTCGAAGCAAGTGTTTCAAATCAGGGAATGGTGGTAATTGAAAAGTGTCGAAAATACGAAACGTCACAAGTCGGGGGTGTGCATGCGTTTTAAAATTAGTACCCACCGAATACAATGAAATAGAAACTACAATATATCTTTTACGTAAACAGCAGACATCTTTTACAGTCTAACAGATGGATGTTGACGATCTCGTTTACGTGAGAATTACGGAAAATACGAGATCTGGCCATTAGCCTCTTTAGCAGGTCTCAAGGAATTTAGTATTTTGAATGTCTGTCACTAGGAAAATGAAAAAATGTTAAAGTTGGATTTTTAGCTTCAGCGTAGAGACGATGGATGCAGCGGCGAATAAGGCATCGGTCAAAATCGTCTACAACAGTAACGGGGCTTGCTGTGGTCGCTTCTTTCCCGGAGTCGATAAGCCTTCTTTCTCGCCATTTTGTGAGAAGACATGGATAGAGGCTATTCTCGCGTAAATTACGTGAAATCACGAAAATACGAGATCGTCAAGATCCGTCTCTTGGACTATACGTAAAGTTTATTAATGAGTTTCAGTTCGTTTGGAGGTGTTTTTTTTTTATATTATCATTAAAATTAATACGGAATAGAAATGTTAAAATGCTTCTTGAAAAAACTAAAGATGTCTATTTGCGATGTTACAGCACCTAGCAATTAATAATCCATCGTTCTCTGATTGACATTGTATAAACCGCTCGCATCAGTTAAAGAATGTGTAAACAGAAGTTCTAGGGAAGGTGATTATGAAACTTTTGAGAATATCGTTTTAGATTGTTTATTGATTCTAAAGCGGTATTCATTTAATTTCCCATCCACCCCTTGTCAGAAAGGATACAATTTACATTTCCTCAAAGTGAGTTTTATGTTGGGGGGAAAATGATGGATCAGATATTTTCAAATGAAAGTGCTTTGCTTTTTTTTTTTTTCTTTTCTTTTTGAAATATTTGTATAAATACAAATAAATAGAAAGAAAATTCTTTTCCTAAGAGATTCCGTTGAGTCCATTTCTCGTTTTCTTAATAACAGAATCGAGAGGAGAATTCTGCGGAAGTCAAGTGAAAATTCTTCCGGACGATTCCCTTAATTTCGCGGATGGTTGAACGAAAGAGAATGCTTTGGACTGTTCTAGACCTACCTGAGATTCGATTCCAGGAATGTTGTGGTCAAATTTCAGACTCGAGTGAACTTACAGAACATAGGCCTTAAAGTAAAAAAAATAAAAAAATAATATAGTTTAATACTTTTCAGAAACCTTCCTGTAGATTTTTTTTTTTTAAGTAAATTTTAAACCAGTAGTTTTTAATTCTTACTTTTACTCATTGTTAAGTTGGGGTTTCAAAATTTCCTCGCGCCTTTGTTAAAAGCTGCTTAAGATTGATACCACTAAATAAATGGTCACTTATTTCGATTAATTATATCTCACCTTTTAAGTGAATATAGGAATTTTTGACAGTTGTTTTCGATCGCCAAACGACGACCGGGCAGAAAAAAATAGAACAAAAAAAAATTTAATATTTTAATTTGTGTAATGATAACAATCTATAGATATAAAAGGTATACACTCTCCTAGGCCCTTTGACCGATCTGGACCAAACTTTGCAGAATTATTCTTTAGTGCAAACAACAGGCTACAAAGAAATCTGGACACCTTTTCCCATCCCCCTGAATTAATCCCTTTTTTGTGTGTATTTTTTTTAAGCATATTATCTCGCTTCTGTCGCCGCAATTGAAGTGTTGGTAACTTACGGTGCAGCTGTTAAACGCTGGCCTTTAGAGGCATTGTTACGGGTTTAAATCTGCTTGGAGTTGTTTTTTATTATTATTATTAATTCCCTTTTTTTTTTCCTGATTTTTTTTTTTTTTACTTAGGATAAAATTCATTATCATAAACAAAGAAGGAAAATAAAAAACTTTATTTTTATTATTTAAGAATATTCTTCTTAACTTTTTTATTTATTTTTATTCAATATTCTTAATTTAAGAACAGTGAAAACCAGAATCCGGACTAAGGGGTGTAAACAGGGGAACAAACTTTCTTGAAGGATACGCGTGTCTCTGAAATCGCTTTAGTTGGAAACATGAAATTTGACATGTTTTTGTCAAAATCTAAAATATACAAATTCGACTAATTTTTATTATTAGCGTTCTAAGGTTCTGTTTCAGTTTAATTCATGTAATTTGTTTTTGTTTTTTTAATGATTTTTTTTTTTTTTACTTTACATATGCAAGGTAGCAGGCTAGGGATTATTGAAGTTGGTTAAGCTTGTTTGTGAATTAAAATTAGGGATAAGTGAACATTTTAGGATAGTTACGATATAACGAATATATATATGATATAGTAGAATTATACATTAAACTGATAATTACGAATAACAGTATTAATAATAAGCTTGATGAACTTAATATAACTGTCCTTTTCCATTATAGAAATTAGTAACAAATACAAAAACCTGATCTGATCAATCACTTTCAGATTAGAAACACTGCTTTACTGAAACATTAATATTTAAGAATTACTCTAAATCCCGGGGGCGTTACTAGTACTTGCATAACAGTGGCAAAAACATTGTTAAATTAGAAATTAATTTTTATCTTTCCATAAGTATTCCAGTCTCTGGCCATTCTGATGCCAAGGCTTTAAAAGCAATGAGTGAATTAGTTATTTAGACCAGATGGCCTTCATTGTGAATGCGGAAGAGAGGACTGCAAAAAGACGGCCTGAAAAACTTACAGCAAAGTACTTAAGCATTTCACTGTGTTTGTGTATACAGGGTGTTTCAAAAATACACGGCATAATTTCAGGTATGTATTTCCCACATGTAGACAATCAAAATAGTTCATTACAACATATGTCCGGAAATGCTTCATTTCCGAGTTATGGCCTTCACAACATTGAAAATCACCGGAACGTTTTTCGTTCCGCCGGTCGTTGCCATTACAGAAGATGTTCAAAATGACCACCTCCTGCTTGAATACAGACCTCACATCGATGTCTCAATGACCTGCGAACACGATCCCACACTCCAGGAATGTTGCGTATGTCCTCAGAACGTGCCACAATTCGATTCCGAAGGGATTCCAAATCAGGCACCGGAGACGAATAAACCAATGATTTTAAATGGCCCCACAAGTAGAAATCGAGAGGGTTCAGATCAGGTGAGCGTGGAGGCCAAGCAATTGGGCCACCTCTACCTATCCATCGATCAGGAAACGTTCGATCCAAGTACCGGCGAGCCGTACGACTGAAGTGTGCAGGAGCGCCGTCATGCAAGAAGTGAGCGTGCTGACGATCGATCAGTGGAGTGTCGTCGTAAACATGAGGTATGGTGTTTTCCAGGAAGTTTGTGTACGCCTGCCCCGTAAGTCTGTTTACAAGTACATGGGGTCCAACTAATCGATCACCAATGATACCGGCCCACATGTTGAGGGAGAACCGCACCTGGTGATGAGATACAACAGTTGCATTTGGGTTTTCATACGCCCATACATGCTGATTGTGGAAATTTGTTATGCCATCTCGTGTGAACTGTGCTTCATCTGTAAATACGAAAAACGTTCCGGTGATTTTCAATGTTGTGAAGGCCATAACTCGGAAATGAAGCATTTCCGGACATATGTTGTAATGAACTATTTTGATTGTCTACATGTGGGAAATACATACCTGAAATTATGCCGTGTATTTTTGAAACACCCTGATATATATAAATTAAAATAATTAAAAGTGTAAAATCCCTTCCAAGATACTGACCTTCAGGACATGCACATGGCTTTTTACAAGTGAAATTGTATACGGTGATATGTTATGCGGCCTGTAATACTTTCGTTCACGTTTTAATCTCGGATGAAGTAGTAAGAACCACGACGAGTATTGTGGGTAAATTAAGTAATTATTATCATTTATAAGATATCAACAGAAGCAAAAGAATATTTGTGGAAATTGGACAGTAATTAAGAACAATGAATCTACAGTTCTACAGTAAGTGAACAATGGCGATGCTAGTGCTGTGTTGCACGGGTCGCGCGACGAACAGAAGAGGAAAAAAGAAACTGGCTAGTATGATAAGAGCATGGATGAAATGTGTAAGTCTATAGTTCATTTCATGAAAGAAGAGCTTTTGATGACGTAATTTCCTTATAGATTGATGTTTCCAGGACGTAACAGCGCCATCTATTGCTAAAATCCGTAACTGAATCTCATAAACATTAGGAAAACATTCTGGGTTTTGTATTTTCTGCAGCTACGAATACATAATAATAATTAACATTGAAATAATTGAAACCGTGTCACACTATTCCCCTTGCTTGGCTATGCAAAGTTTGTCCTTTGTTGTTCACGCTCATGCGATCACAAAACGATGCCATCTTTGACTGACTGCTGAGATTTCAAGTTGATGACGTCATGACTACTGACGTTTGTTCCAGACACAATCGATCGCTACGTAACGACCATATATGGCAAACCTTCTTTTTTGAAAACTACCAAAAGCTACAAAAAGGCATAAGTATTTATCTAATACAACTAATGACCAATCTATCGATAAATACATACATAAGTGTATTTACGCTCATCCTGTTAGAAGTTCCAATAAATATCAAGCAGTGAATATTTACAAGTATTACGCATTAAACTTATGGACTTGTTCGATGGAAGTGAATAAGAGTTCATCCGTTCCCTACCAGGGAATATTAAGTAATGGACAATGACTGAAGAAAGATAAAAGAAAAATAAGTTATATTTAGCTGACTTACATTCCGTGCTAATACGAAGAATTATCCAAGGACCTGCAAAAGAGAAAAGTGTATTCGATTAAATGAACTATTCGAGGGATACGAAGATTTAATACAAATTCAAAGTAGAAAAATGGTTGACTTGAACTGTATTTAAAAAGAAGAAAATACAAGTAGAGTTTTTTTTATAATAATCGACCAATTTCGAGCATCAGTGTTTGTGTTTATCTGTCTCCTAGTATTAATTCTTTTAATCATTTACTGATCACATGGTCACTATTAAGTTCTAAATTAACCACAAGTATCCTAAAACTTTTGTTAGAATACTATACTTCAGGTTTCTGTAGTCTATTGTTAGGTAGCTAACAACGGCTAAAACGTGTGCCTTTTTCCTATTAGGGCGCCTCAACACCGAACTGCGCTAATTTAATTCACTGTTTCAATGTTCTAACAGAAAGAAATCTCAGTAATTACAACAGTTGTTTATTGGAATCACAATGATTTCTTGTTTCTCCACGAGACGTTTTGGCTTTCTCCATGTCATATATTCTTGTTTTGTGTCTTCTGTGCACTGTATCTCTCGAAGGTGGATTTGAAAGCCTATTTATTACATCTGCTGAGTTACCTTCGAAGAAGATGACTGGGACGTCACACAGAATGCCAATGAAATTTTCCCTCTATGCCGCTCGGCTTGAGTAGTTGTTGAATTTCGTAAAAGCTTCACGAGTATTTTTCAATCTTTCAGGACAGTTCTGTTTCGATGTCAATGCTGGGAAACGTCGGGGAAAAAAAAAAACCCTCCAGAAATAGTCCTTGAATTGAAGCGTAGAGGAATATTATAAATAATTTTAACGATAAACTCAGTAAAGGTATTGAAGTAGACAAGTCACGGGTGAATTGATTAGTGGAATACCATTAGTTGAAGGATCAGGAGGGTTTTCGTCGTGTGTCTTGATTTCCATTTAACTTACACTAAAA
>JAFIDM010010028.1:23404945-23434630 GCA_023159025.1 Thereuonema tuberculata | reverse complement strand
ATTTCGTAGTGAATTATTTTTTTTATATGAATTTATAACTCTTTATATCTTTATTCAGTATCGACCAACAAGTGTCTGTAACCCTGGCTATTTGGGTCATTGCCAGGAAATCCCTCAGACTTTTGTTTCCTTTATATTTGGAACCTGGTCTTGTGAATGGAACCAAGGACAGCGATCACAGGCCATGTTGATACTAGAATGTTCTACATCGATCCTACAACATTCTTCCACTAACAGAAACACAGCTCTTCAGTTGTTTTGTCCAGAACGTTATTATTTATACCTTTTTGAGGAACAAACGTTCTATTTAAAAAAAAATCCAAAGCGCAAAACATATATTTTTTTTGGGGGGGGGGAGGAGGAGGGAGTTGAAAGTGAAGGGTCAATTGAGAAGTCCCCTGATTAACAGTATAATACAAACCTTATTTACATAAATTCTTTTGGCGCCGACAGAATGTAAACAAGTAAAACATGGAAAGCTATAGTTTTTGCCAATAATAATTTATTCGTATATTTGTACTATTAAAATAATCTTGTTTTACTTGCCCGGGAAAAAAAAAAGATGTTAGAATTGAAGTTAGAATTTGACCTCTGAAACCTTTTGAGGGCAAAATTCCAAATTCGGAAAACGAAAAAAAAATAGGAAAAAAGAAAAGGAAAAAATAAAAAAATAATAAAATTTTTTCCCTAGGCCTGTCTAATTTAATTTTGTTATATCGCTTGGGAGAAATAGACGAGGTTTTTTTTTTATTATTTAGATTGATATCATAAGATTCTATTGCTTTTATGTTTTTCTAATTACTGTTTTTCTGAATTGATATAAATTAAGAACATTGTCAGATTTCATCGAAGGTTTAGTAAAACGAGCCATTTGCCTATTAGTAATTTTGTATCAGTAGTATCACTATCTCTCAGGCAGTGAAAAGGTAATCTATTTCCCGGGCAATCTGCCGATAGCGCAGGTGGACCAGAGAGTGGAAGACCTAGCAGTGCCCCAATCGATACAGCTTTTCCAAGCCCCAGAATAAGACACGTCGGGTTGCGGAAAAACTACCTTTTCCCTTTTTTTCGATTGCCGCCATTTTTTTCATTACCGTTTCTCGTCCAATCGACGCAAAGGGAATTGATTAGGGGATTTGCCGACAACGCGCTGTTTCAATTTGTTACCGACAGATGGCGCTGCTATTAGGTCGTCCATCTTCCTTTCATTTGAAATCGAATAGTTTACTTTTTCGGCATTCAACTAAACCGTATATACCCAACTATGCCCAAAACGTGTCCTCAGAGATCAGAGTTTTATTTCTCAGGCACGATGGTTTTGAGCCTGTTTTATTCTAGTCTGCTTATTTTTATTCCTATTTTTCTCCCCCCAATACATAATGAGATATGAACACATTTCCGGCACACAAGACACTGGAAGACTAATAATTTTTGATGAATTACAGTCTTCTTAAGACAAACTAACTTGTTAAATATACTTTTGTAAACTAAAGTAAATAAAATAAGTAATTTATAAAGTAACTTAAGTAAATTTTTCTTCAGAAATAAAGCTGATAACGGAAGACAGCGTGGCTACACAAAAAAGCATTCCTGTAGTTAATATTATTTAATGAAGTTTTCTAGTAGTTTTTCTTGTCTTATCTTACGCCATGGCGCTCCTGTTTGACTTGAGATATCTTTATAAGCTTTGATTAATGTGTAAATAAATGTAGTTTCGGCATAAATGATGCTACAGTCATTGAATTGAATACTTAAATAAAGTTACATCCATAAAACGGGAGAGGGGAGGGAATTAATATACCGGGGATATGTAGCTTCATTAAAATAATTTAAGGTGTGTGATAAAAGTTTTTTAAAAAAGTCTTTAAAACAGCCAATACACTGAGCTTAAAAATTAAAAATTAAAATTTAAAAAACTATTTACCATTAAAAGTCAAACTAGTTTCTTTCCGTTAATCTTCAGTGAGCTTCTATACATCTTGTAATCAGGGTGTTGTCGACTCAACAAGTTTAATTTTTTCTTATTAATACAATTGAAGTACCTCATTAGCTGGATATGTCAGTAGTTTTAAACTTTAATTGCTATTTTCGCCTTTACGGGCATTAAAATGTACGAATGTGCTAAGGCCAGCGCGCATACGCAACGGACAAATGGACTCCAACGGACCTTCGCGTCTTCGGCGTCAGTTTGTGACGTCAAATTTCGCAGGAGACCGCAGACGCGAACCACAGCAGCTTTCAAAGTTGAACAGACTCGGCGGCAATCCAATCGGATCGAGTTTTTTTTTTGTTAAAATGGGAACCATCGGAGTGGCAGAAACAATCGTTTTCAGACAGTCAATTACGAAACACTTGTTCCTCAAATGAAGAATCTGTATCCATTTCCTGGCCCAATTCATGTTTTCTTTTTTTATATTCTTTTTAGTGAAGATTAAAAAGCATTTAATTATAGGAATAAATTTATATAGATAGTAAACATGTAATTTGGTTTAGTAAACATCTGTAAGAAAAGGTAGGATAGCTTTAAGGAGGTTTCTAAATCAAAATAAAGAAAGAAAACAAAGTAACTGCAATGCAAATGTCCGTCGAAGAGGCGAATCGTCAGGCAGATGTTGTTGAACAAGAATAATTCTGTATGAATATAAGTGCAGAATGTGTCGTACGATCTTCTGGTCAGTCGAAGGAGGCAAGTCCTGCAACACCTCGTGCACAACTGCTTCCTTGGGCTTTTGTCGTAGCGCTTTACTCGATCGCTCCAGTGCTGTCTACAACCCGCTGTTCGGGAATTGGTATCGTCCCCTCCCAAGGGTCATGAATATCGAACCTTTTCTTTCAAATTTTAAATTCATTTTACGGAGACTGTCCTTGGACCTTGTCTTAACCCTTGTCTCAATCTTCTGATTTTTCTCAACTCTCTTAGTCCGCTGCTCCTTTTGTGAAAGAACAAATTTACCTGTAGAACTCAATCTTTTAATTACACAGCCATTGTATAAATAACTAAAACTGTAACAGTTTATTAAAACTGCTCTTACGTAAGAGTTTAAATAAAACGAAATCGTTAAAGGAACTCTCCCATGAGCTGGAAAAGGCTGCGGCTAAAAAACAAAAACAAAAAAACAACAACAATGAAGATGGTGATGATTTAGACTGAAACGTATTACACTGTAAACTTAATTAGCAGCCTAGTATCATTCCGACGCTTTCTCATACAAATCTTTACTAGTTTTCCTCGAGGCCTTTTCATTTAATTATATTTCTTTTTCTTTTCAGCTGAAGTTTTCTTTTCGCTAATGAATTATTCAGCTTTTTCCTAAACCTGAACTTCGGATTTGCTCGGAAAATCAAATCCCCTTTCAAAAGATAATGAGATCCAAGCCGAATTAGGAAATTTCTTAAAAAAAAGAAAAACAATGTTATCTTAGTTTTGTTTTTTAAGATGTTTCATCGTGATTTAGGAAAAAAAAAAGGGAATTCATTGCGAATTCTTTTCTTCTTTTCAAAACGCTGTTTAGGCCTCATTGTTCCGAATTTCATGTTAAAAATAGTGTAGGTTTCGTAGACTAATTTTACAAGCGTTGCCATTACAAAACATACACGAATATTTGAAATGAATGACAAAGGGAACGAATCCCTTCAACTTTTATAGATAATGGGCTGGGGAAAAATAGTAAAATTTAAATTCGAAAGAATTTAAAGAATACTTTCCTAAAAAAAAAATATTTATTTATTTATATGTATATGGAATAAAGTCATTTGATTTTTTTTAAAAAAAAATATAACTATTTTTATTCAGGAGATGTTAAACTCACGATTATCCGCGGAAATGGGGGGCGCGGCAACCGCGGTTAAGCGAATTCCGCGGATAATCCGAAATAGGACGAAAAAGGACGAAAATCAACACAAAAATGCTTTTAACGTGTTTTATTTACATTAACATGGCAGTACATGTAGTACAAAAAGATAATTTTATTTTATTTTCTTAATTTGTAACAAAAAAAATCGGTTAATTGTCTTTGTTTTTTCGTGTCGAAACACGAAAAACCCCCCCACTTGGACGTCGCTAAATGTTCTTCTTTTATTGTTTACCTTATTCTAGATTTAATTTTTTTTTTTTTTTAATTCCGTAATTTATTGTACAGTAAAAAAAAAAAAAAAAAATGGAAACAGGAGAGGTCCGCAGATAATTCTCAAAGCCGTAATCCGCCCGCGGATAATCGGGAGTTTACTATGTATGTAGGCTTTTCGTTTTTATTGTTTTTCACAACTTTAAGAACAAAAATAATTAAGAAAGAACATTGTAAACAAAGTAGACTCATTTAAGGTCTTTCGAACTACTTCTTGTTTCTTTTTAAGATAAGTTTTACCGTTTTTCTAAGTTTAAGAGAAAACTACATTTTATTTTTTATAGTGCTGGAATAACAGAGTACTGAGACCTTAACACATTCTTGTTTGATTTTTTTTTTCTTTTGAAAATTAAGGTTTTTCGACAAACTACGCAAACATTTAATTGTTATTCATTTTTCAGAATTGCAGTTCGCTTCATTGTAGTTCATTTTCAACGTAATGGAGCTTTTAAAAGTAGAAGTTTATTGTAAGCATTGTCTTTTACACGAGAATCCCATTAGTGCACTTAAATACTCAATGAGTGAAAGGGAAGTTTAGTTAAGCCTAACATGAATGAATAAATAAAGCGTGACTTGAAAACGCTCATTTCTACAAAAGCCTTGATTACAAATTACCATCAACGGAGAACAACTACTTCTACAATTCACTGAAATTACCTTAAATTCGAACATCATGTTTTGTTAAAGCCCTTTAGTAGACTTAACATGCCTAAAAATTTCAATAACTATAACCGAGTGTTTATTTGCCTCCTATTTGCTGGCGTGGCCGTGCGGTCTCGGCGGCGGTCTGCCGTGGCGGCCAGTGCGCCAGTACCTGGGTTCGAATCCCGGCAGTGGCATGGTTGTTTCAATTTCCTTTCCTGTGTTGTCCAGCCTCTTATTCACTTTCTCTTCGGTCTGACGTCATTCCTTAATGGCGTCCTGGGGAAGGCCACGGGAAACCACCCCAGTATCTTTCCCTTGAAATTCTAGGGAGTCTGCTAAGGGTTCGCCAATTTGGGAACACTAGCGCTCCCTGGAACACGGATGCTTCGGATACGAAGCTCGCACTTCGGTGCATACCGGCAATACAATTTCTTTGACCTGATATCCCAGAATAGCTGTTTCACGCTTTTTGGCGATCATCAGCTATGAGTACAGCTAGTTACAGAAGAATAGTGACATCTCACTGCAGATCAGTCTAATATGGTCGCTCCATAAATCAGATAGGAATTAAAATGGGATACACGAAAACAATAACTGCTGACTGATGATCGCAAAAACCACGAGTTATTTGATAAACACTTTGCCTCATTTCTTGATAATTATTGTTAACTTAAGTGCAATTCTTACATTCCAATGCGCTTTAAAAATGAATTTATTGTCAGGCGTTAGATAGCCACACCAATTTCATCTTTATCTTTACTTTGGAAGGTACCATACTTAGATTAGGTTAGGTTTGAAGAAACGTGCCTACGTAATGCTTTGGAAACGGAAACGTGCCTATCGGAAACTTAAGGAACACATGTTCAGGAAAATTAATTATTAATTTAATTTTTTTAAATAATAATAATCCATAAGGAAAGTTTAGTCTTAGAGATTGTGTTCTTTAAAACTGATAATTAGTTTTAGTTTTGTTTTTGTTTTTTTTGGCAACTATAGTTAGTTTCCATTCTATTTTTCAAATGGAATGTAGGACCAAAGAAACAGAACTTTAAACACTGTGTACATCTAAAATAGGTTTATTGGACTTCAATTTGAATACGACCTTTGCATCTGAGACAAATTCCTACTGCCTGTTTAAAAAATCTTTCTATAATACTAGAATACGTTTAACAGTAAAAATGTATTAATAAACATTTATTAAACATTTTAATAAAGAAATTAAAAAAAAAGGGGATATTCAGAAAAAGGTACTTTTAAGTAAATACCCTGTACCGGTAACCATTGTATCGCATGATATTATACGATACGTACTGGAGAATCCATGGATGGCGCATGCGCAAGAAAATAAACACACAATATTCTTTTCTGACACAAGATAACAGGAGGAACTGGTTTTAATTGTAAAATTATTTATAATATTACAATATTTTTTTTCGTCACTCAGCATTCACATACATCCTTACCCTAAACTCTCCTCCCGTCTATTGCCTAACGGTTGATACAAGTCCATATTAATGGATGGTTTTTGTTTTCCTATTGTCTGATGATAGCCGCTATAACTAGTCACTTTTTAAACTTTTTAAATGTTAATAGTGAGCTTTCAGCTAAGAACTTTTAAATTTTTAATAAGAAATTGTAATTTTGTAATTTTTGTAATTGGCTAAGTGAATCGGTTTTGGATCGCCCTACGTTTGCACACAAACATCAGCCGAATATAAACAAAAATACTAATTTTTCTATCATCATATCAAGGAAGTATGTTGATCTTTATTGCTTTTTTTTTTTTTTTTAACAGGTTGAAAATTATTTTATTTGCCTTTTTTTTTTTTATATATAATTTGGAAACCAATATTTGATCCACAATTGAATACCCGATTCCAGTTTAGGATCTCACGTCATATTGTACTACTTTACTACTTAGCCGACAGCACATACAATGTGTGTTATGACAATAACTGGCGCCCAAACACAGAGTTTATGAGTCCTGATCCACAAATCGTACACGAACCCAATTGTGGATGAAAATTAGATTCGATTACTTTAAGAATGTAAAAAAAAAAAATAAATAAATAAATAAAATAAAAAATTAAAGGTATTTTGAAATAATTTCTTATTATTGTGACATCAGTACAAGTATATAAAATCCAGAAATAGCAGAAACATAGCAGCATTCGTTGATCTATGTATTGCTAGCCGGGTACCGTCGCTTCGTTCCGGAACCCTTGCATATACACAAAAAACTTTATTTGGCAAATTAATATTGAGATCGGAGAATATACGACTTCCCAGCCCGTTGTGGCCTTCTCAGCTTAACTCAGGTGTATTGCGGGTTGGCGCCGCACATCTGGGGTTGCGCCACACACATTTTTGCATGTATCTTGTAAACGCAGAAACGTTTGTGAATGACTGATATATGTTTCGATAAAACTTTCAAATACCAACATTTTCTCAATATAATTTTCCCTTCCAACTTTTATACTTTTCGTTTAAATTGAGAAAAAGTCAAAATTTGACCCTTTAAGAGGCGCCATCTTGGAAACCAAAAACTTTTTACGAAAGATTTTTTTTTGCATTTTGTTTGTCTTAAAAAAATCTACATTGTATCCATTTGCATGACCAATCTATCTCTCCTAGTTTGGTCAAAAAATTGAAAAAACTTAGTCTTATGATAGAATGACAGACAGAATAACGTTTCTATATAATATAAATCGCCAACAAACTTCTTAGGTCTAGAACTGTTTGCTAGCTTTTGACACACCCTGGTCAAACTTTTGCATGTTTGATTGCAGCACTGAATTCCCCATTCCAATTAAATGACCCACCGCACTCGTCATCCGCTGTTTCTCCTCTCCGAATTATCTTCCGATTGTGATGAAGATATATTTTTTTCCTCATTTTCTGTCTCTTTTTCTCCTTTTTTTCCCATTTCTTCAAGGAACTCACTGGAGGTGACGCATCTAGTGGTAGTTACACATCAACTCTTCGTTCGTCTTCAACATCTCACTTACGACTTGAACAACCGCTAAAGTCTTCTCTGTAGCTTCTTCTGATGTGTCAGAATGTTTCTCTGAAGTTGAAAGTCCAGAAGTCACTGATGTTTCTGCTGGTTCTGTCAGGGTGGACCGCCTCGAGATTTAATAGCCGTTCACCGCTTCCTCTGAATCCCTCAATTATACTTCGTTGTAACTATCAACTGAGTTAGCCCAAGCTGGAGTCAAAACTTCAAAAATCGTACTGGTTCAGATATTTCTTTTTGTTTTACATCATTAAATGTTCTGAAGAAAATGACTTCTTTAGAGGACCGAAAACACCAATATAGAGAAGCTGGAACAGATGTGTGCAGGGCCGGATCTAAAAATTTTTGGTCCCACAGCGAAAATCCTTGACGGGCCTTACAGAGCCATTTCGAGCCGCACCCAGACCACGGCGCGGGCCCCTCTTTTCAGCGCCCCCCCCCCCCTAGGTATCTGGCGGTACCTAGATCCGGCCCTGGATGTGTGATATCAGGAAGTGCGCCCCATTTTCTTTTGCAAGCAGTAGTGTGTGTCTGGAAAGATAAGAAGCATGGCCATCTAATAATAATAAAACAAGAACTCCTTATAGGAATCTGTTTATAAACTTCACTAATCATTTATAAAATTGTTCTGAGTATGTAGCCTTTCGGTGAACTAGCAAAAAATTGTATCCTCCGGTGCTCCCCTCATGAGATCCTCCTGCATCCTCATAGCTTTGAAAATTATCGTTGGTGGCATTATTATTTTATGGAATTTTTATCAATAATGATAAATGTATTTATTTATTTCGATTGAAGGATATTGATTTTCCCGAAATATAATTTTAAACTTCTTTGACAAGCATCGAGAATCAAGTGCCTCAGAATGACAAAACATGGATGATAAATAGTCACCCGCGGACATCTTCATCCTCTTCGAATCTTTACAATGATTTTGTGCTTGTTTGTTAAAAGCCCGTTCTTTTTGTTGACACGAAATCTTCACCTATAAGTAATGAAGAACTCTTTAAAAATATTTTTAAATAGAATCACCTTTATTTTCTTCTGTAATTTGTCACAATGGTTGGAACAATTAACACAACTTCTCAACTCTTAGCATTTAGGTAGCGATACCGCACAAAGGAAGCAAGCAACAACCGCTTCACTTACCCTCTACCCAAATGTACACTAATTTTATATTATAATTATAATTTTATAATTATTATAATGTATCCTGAATGAATACAGCAAATTTATAAAGATTCCAACCAGATTGCTTTGACGGAATGTAATAGATTTATGTTACGGAAAGTTGAGGTAATAATAACTAACAAATCTATGTACTGTCGCCGGCATTTCCAATGTCACATTACCTGCCCGATGCTTCTCCGCAGTGCAACAAGCTCTCAGCTCTTACAATTTTTTTTTACCCCCTTTCAGTGCAAAAAAAGGAGCTAAAATTTGGTATACGTCAACTCCTTAAGATCCTGAATAAATGATAAAAATATCAAGGGATATTTCGATCTGACAAACCTAACCATTCCCTTGTTAGACTGGTTTAAGGAAAGCAATGCAGAAAAGCACTACTTCGCAATGTGACATTGGAAATGCCGGCGACAGTACATGGCGAAATGGAGCTAAATGGATCTCTAATTCAGAACGGAAAAAAAATTATTACAAAATTCTTAATGTGGATAATTCGATGCAAATAACTTATTTCCATTAAAATACAGTTTAACATCTTTCTTTATTTTTCCAATTTATAGGTTTTTTTTCTTAATGTTTCATTATAACTAGTTAAAAAAAATAAAATAACAATGCTCTTTTTCTTTTTTACTAGCATGCTGCAGAGTTAGAAAAAAAGCAGAATGACACGGAAAACAAGAAATTGCTTGGATCAGTGATTCAGTATGGAGGAGTTATTCAGGTAAAAAAATTTTGAAAACTTTAATTTTAGAAAAATTTTATTTTGCTCAAGATTTTTTTAACGACAGATATAGTATTGGACAAAACAAATCAAAGTGAAAAACAGAAACAGGAGTGCGAGCAGTAAATATAATTAAATATCAGTGATGTAGTACAAGTATACCCTAACTTAGCATTATCCATCCAAGATGTGTACAGTATGTTGTCAACGTTCGCCGTTAGGGCGGACACAAAGCTCATACCGATCCTGCATTCTACCTTTAGACGACACGACCAGGAAAGTTTTCATGTAGAAATTGCTTGCACATCGCCGCAGCTGTACGACATTGTTTTGAAGTCTCGACGACCCATATAAATTTATAATCATAAAAGTTTGGGAAAGCTATTATATTACAGTCGTATTTATTTATAAACACAAGATAAAAATACAAGCATTGAGAGATCGTAACGGATATTAATTTCAACACTTGTCAGTCTTTGTCGAGAACTATTCAAAACTAATTACTAATGAGCTTTAATTATTGAAAAAGTTGTGAAACAAGTTTTATCTAGTCAATTTCATTCGGGTTTCTATTATCGTCGTTGTTATGGGACTTCCATCCTAATTTATTAAGAAGATAATAAACTACCCTATAACCGTTAATTTTTTCTGACTGATGGACAGTACTGTACAATAATACAACTTTATTGTATAGTAAGTTACTACAAATCAGTAAATAAAATAAAAAAAAATATTAAGCGTTATTTTCATATTATAAAGTTCTATTTTCTAAATTTAATACGGGGTTGTATTACCAATAAATTTAATTACGTTTTATTAATTTTTATTACACTATGTTTGCTTACTATTGTATTATGTCGTATCATTACAATTAAATTGTTTTCTAAGAATAATTTACCGCAACGAATTAAATACGTACATTTTGTTTTATTTCATCTTTTCTCCATTGCATAATCGCACTTGAAATAAATTGTGCATATATTCTTTTACTTAAATTACTTCATATTTAACTACAGAATTCGTTGAAACAGGGTGGTGAACTTTCCCTACTGGAGCTATTCTAAAATTATTATTCTAATGTTAATTCATTCATTCATTTTATTTCCGTTAGATTTTATCAAAGTCCTGTTAGGAAGCATTTGTATAGCTTTCTATCAACAGGTGCTACCGTTGCATACATACATATTGATATAATTCAGTTATTAGTTAGAGGTTATACATTCTTGAAAAGACTAAAATTGCCGATTATATATTAATTAAAAATTTAAGGTTGAAAATTTTTGAATAAGGGAATTTGATATAAACAGTTAATTATACAGGGTTGTTGAATTTTTATAAGTTTTACACATTAATAAAAATCCATGATTGGTGTTTAAAAACAGTAAATACAGTACGTATGTACACATACATATACACACACATACATACATACATACATACTACTACTACTACTACTACTACTACTAATAATAATAATTATGTGCCTATCAGCAAGAACATGCAGAAAACTCATGCAGACAAGATCAGTAAATACACTGATCTAGCACACGAGCTCCAGAAGCAGTGGAGGCAGGATCGAATACGTGTTGTACCCATCGTTCTGTCTGCCACTGGTCTGGTGCCTCACACCTTGCACCACAGTCTCAGCACACTAGGACTTCACAAAAACAGTTATGCACAACTGCAGAAGGCTGTGGTACTCAACACTACACGCATAGTTAGGAAATTTATGGACACAACCACACATCCCTAATCATTCTCGCACACGTCTTTACACTTGGCAGTATGTGCTTTGGTCCTTGACCCGCCATATTGTTTTTGCTGGGGAAACCCAAGGTTTGAAACATACAAACATAATAATAGTAATAATAATAAGTTGGCAATATGTGCTTTGGTCCTTGACCCGCTGGAGATACCGAAGGTTTGAATCTGTTACTTATTTTTCTTCTTCTTCTTCTTATTAATAAGGATCCACAATAGATCTTACCAGACCCTTGGGGTCGCGGAGGTAAAGCTCCCGCGTTTCGAGACCAACAGTGTGTTTAGCCCGACCCACGCCTCATCCCTCTAGGCCTCGTGATATCCATTTCACAGAGGGTTGAATGAATACTAACAAGACTCGTCGGTAGGAGAAAGAACCAAAGAATAACTTCGGCATGGTTTGAACTAGACTCCACCTGTCTGCAATCCAGTGTGTTACCACTTGAGCCAGCGATCTTTCTATTATTATTTTATTCTATCGACCTATTTGCTACGCAACCACTATTATTGCTAAATCTGATGTTTTAGAGATCATGGCTGGCGACGAAACTTTACTGTCATTAAAATTGTACTGTCCTAAATTCTTTGATTTTCAAAATAATTACATCGTTGTACGAAGGTGAGAACTTGAAACATTGTTACTTGGTTTAATTCAGAAAATTTTACTCATTACAAATGTTGGATGCAGGTGTGTTTAGGCATAAACAAAACAAAATAAAAAATGGTGATTATTAAGAGACGTTACAACTATATACATGAGAGAAGAACACGTAAATAAAATTTCATACATAAAAGTAAGTAGCGCTATCAGCGGTAAAAAAAAATTAAGTGTTGAGTAAACTTCTGAGGAATAAAGTACTGAAAGTGTAAGGAAAACATAAGATTGAATAAGGGCAACTGCTGATTCTAAAATCAACATCCAACACTTCTCGCTGAAACATTTGTTCCCTGAACCTGCCTTGTCACTTTTGGGAAAATAGTCCTCGTTTGGTCATAGTCCTCGTCGTATCTTGGTGAGCTGTCTGAGTCATTATTTGTCCGGCTGATATTTTAGTTAAGACGCATACATTTCGTTCTAATATCGCCTTCATTTCTTTAGCTGCTTTGAACCAATTTTCCCTTTATGGTTGGTTCCATGAAGTCGGTCCGGGATTTGTGTACTTTGAGCTTTATACAGTCTGTTGTTACTTCGGTCAGATCGTCCAAGTGCTGTCATCATCTGATTCTTTGCATGGTGTAAGAGAGTTGCTTATTCTCCTTCTGGCTCCTGATGTTGTAGTATCACCTTCCAACGGATTTCCATCTGGAGTTGTACCTATTTCACTATCTTCAGTTGTCGATCTGCTGACATTTTATGTACTCTGAACCACTTACCCATATTTTGTCCATGTACGGATCCAAGATACGATATTCTTTTACAGTGGTATCAATACCAACTAACACCCCAACAGTAGCTTTATTGTCTAACTTCTTGCGGTGTTGTTTCGGAACATATCAATAGACTCACGATCCAAAGATTCGAATACGGCTTAGGTTAGGTTTTCTGCCATCCCAGTGTTCAAATGGTGTTTTTCCCCACACTTTTACATGGGAGCCTATTTTGTTTAAATGTGTTGCTGTGCATAGAGCTTCCACCAAAAAAACGATTATGGAGTTCTGCATCTAGTAGCATGCTCTTAGCTATTCAGGAAGATGTCCGATTCTTGCATTCCTCAACACCATTTGTGATGGCGTATTTGATACTGAGCACTGGTTCAATATTCCTCCTTTCTGGGGTATTGTTGTAAGCATCAGTAGCACAGATCAGTAGCAAAGAATATATGAATAAATATCCATGGTTTGTACCCGTGTTTATTAAGTACCATGTCCACATATTCTTTTATTAGAGCTGAAACTTCGGTCTTGTGGGTTGAGACACGCACAAAGATAAATCGTGAAAAATCATCTATGAAGGTGAGCATGTGGCAGTGGGCATTGGTCCGCACACTTCACTTCTGAGTCTAAGTCTATTGGTTTTGCTGACTTCTTTTTGCTGTCTGGAAATAGTTTGTTACCTTCCCTTTAATACATTGTTACAGTTATGCATTTTTATGTTTACGAGGTCTATCTCGCAACTGATTTTCAGTATAAAGTATCTTCAGTACTGCATTGTTACGATAACCCATATGTCGATGCAATAATTGAAGGGCTCGGTGAGATATAGTCATAAGCCACCATTTCGTCATTTTTTGAGATTCTTATTTCACTACTTTCTCTAAACCCAGCTGTTTTAAAGCCATAGAAAGAAATGTTGGAGTTTTCACAATAGATGTATGTGATATGTTGAAGTTTTTGACATTTAGTGACAATTTAAGAAGATGTATAGTCACAAGCCACAACAAAACGGTGTGCAGCTCAAGACAGAATGGAGATACTTCTTACGTTCGGAAGATTTTTGACAGTAATAGTCTTCAAAAATGACGAATCAAACCCTTTTGATACTGACAGTGATAAATCTTTTATAAACGAAAAATGTAGACTCACAACTACGGCAGACTTGACTATGATTCTAATAAAGGTTACATGTTATCTGGAGCGATAAACGAAGAAGGAAGGGGATAAAGTTTGATAAAATATTTACATGTAACATTTTCATATAATAATAGACAACTGAAAGGAGCAAGGTAAGAACTTGGCTTTTTATTGCTTTGGAGAGGTCTCTTGTTGCTACCAAGAGATTTTAAACTGTCCTGTATTCACTCTAGTGTGACTTCTGCGATCGTGATATTGAAATAAATGCCAGAAGTAGGCATTCAATTGTATGTATTCAGGATGATTGGGTAGATGTTGTAAAGTCAGCAGGTCCAAAGAAATTAATCGTAACAAAAATGACAAGAGAGATCTTCAAGAGCTTACATGACCTTAAGTCGTTGATAGCCAAACCCACTACTTTCAAGAACGGTGATTTGGTGCACTTTAGTGAAGCCTCTTAATTCCAGTTCAATACGAGAAGTCCTTTTGAACTAAGTGCAAGCAATGCGTCACCACTCGTAGGCCCTGTGAACTACGCTGACATAGGCATTAAGAAGAGAGGAAAGCCTATTGAACCTGACACGTTTCAGCTCCCTAATGAAACGCGGAAATCCAATACTTCTGGTTAATAAGAAATAGGATGATGAAATATCTCTCATTATATTCATTCCAGTTGCCAACCAACATTTCTTCCAGCCTCTTACAGGCAAGAATGAGAACAGTAATGAGATGGAAGAACTTCCATAATATGATGACAGGATTTTGATCTTAGAGCGTTTTATAACTCTTACATATGTTTGATAAGCTGGAAATAAATGCACTTTATTCATTGAATTTATATGCTTTATTAATATATTCATGAAATACATCAGAAAATATTTTATCTTCCGTGAGGTATAAGTTAGTCGTAAGCCCATGCCGACTACCTCTTAAATTACATTCACCATGAAACTATACAAAGAATCAAAAACAGCATTACATACACTACAATGTTTCGTAATATCCTGAAATATCATTTAATAAAAAGAGAAGTTTTCAGTTTGAATTGCAGATTTACAGATTTTTGTCAAACTTTAAATTGCTAATAACTTAAAACTAAGAGTGGCTTACGAGTATATCTCTGACCGCTTCAATTCTGTCTGTTCAGTTATCATGATAATGTTAATGTTTGCTCATTCTTTGTTGTTACACAGCTTATATAGTTTTCCTTTCAGTATACTGCTAGTGTGAAGTTTTTATTTTTTTGTACAGTACACCGATTATCGTTGAACATTACGGTGAAGCTATTCTTTGCCAAACAACCAATAGACAACATTCCACTGTTCAGTGAAGATACGTTGGTCACAGAGACGCAATTAACATTGTTTTCAAATGTCATGATTCTCATTTTACCCTCGCCATTATCTTCTGCTTGCACTGGTCGGATCATTTGCTAGATAAATCACATCCTTAATTGGATGCAACTTGCTGAAAAATGACTTCTCATTTGTCATGTGATTCGCAGTCAAGGAATCACTCATATGCAGTCTTTTTCCGCGATCCAAGGTTCCTCTTTTTATTCTAATTCATTTTTCTTTAATTTCCAGCAGTCATCGTTGGTTTGTCCCTTTTTCATTTTTCTGTTCGAACTGTGTTTTCATTTGTCGTTTATTAACTGTGTTTAGAAGCAACTTCGTTCAAGTCATTGTTTTCGACGCAGCGCTGAGATTCAGCAATCAATTTTCCCAGAACGTAATCAACTGACAAGTCGGCTTCTGATCGGCCTTCGAGAGCTGTCACCAATGTATCATAAGAATCGGGAAGACTTTATAGTAACGCCGCCCACAATATTTTCGTTTTGAGTTGGTTTTTTTTTTTTTTTCCAATCCTCGAAATGATTTCATTATGCTTCTCAGATATTGACGAGGGTTCGTGAAGTGCTTGTAATTTTAACCACATTTTCCTTGTTGTTGATAAATTCGTTGTATGAACTGTCTTCCGCGGCTAACCCTGTGGTCGTGACTGCCTTGTGTTCCCCGAATATTCCAGTCTTTGGGAATGTTTGGTGGCTTTGGTTTGGGTAAATTTATATTGTCCTACTGTCTATCACTCATCAAAATTATTTGTATCTTGAATTTTCATAGATGATAATTTGTATTATTCAGTTTTGCAATCGTCACTTTTGTCCGCTATTTACGATTCCGCCATCTTTCTTTTGTTCTCGCATGTAGGCTTAGCATTAGGCTTTTCGTACAATTTCAATCATAAAAGTTTATTCTTACTGTTATTACGATACTCACAGTTTTCTAATAACTGGGCCCATAACCTGTTGGAAACTTAGACATAAACAAAATATAGGAACAAATAAAATAAAAAAATGATAGTTACTAAGAGACGTTTCATCTACATGGATGATAGAAGAATAAATAAAGAAAAATATTATTCACAAAAGTAAGTAGCGCTATCAAGCGGCGAAAAAAAAGAAAAGTGTTGAAGCGCTATATACAACAATAAAAATCCAAATTATAGCAATATGTTCTGCTTAAAATGCATTATGGTGGGTCACACACAAATAATGGATGCGCCAGTTAGCTATCCATAATACAGAATATGTTAACATGTAGTGTTAAAGAAAGTATGTGTATTTATCGTTAATCTTGGCGTTGTATTCTAATTCTACTGAAATAGGAATTTTCGATTTTCTGAAAAGTATGAATTAAATCCGCATTCTTTACTTGAATTGTAGAAATCGAATGAATTTTAATCACATCAAACTACTGTATGTTCACTGGATAGTCTTTTGGGCACAGCCAAATGGTCAAGGCCTACAGTGCAGCTGAAGCTGGATTCGAATCCCGGCGAATCTTTTTTTCTCTTATGCAGTACTCTTCTTTTCAACCACTGTTGTCAATTTCATACCTTGGTTGTCAAAGTAAGATTTTCCTTTTTTTTTTGGTTGTCAAAGTAAGATGGCCCAAGTGCGGCCCGCAGTAATCCCCACATAACATATTTGGCCCTTTTACAACAAAAGATTGCCGACCACTGCTTTATACCATTCAAAACATCAGTATTCATTTTTTTTTTATCATCTTTATATAGTTTTTGTTTTCAGTTTCGATATTTCTCGTTAAATCTCGACCAACCACGATATGTTTCGAGATTCTAATCGCTCGTCGATTCAAATTTTCAGGACAAAATTCTGTAATGATTTGATTAAAAATGTAGCGTATTCTGGAAGCATCCACGAAAACATAAGGAAAATATGGCCTCCCTGGGTCCATATCATTTTTGTAATTGATAATTTCGAATAAATATATACAAATCGATTGGACTTAAAGTTCTACAATTCGACACCAGGAGCGCTAGTATCAGATGGCTCTTTAGAGATTCACATTCTAAAAGGGGCAATGTGCTTTCCATCTCGCCGTGGTGCGATGATGGCGCGCATATGGCCTGTGAAATGGTACATGTAAAGCGGCCTTTAGGGAGACATACTGACACACTCACACTGACTGATTTTAATGAATTCGCTTTCCTATTAGAATGGAAGCTGTAAAATAAAACGAAAAATGACAGTAGAAATCCAGAGAACATTTATTGTTGTAATATCCTGCACTGTTTAAAATACTTAATACATTATTTTTTTTATTGAAAATTATATCACTATTTTAATATAGCCTATTTAAGTTAATGTTGAGAATAAAAAGCGGGGTGAAATTCGTTTTTACTGCGTCCATATATGGACATCTATTTTGCACAGTTTGCAGAATATCTTAAAAGAGGGCGCTTTTCGTAGGTTATAAGTAAAATTACTTCGTTTATCGGATAGTAGTTTTGATAGAGGGTTGTCACAGTAAGTAAATAAATTCTATATGCTTAGTATTATGAATTTAATTATTTGTAAATACCTACGAAAATGACATAGGAATTAATGTGAAGCTTTGCAAGCTGGCAGACCTTTATGAAGACTGCATGCAATTCCTTAGACTGTAATTTGAAATGGCTGAATTGCTTTACTGTGTAATTTAAGCGGAATTTACTTTTTAAGTTTTCCAGTTTGGGTACTATTTCGTGGCTTCACCAGTGGGAAGTAAAAATGTCATCTAATGTTATTTGTAGATGAAAACCTGAGAGAGGTACAACATTAAGAAGTAACGACAAAGGCGATTCGAAGCCACTTGTGGTAGTCTGCTAAATATTTTGATCTTGGAATATTTAATAAAGGCTTAAGGAAAAATAATAGTAACTAAAAATACTGCAATAGAAGTTTCCAGAATCATTGACTTCCCAGTAATTGATGGAATTTAATTTATTAAATAATTAATACAATTCTTAAATTTAGAATGGAATTATAATTGTGTAAATAAACACAATTTGAATTTGTCTTTGTTCGTGTTTTCGCTCTATAGCTGGCCTCTGCGAAGACTATTTAGTCTACGTAGTCATTGCGGAACCATTGCTTTAACAGATTCAGAGTTAATGTATGGAAATTGAGTTGGCGCCATTTGTACAGTGTTTAATTCATTGTGAGTTATTATTCTTTTTGAGTAAATTAGTCTGTGATTGAAGGAGAACTTTCGTTTTCATTAACGCATAGAATGCCACAATTTTTCCTAATTTGGGAAGACATTTAGCATCCGTTATTGTCAGTAGCAATTACCAAACGAATTTATATTCGAATTCCATTAAGGCTTCGTTATTAGTTTTGTTTTGTTTTTTTAATTCAATCCGTTAGCATCAGATTCGTTGAGAGGCTATTTCCGAACCCGTGAGAAGGAAATTAACATCCAAATAGATCTTGATTTTCACAGGTTATTAAGAGTTCGACCTGACCTTTTGAAATGAAGTAGGAATTCACGTCCAATTATTATCAGAATGCTTTACGAATAAGCGGTAACTCATACGCCGAAATATGTGGATCATCCCTAAAAGAAGTGATAGTTCGAAGGAACTCCCTACGTTTTTTAAAAATGTTATTTCTTAAAATTTCTTTCTTTTTATTTTTTTTTAAGTCGTAACAACAAAAAACGGAAAAATCTATTTTTATATTCAAGTACAATTCCTACCTCGAACGCTGAAAATCTCACGAAAATGTGCTTAGAATATAAATCGCTCATCCCAAAAACAGTGGTGCGAGTCATTCCCATGCAAAACTCAACTGTTTTCTTCTAGAGCACTTTGAAGACCTGCACTTTAATAGCTGAGCCTTGCTTTTCTTCCTTGCTTTCGGTACTCGATAGATTGAATGTCCAATGAAGTTCCTATCCATTTTTTTTGAATTTTATGAATTTTATGAAACTTAACTATATGATTGATGGAGAATCACCTTTGAACCATCTCATTCGACTTCGACAGTGATTTCCAGTTGTTGTCACGTGTGTCACCTGCTACAGGCGCGCGAAACGCCCCCAACTGTATTCAAATTCAGAAATGTTATTGTTTCACGTCCTACAATGTCCAGCGTATTGTAAACAGTATCTTCAGATTCTCCGTTTGCTGAAATTCGATTAAATCCAAACAGACACTTACGATTCCCGTTTATTTTAAACATGAGCCAAATAACAGTGTTTAGTCAATAAAAATCAATTTAATTTTTTTTTTTAGTTATATCTTCAGAGAGGAATTCCGTTCTGGAAAACTTTCAGACAAAATTTTGTCTCTTGTCTGTAAATAAGCATTCTACGTGTAATGATCCGTTCATTGGTTTAAAATTATTAGACGGAGCCACCCACCCACCCACACACACACACAGATTTGATGTTTTATAATCCTCCCTTTTCTTAGTAAAGTACAGTGGAACTTCGAGCACAAGCCAGGAGACGGTTAGACTTTTAAGTTAAATTTTCCATAAGAAATAATGTAAATTAAGCCGTTCCGCCACGGCCGAGCGGTCTAGACGGCGGTCTGCCGTGTGGTCGATGTGTCGGAACCCGGGTTCGAATCCCGGCATGGGCATGGCTGTTTCTTTCTTCTTCTGTGTTTCGTCCATTTCTCCCTGGACCTTACAATTTCAGGGTTATTTCTGGCTGAGATGTGAATCTCGCCCCCTTCTTTAATTTCCTAGCCTCATCCTGACGTTGTCAGGTAGGGCCAGCTCGTGGTCCAAAGTTGGCCGTTGTCGATAAAAGAACAGTGTAAATTAAAGTAATCCGGTCCAGACCACCAAAATTCACCTAATATAAAATAATTGAAGTGCCTATTTCAAAAGATCATATTGGTAAATAATGATTAAACAAGTACATTTAATAATTTCAATAAAAAATATTGTATAATAATCAAATGTTAACGATAGTAGGAGGGATATTACTGTTCACTGAAGGAGAATTATCCTCCTGAAATTCACTAGCTGAGAGTTCATTATCATTTTTCTTTGAAAAAAAAACCAACTATTATGTCTTTTGTTTTTGTCTTTTTTTTTTTTTAATTTTTTATTCGCCTTTCGAATTTTTGTTCGAGTTTCAAGTTGCTGGAGCATTAAACCGTTCTAAGTTCGAGGGTCTATTAAAGTAAAGAAACCCACCCATTATCTTTATATTAATAATAATAATAATAATTAATTGGAAAGTATTTGTCAGGTGCGAAATTAAGCTATAAATCAGTGTGCAGTCTATTGAAAAGAAATTGAGATTTCTTTTAACTTATCTCTGCAGAGTAATCAAACATTTTATAATAATCATTAGGTTTTTAGGTAACCTTATCCAGAGGCATATGTTATGAACTGTTATAAGATTCGTTTTTTGTACCGTCATCGTCATCTGGAAAAACTTACGAGGGAAGACAACAAAAAATTCTAACAGAAAAGCTTGGCATTCTAATGAATGTATTAGTAGTCACGACACTACTTCATAACTCCGATGGTTTTGATATGGTTAAAATTAGTTGGATATTCTAGATAATCTTCCTTCAATATGTACTCGAAAAAAACGTTCAAGGACAACGTTTAATTTTGGAGGTCTGGCTCCGTGGCCAGACTTGAGTTTATTACCATGGAAAGGATATTTTCAACCATTGAATGCAAAAGTGTTTTATTGAAGATGATTGGAATAATAAAAAATAATAATAAAAAGAATCGGGAAGACCTTTTTCTCCTTATTAAGACTCATCAGTCACATCAGTTCTGAAAAGCTCAGACACCGTGGAAATTATACATCTCGCTTTCTCTCCCACTGGTGGAACCCCAAGATTGTTGCAAGAATGTATTTAGTTTACGCTGGGTTTATTCAAGCACAATTCCAGTGTTTATACGTGCTGTTGAATCTCATGGGAGAATGTATCTCATTTCCACATAATCGAATTTTCAATTGCATTGCTTTTGATATGTGAAGATACCCTCGAACTTTAAATAAAGCCAAGAGCTCGTGTAAACACGGCTTCGATATAACGTGCATTGTCGTCATAAGACTCATGCGAACGATGCAAATGAAAGACTTTGGAGGGGTTGCAATGTTAAATAGTTGCTCTGTCGTAAATAAAACCCGGACACAATTGCAGCAGTCCTACCAGTCTCCGAACTCGAGAGACTGTACTTCTAGAACAGTCCACTCATTTGTGATTGGTTGGGACCCAACATTAAAATTTCGAGCTAGGCAGAGTAAAATGCAATATGTTTTATTGATACGTAACTTTGAACAAACTCGGCGAAATAAATGCCGTTTTATGGCACTTTCAGGTAGGCCTAAATGCGAGCATTAGATTTACACTTTATCAGAATTCATAAGTATGCGCAAAGTAACGCATACTTTCGACAGGCAGTGCCATCTATTAAATGCCAATAATATTTATATGCAATTCGATAGGATAAAGTTTAATTTTCTGAAGTTTGTGGGTCTTAACTATTCTCTGACACACAGATTCAGTAAATCCTCGTTTTCCGCTGACTCCGATCCCGCGGATTCACTTATTCGCTTCGTTAAATGCAATCTATTTCGCCACAAACGCGGTCTCTTCGTGCTCCTTCGCGGCCAAGGGCAGTAGCTGTTTGAGCAGCTTATATCGCATCGTCTATCAAGGGAAGATATTGCCTTGTTCAGACTTCTGTTCTTGAAGAGTTCTCCACATGATTCTGACAATATTCCAACTGTTCTCCAATTAAGTGTGCAATCACATGTTTTATGTTAAACTTCTTTTATGCATGACTTTTTTTGTTAAACACCTTTCTAAAATATGTACTGTAGTGAGGGAAGTATTCCTTACAAAAACGATATATGCAATGATGTATTTATTGTAAAGAATAACAAAAGTACATGGGGAAGAGGGTTCGCGGGAACCTAAACCCATTTTTCCCATAGGATAAATGCTTCCCTAACCGCAGCGTTTTCCGGAAACGTCAACCCCGCGGTGAACGAGAATTGAATTATTTAACGACGATTCGATTTCCGCGGCTTTTCTTTATCTTGTACGAAAATCTTTGAGACGACAACTACTTTGGTAACGAATTTTGCATAGTCCAGATTGCCAAAAACATTCCATTCAATTAGATTTAGTTTAATCTTTTTAGCTACTCCGCGTATAAAATGCTAGATGGAGGAGGAGCACCTAAAAGGTTCTGCTGTCCGTACGTCACCACCTCTAGATCCCAAACAGATATAAGTGATACTCTATGAGAAAGCTTATGATTTGTAGAGGCGGAGAAAAATAGTAGTTCCGGTGTGCTGTCATTTCCTGTCTAAACAGGAAGTGGTCGAAAATGATACATGTGCGCTATGGTTCCGTGTACAAGATGAAATCAATTAGTTCACTTTTTTTTTTTTCCTCCGACATTGTAGACGTCCGCAACTTACATCATCGTATTATAAATACTATTGTGATTTGAAAATTTGAAACTTTGTAAAATAGAATTTAAGTCGTTGAGTTTTAATAATAAAAATTTCCAAAGTTGGATAAAAATATTATTTATTAGTTTTCGAACTTTAGATAAACTACACAATATTTCGATAATTGAAAATCTTGAGGCGATTCAAGAAGGTCATTAACATGTTTATTCCTGATTTTTTTCAGTTTTTATTACAATTTAATAATTATAATAAAATTCATACCCATATTTTTTTTTTTAAATAACTATCGGGAAAATGTGGGCCCGGTAGCCAAGTGGAGATCCGCTTGACTGAGGCCTCGGGTTCAATCCCCGACCCCGGCGGAGGTCGGAAATTATTCCACATTGAATTCTTCTCATCAGAAATATGCTTTCAGAAACATGCTTTCTCATCAGAAATATGCTTTCAGAAACATGCTTTCTCACCAGAAAAACAGCTTTCAGAAACATGGGTGGAGGTTTCTTTCCCGAAGCTAAAGGCGCGCGGGCGTTTGGGTGACCATCCGACCTCAACTCGGTCCCGTTGGTCAGGAAAGCTTAACCTCCCGCGACCCCAAATACCTACGTAGGGCTGTAGTGGAAGTACTTTTAATAATAATAAAGGGAAAATAATAAATAAAACTAGGTTTCTCTATTACATTTTAACTATTAATATAAAAATTTCATCAATAGATTGTTCTATACAATCTGATATTTATTTTTCTTATCTCAATTTTGGAATTATTATTATTAAAACTATCAATTAAAATCGAAATCTATTTTAAAAATTGAATTGATAAGATTTTTGTAGTTCATTAGTATTAAAGATCTAATAAGATGTAAAAGACTAAAATAATTTACAACAAAGATTTTTTTTAGAATTTATTCAGTTTTTAAGCGAAGAATTCGTGTCGTCTGTAGTCACGATAACGGGAAGCTAGGATGTTATACGTAATATATGTAGATATCGACCAGGGATGATCAAACAAGAGCCACATACGATGAACTTCAGATGTTTGAGAGTCCCAAGACATGAACACATACTATAGACACGTTTATACTGTTACATGCATATTTTGTTATAAAATTTTTATACAATTATTAAAAACTACGTATACATAACAATATTTATTCATTTATTTACTTTTAAACTGGTAATTTTTATTAGTTTCAAATTATATGTCAGAGATCTGCAAGGGACTACACCTGATGTAGATCACAATCTACATCATGGAAGTGATTTCCGTTCATGTCCCCTAGCTCCTTACGGATTAAGGGCTAAACGCACTTCTCCGTCTTCCGTTATGTTTCCGTAACGTAATTGCTTTAGTGACGTAGTTGCGTATTCAGGGTCACCAGAATTGAGCTACATAAGACATAATGGAGATCTTCAAATCGACGAACATATGTTATATAAATCCCACCCAAAACACTTCGTGTAAAATAAGTTGCCAAGACTCACATGTCATAATGCTTTCACTGTTAAAAAGATGTGAGATCTCATGTAGAGCCAAGCCCCTAACTCTACGAGGCCTAACTCTACAAGCCCTAACTCTAAAAACCCTATATCTTGGTCAAAAAGTATGCCTTGGCCGTTTCGTGGCTGTCACACAGACAATTCCATGGAGTTATGTAAAGGATACAGAGTATGCCAAGGCACACTTTTTGACCAAGATAGTAGGGTTTTTAGAGTTAGGCATGTATAGTGAGAGGATTGGCACTATATGAAATCTGATATAACTTTTTAACAGTGAAAGCGTTATGAGCATCTTGGCAACGTATTTTACATGAAATGTTTTGGGTGAGATGAAATAGTTCCATGAAACGGCCAAGCCATACTTTTTGACCAAGATATAGGGTTTTTAGAGTTAGGGCTTGTAGAGTTAGGCCTCGTTGATTTAGGGGCTTGGCTCTACATGAGATCTCACATCTTTTTAACAGTGAAAGCATTATGAGCATGTGAGTCTTGGCAACTTATTTTACACGAAGTGTTTTGGGTGGGATTTCATTTCTTTTTGTAGGATGAGATCTGATAACTTTTTAACAGTGAAAGCGTTATGAGCATGTGAATCTTGGCAACTTATTTTACATGAAATGTTTTGGGTGGGATTATCTATTACAACTAAATTTAGTTTTAAGATTATTTAGAAAATGGATTTTTTTTTCAGTACCCTACTTTTCTGTTTATCTATTGGTCAACTTGTATATACAAGCTGTTTGCACTTTGGAAGAAATCACATTATTACACAGTATTATTTAGGCCGAAGCATTGAGGGTATTTCAGATCTTAATAAAATCCAAAGTATAAAAGCTAGATAAATGAAACTTAGTGTATTTCATTAGTATGGTAACTGCATCTTATCCTGAAAATTTGAGCTCTCTAGTATTATCCAGGCAGAAGCTATGAGGGTTCGATAATACATAACCAGACCCCCCCCCCCCTTTATGAGGGGTTGGAATGTGAAAGTTACGGATTTCTTAATTTTTTTGTTGTTTGTGTGCTAATCCTAACCTGCATACTAAATTTCAGCTTTCTAGGACTTCAGGAAGTACCCTAGAGGTTTTGATGATCATGAGTCAGTCAGTCAGTCAGTCAGTCAGTCAGTGAGTGAGTGAGTGACGGAATCGACGTATTTTAGGTATTAATAAAATCCAAAGTATAAAAGCTAAATAAATGAAACTTAGCGTATTTCATTAGTATGGTAACTGCATCGTATCCTGAAAATTTGAGCTCTCTATTATTATCCAGGCCGAAGCTATGAGGGTTCGAAAATACGACGAAACACTTCCAGAAAAGGTACGTAGTGCCCTTCCTGCCTTCGGCTCGTCTTGGCGGGGGCACTGCCGTGCCCCCAGATATAACGGCTATGTTCGTTGATCTCAAGATCTCTGTTATGTCTTACAAGACTCAATTCTGGTATGCTACGGAATTATGTTACGGAAACAACGAAAGACGGAGAAGTGCGTTTACCCCTTTAAACTCGGATAAAATTCGTTTCTTTGCTTGGATTTGTAAATCAGACTGTTGGTCTCGGTTTCAGGCGAATCAACCAAAATCCTCTAATATGGTTCCAATCTTCTAACCCACTCTCCAGAGTGTAATCCTGCCGCGTAATCCTAACTGAGGATAGTGTCCAAGGGTGATCCATCTAATGGACAACGCAAACTCTTAACTAGAATTGGCAGAACAATTAAATGACAGATGTGGACGCAAGTGCTGGTCAGTTCTGATTGCTAAGTTAAAGCAACAACAAATAAATTGGCGTTGTGTAGAACCAATGAAACTCTTAATGCATTACAAGTTACCAATGGAAAGAAACCATAGTTTTCACAATACAGTTCTGTTTGAAATGAAGTTACAGAAATTCCCATTATTTTGCGATTTTTAATTTTATTTGAATTCCACGAGAAATTTGTTGTTTTGTAATGAAATTCACTTTTAAAATCCCCGCACTGTCATTCCGGAACGACTGCCGCCGCTCTGGTGAGAAAATATCGGCGTTATTTCCTGATTTAATTTTTGAAACGTTTGAATTTCTGAAATAGCTACGGAATTGAAATGTACATGTAAACAATATAATCCGAGTGTCGTTTTTTACATTTCTACGTCATTGTTGACAATATGGAAGGGCAGGATATTCTTTGTGTATTCCTGATTTTAATTTTTGAACTAGGAAATATTTACTAGTTCAATAAGAATTTTCATATATTTGGGAAGCAGTAAGGCGGGTTCAGTATTCATAAATTGATTTATTTTAAAATACCACTTACGAATAATACCACTGTAAAGAAATCATTTTTGAATCTCTCAATTACTAAGGGATCGCTTAGTCGATCTTATATTGATACTTAGGTAATGCAATAATGATATTGTTTATTCTTTCTCAAAAGAAGAGATAGATGAAAGTTTTGATCCTATCTCATGAAGTTTAACTTCGAAATTTAGATTAGAATCAGTTTGACGATCTGTTAAAAAGTGTGTTAACAAAAAAATAGATGAGGAAAAAAAAATCGTAAAAATTGCAATTTACTTAAAAATACATGTTATCTATATCAATGTACGCACGTCGGGGGGGGGGGGGGGGGGTTGTGGTTAGTGACAAAGGGTAAAAAGGGGGGGGGGGGGGGGTCAGATAATATGTGACGTCATATTACATTTCACTTTCGCGCATGTTTTAAAATCAAAAAATACCTACTAAGAAATTCACTAAAGCAACCGCAGTTATCTATACTCTGAAGTTCAAACGAAAAGTATGTTTAAATATGAGGAATATGCACCAAAATGCAAAGTAGTTTTAAAATAAATTTGAGGAGGGGGGAGGTGCATGATATTGTGACGTAATATTAGGGAGAGGGGGTTTCACAAGATTGTGACAAAGGGTACAAGAGGGTCGAAAATAACAAAAATTAGCATGACGTAGTTTACGGACAATCTTATTATCGTCGCGGCGAAAGTTGGACCTGCAAACACTCCAGTATCAATGCCGTACGCTCCGCAGAAAATATCAATATCAATTATCAAAAATCTCACATACATCTTCTTGAAATCGACGAGCAACGTTAAGAATAATTTCCCTACTTGATTTTTGAGACCTTTTCCTCGTCGAAATGTTGAATGTGAATCAACGACCGCCATTTTCTCTTACATTTGAATGTGACCGACAGGCCAGGAAAGGAAAATCTATAATACGCGTTGCATGCTGGGAGGTTGATCTTTGGCCGTACTGATAATAATGACATTTTATAACTTTTATCCTACTTCCAGATAGGGAAGCGAGCCTCATCAAATCAGACAATCAATGCGTGTGTGTGACTTCTAACAACTTTTGAACATGACCCTGAATGGATCTTCTTGAAACATGGTGTTCCTATTTGAGGACTAGGGCTGATCTATTTGAAATGTTTTTCCAGTTGGTCTTTGACGAGAAATTAACGCGATACGACAACAAAAATGTCCATAGAAAAGCATTGGAATCTAAATAATAATGGATTTCGAAATATCCTATTTCTCTTGGTCTCTCATTGTCTTAAAAAAAATGAATATTAAGTCCTTCAGTTGTATTACTCATTAAGTTCATTAAGTATTTTAATTTTCACTGCAGTGCAGTTGCGTTTCAGGGTGACCTAAATATACATTAATATTATAAATGTATTTCTATATAATAACGGGCTTTATTATACAGACCCTAATATTTATTAGACCCTAATCGGCAAATTCGTGAAAATTGAAGCCATTGAAGTTTATAATCTTTCGCGGGCGCGTTCCTAACTTTGAAGATTTCGTGTTAAATTACCTTTTAATTTTCACCTAAATTGATTCGACGTTTTAGGCTGCTCAAAGTAATTGAAGATCAACGGGGAGCCGCCGCTTCCATTGATCGATCTAAATCTCTCTTCGCCCCCGCCCAAGCTTAACTTTGCATGAATTGCGGTATTCGGAAACACAAGTTGTTTACTAGAGTCAAATGAATTGCCTACAGCATCTTTTTCTTGTTAACGATATGTATTGTTTTATATCACTATAGTTGATAGTAACTACAGGTTAGATCGAAAATGTATCACGTCTCTCAATACATACCTGAGGTTAAAGGGTTAAAACAAAAACAAAAAAGTTCTTAGTGCAATTTTAAGCTGAAATATGCCTTCCTGTGCAGTCTGTGATCATGATAACTCGGGATTTCATGATTTAGCCAACGAAGCTGAAATTTTAAGAGATAGGTGTAGTGTGCTCCACGTAGAACATTAGAAATCGGATCCATAGGGACCGAAATTACCAATACCTGAGTAAATAGCGTTATTAGATAGATAACAACACAAAATAAAATTTTCTTTTAATCTTTACGATTTTTCGAAAACATTTCCTGTTTTCTTCATCAGGTTTACGTGGAAAATGGAGAAGAACCAATGTTCTTTCTCCTAAAATATCTTTAACAAAGATGAAAAAATTACAATCTGAGAGTATCACAGTGTATAATAACAATCTGAAAGTATCACAGTGTATAATAAAGCAACGTACAATTGTTAGGTTAAACATTTTTTAAATACATGGTCCAAAAATAAATATCTAATAATCGTCTAAATAGTTCAAATAATTTAAACAAAGCTAAATTAAACTAAACATTATTTGACGTCTTTTATATATTTTTTGAATGAATTTAATGATGTACATTAAATAGCATTGTTATCTTGATAAATAAGAGAGACATGCTTAAAATTTACCATCCTGATAAAACTATTGTATAGGTATACGAAAGCAGGCATGCCAACTAGGTTTTATTTCAACAACTTTTCATTAATCGTTAAATAATCTGTCAAATATCTGTCAAATATCAGTTCAGTATCCCCCTAAGACATTTTTTGTTTCTGTTTGTTTTGATTGAAGGCAGGGCTGAACAATTTGTTTTGAAACGCATATTATTTTTGTCTTAATTCAATGTAATTGTTTATGATCTCATGTTGATTTTTCTTCTGGAGTTACTGATGTTCGTTCTTTTGTTTCTTTTAGCTCCTTCATCTCAAGAGTAACAAGTATCTGACTGTGAATAAGCGACTTCCAGCATTACTCGAGAAGAACGCGATGCGGGTGTACTTGGACGCTGCTGGCAATGAGGGGTCCTGGTTCTATATTATGCCTTTCTATAAATTGCGTTCCACAGGCGATAATGTAAGTACGGTGTATTATAAAGAAAAGTAGTTATAAAATGTAAAATTGGGAACTTGATTCAAGAATAATCAAAACAAAAAAAAAGAAAAGACCTTGCTAAATTGTAATCTCATTATCCAGTAAGGGGGGGAGGGACTTGTTTATATTAAGAAAAAAATGGAAGATCTCACAACCAAAGGAGTTCTTTCAACTGAAAATTTAAACGAATGGAAATTTAAAATCTTCTAAAACTAAATCTTCGGAATTTAAAATCTTCGTCTTATATAAAGACGAAATATCGATGTCAGTTGT
>JAFIDM010010028.1:23362217-23384945 GCA_023159025.1 Thereuonema tuberculata | reverse complement strand
TTGAAATTCAAAAATAAACTGATCAACAATGGAATTAAATAATGGAGATTAAAATACAGAAAAACGGAATAACTAGAATACAAAAGGATAAAATTATGATAAAGCTATACAATGAATATAAAAATCACTACAATATTACCTTTGGGTTTCGGAAATGTAGATACGCTGTGAAGTTGATTTCTTACAGTGGCAGTTTGAATTTCTGATTGTTTTCTTGTTATTTACTTTAAACTCTTATAGTATTACATTACGGGATGTCTGAAGTACGAAACGTACCAATGATATAGAATAAGAGTAGCTCACGTACAGTCCGCCAGTTTCCAAATAGTTCATTATTTGAATATCTCTGATCACAGCAAATGTGAAAATGGATGAATACAAAAGAAAAGAAGTGCAAGAAAGAGGACGTTTGTCTCGCTCTTGGGAATCGAGCAATCAGTAGTTGAGCAGCCTTTTCTGAATTATGTTACAGTCAATGAGGGTTATTGTGTGTGAAAGACGGATATTAATTGGTCTATGTAATAATCTTTCTAATCCCCAAAATTCAATAAATGCTTAGGATATAATCTTTATTGTACATTCTATCAGAACAAATCAGTTGCATAAATAAAATCGAGCAATCATCAATATAGGAACTCAAATCTTTTATTGATTTGAACAAAAATCAATAAAAAACATCGAACAATTTTACGTAAAAACTAGTCGGCTACCCGTCGCTTCGCTCCGGAAGCCTCGCGTATGTAACGGAAAACAATTTGTTATTTATTAAAAACACACACACACACAAATTACATCAAGTAAAATAAAATTAAAATTTTTTTTAAGTTTTTTTTTTTTTATTTTAATTTTTGATGTATATATTCTCTCAATTCACGACTGCTTTTAGAATCAGCGTGTGAATCATATATCTGTGATATATTTTTATTTTTTATAGAGATTAGAATGTAATCCTTGTGGTCTAATGCCTAAGACGTCTAACTTCGGAGCAGAAGGTTGCATGTTGGATTCCAGTAGATAACTTGTAGAAATTATTTCTATTTTTGTAAATTACAATAATTGCACCAGACCGAAAGAGAAATAAAAGATTTTCGTAATATAGATACAATTTTCAGTCGCTTTTGAGCTACAAATAGTGAGCTTTCAGTATTCTACTTAATAGAAATAGTGCTTCTTTCTTTCTTGAGTCTCTTTTTTTTATTTCCATTGATACTTTACAGTGGTTTTTGAGTTAGAAATAGTGATTGTTTTTGAGTAATGAATAGCGATTTTTCAGTATTCTACCTAATAGAAATAGCGATTATTTTTTTTTTCTGTTCTTTTTTACCCAATTCCAATTGATACTTTTCAGTGGTTTTTTGCGTTACAAATAGTGAAAATTATCTATATCTATTAGCTAGGCCATCAGATTGTTCGATATAGATATTTGAAGAAGAGATTTCAGATGGACGTTAGTTGATATAGATGATAAATGAAGATCATAGCTTGTATACGAAATTCTTCGCAACAAATTGATTGTGAGTATTCTTTAGAGTGAAGATAACCAAATTCTGTTGAATTGTGACTCAAAGACTTAAAGTTGTATGTGAGTTAAGACAACGTTTTCCAATTATATGGCAACTTTATTTAGAGTTTGTCCTTGAGCTTTATTGATAAATATCGCATAAGAAGGTCTGATCGGAAATTGTTTTCTTGTGAAAGTGAATGGAAGTAGATTAACGCATGGTTCCATAGGCATCCTATGGATGAAAACAAAATCTCCTTTGTGAGTTCTGCTATAATTTCGGTTTCTATGAGATCATTATCGAATGAACAGCATTTAAGTTGAGTTCCATTGCAGTATGCAAACTTGGGATTGATGTTTCGCAACAATATTATTGGAGATCCAATCTTCAATGACAAACGATGTTGAGGAATTCCGCTGAGATTCAATGCGTTCAGACACTTGGGCATATAGAGATGTTCGTGTGATGGATTATCAGAAGTGTCAATTTTATTCGCACTTGTATTGTATGCTCTGTAGTCTCTCCTTGTATTCTTAGACTTATCATTCGATTGATGTTATCGACACTCTCGTTCATCTCGTTTATCCAATTCCAATTGATACTTTTCAGTGGTTTTTAAGTTACAAATACTGATTTCTCAGTATTCTACCTAATGACGTACTGCAACTTTCTTTTTTGACTTTCTTTTTAATTACAAGTGTTACTTTTCAGTCAAAGTCAGTTCAGTTTTGACAGATAAGTCAAAAAAGCAATATGAAGAGAGTTGTAGTTCCCATGGCCTAATGGGTAAGATGTCTGACTTCGGATCAGAAGGTTGCAGGTTCGATTCCTATCGCGGATGTTTCATTGAAAAAAATTCTTCTTATTTTTCATTCTCACAGAAAACTGCGCCGGACAGACACACAGACAGACAGACGGAGAAATAAAAGATTTTAGTAATATAGATTGTTCTGGTGAAGACGCCTACCGTTATTTGGATGATTTTTAAGAATTAAAGATTGTAAAAATTAAAACTCGAACATCTGCTTTAAGTAAGAGAGATCTCGACAGTTTATAAAGTATTTTAAATGAATGTTTATCTCACTAAGAGCTAATATAAAGCAAAAATTGAACTAATATTTCAGATTGAGAATAAATGCTGCCCAAAGTAGACCTTTACGGCTTAGCTCCACTGCATTGCTGGAAAGCCATTCTTTGAGCATGAAGTGGGTTACTCGTACTTTATCGTAAATAAACATGAGCTATATTTATTTTGCCTGAAATTTAGTTATTAATGATAATTATTGTATTTTTTTCGTTAAAATGTTTTAATCCTATTAAAGATAATTATACCATTTCAACAGCTAAATTCTGTTGTTCAAATTGATAATCTACAACAGTACTTCTCAACCTTCTTTGCTTCACGGCGGACATTTATGGGTGCGTCTATAAACGATAGTTGTGGTTACTACCCTCCTGGAAACCAAGCCGTCTATAAAGTCAACCGATTACTCCAACCAACCAACAACTGCGTCTCTAAACTAACCAGAAGCGCAGTTGTGGTTGAAGTAACCATGGTTACCTGGTTATAACCATGCTCAGAGCTGTGTTAACCGATTCGTAGCAGCTGACAGCATTCCAAGCAGATGACAGAATGGACTCATTTCACATTACATTTCTATTTTACATCACAGAGTTACTTAATACTCGACGATTAAATTAAAAAAAATATTTTATTTCGCTTCTTTGATTCATATACAAACACAAGGCGAACTAAGAAAAAATACACAAATTACTGCCATTAATTTTCTTTTTTCTTTAAACTTGGCTGTGTTGCATGAAAGTATAGTAACTTTATTTTTACTTCTTTGTCATTAGTAAAGCAATCACATTGCCATTGAAACTAATTTTTTTTTAACTCGGCTAAGTTGCTTAAAAGTCAGTCATTTTATGTTTATTTCTTTGTTGTAGTTCAAGATAGCTGGTGAACTTGATTCAATTTCTAACAACAGATTCTCTTAACAATGTCAGCCATCTTATAACCATGCCATCTACAAAAGGAAGGGTTGAGGAATAACTAGGCTCCTATGTCAGTGTAACCAGTCACTTGACAACAAAATCAGGTTGTGGTAGCAACCAAAACCGCAGTTATCGTTTATAGATGAACCCTGTATTTGTAGAAAGCCTTTGGCACACCAAAGTGTTTCATTGCTTTTATTGCAGAATTAGAATCCTTTGAAAATACCTGTGTAACAGTCTATTTTAAACATTTAAAGATATAGTAAAATGCATTTTTAAGCCAATTTGAATGTGGTTTAATACTTTCTTAATCTTCATTGTAAAACGAAACATAATGTAGTTCGTAATTCTGTTTGCCTAGGGTATTTTAAGTCTAGATTTATTCTAATGTCCGTGACGCCAACACACTGGTCAAATATTAAAAATAGATAAAAGGTTAAAAAATAACTACTTCCGTGCAGCTAAATCGACTCACCCCTTCAGAGCGCACAAAGAGGCGTACATTTTTTAAATGACTTAACCGATTTTCAAAAAACATTTTTTTATTGAAAGTCTAATGTTTTTACTTTACAATGACACCATTATCATTAAAATCTGTACAATATTTTCCAAATGAATGTGATCTGAACGTAAGCATAGCAAAATGCAGTCTGAACGGAATTCACCAGTGCGCGCCGCACTCCCCTATAAAATCCCACGTGGACCGATATTTCTTATCATTCGCTTATCAGACATTCATCTGTACACATCTCTGCAAGTTTAATTCATTGTTTTCACAAACCCATGGATACTACGCCAGAAGACGCCACACAAGTTGCTTTGTTGCAAGCAGGCCACAGTCAATGAGAAGTCGCTCGTCAACTAAACTTGAGCCAATCTGCTGTTTCAAGAGTATTCAGAAGATTTCAGGAAACTGGTACCTTCACTCGGAGACCACATACTGGACGGCGCTAATTCACATATGAGAGGGACGATTGCTTTATCATTTCAACTTCACTGCGAAATCGCCATCTCACGAGCGTCGATCTGCAACAGGAGCTGAGACAAATTCGTGGATTAGCTGTTAGTCAGTGGACAGTCAGAAGACGCTTGAAGGAAGCCAACCTCACTCCAAGACGGCCCGCTATAGGCCCAAAATTGACCATAAGTCACCGCACAGCACGACTCGAATTTGCGCGGGAACACATCAATTGGAGCATCGAGCAATGGCGGTCCATCCTATTCACTGATGAGAGCAGAATGTGTCTCCATGGTAATGATAGGAGAGGCCGCGTCTACCGGTGTCCAGGAGAGCGATTTTCACAGTCCACATCATGCAGGCGGCGGTTCCTGCATGATGTGGGCTGACATATCTCTTGAGGGAAAAACAGATCTTGTTTTCATACCTGGTGGAGGCCGGGGGGGGGGTCTGACTGCTCGACGATACATTGAGGACATTCTCCTGGATCATATCGCAGGATATATCGGGGAAGACTTCATGTTGGTGCATGACAATGCTTGGTGTCATTCAGCACGAACCACTCGGCAATTCATGGGGGAGGTTGGTCTCGAGATGATGGAGTGGCCAGCCCTCAGTCCAGACATGAATCCGATTGAGCATTTCTGGGACGAGCTCAAACGGAGGGTCCGAGCCAGAAATCCGGCACGGTCTAATAAAAACGAGCTCAAGATTGCGCTGGAGGAGGAGTGGAATGGGATCCCCCAAGACTTTGTCAAAACCTTAATAGGGTCTCTGAGGAACCGCATGCAAGCCGTCATACAGGCAAGGGGAGGCAATACCAAGTATTGATTAATAAAAGTTTCCTTGTTTTGCTTGAATTTTTTGTTGTAATTTATTTTTAAGTATCCCCAATTTTTTTTCCTAAGCATGCATTTTGCTTGCGTTTTCATTCAAAATGCATTATAAAACAAAATATTGTACTGATTTTAATGATAATGATGTCATTGTAAAGTAAAAACATTAGGCTTTCAAAAAAAAAAATGTTTTTTGAAAATCGGTTAAGCCATTTAAAAAATATACGCCTTTTTGTTCGCTCTGAAGGGGTGAGTCGATTTAGCTGCACGGAAGTGTAGTTTCGGCCCATTAATTTTTGTTAATTATTTTTTAACCTTTTATCTATTTTTAATATTTGACCAGTATGTCAGCGTCACGGACATTTTTCATTTTAGCGCAAGTTAAAGCTTTTTATTAGATTTATTCTAGATTTGAGTATTTTTCTAATGTTAAGAGAGATTTTGATTACAGATGAATTCTCAGAATTTCCTCACTGCACACCAAAAGCATCCTTATGGCTTGAGAAGCTCTGATCTATAGTATTTTATATTTGTAAACATCTAGTGATTTTTTTTTTTGCTCCAGAGTGACCATTGTAACAGCTAAAAGTGAGCAATCTTGATAAGCAAATTTTATGGAAATACAGAATACAAATCCCTACTAGAGCCAGAAAGTTTGAAACAAAACTTACTTTGTGTAGGAATTATCGTTATGATGAACTGGTAGTAGTTGGCATTAAGAGATAACTGTGCTTTATGCTCTCCTGAGGTAATTTCCTTTAGATTACTCTGGCGCGAGGTTAAATTTGTTAAAGATAATTTGCCTGTAGATGTTGAGTTTATAGATCAGTGTCCTCTAGTCTTCGAAGACAACATACCTCCAGATTATTTGTAATTGCGAAAAATTTGGCTTCTATTTTATTTAGAAAATAGAATGGATACAGCTTAATCATAATACACTCAAAACTCGTTATCTGAATCGCATTTATCCGAAAATCTGGTTGGTCCGAAACGATTTTTAGAATATTTTAAAAATATACAAAACATTTTCCGTCGCTGTAAACAATATCTGTTTATCGAAAGTAAATGGCACTATGTCCATTTTTTTTACGAAATTAAGCAATTATTAAAGATTACCAAAATCTAAAATAATTGTTATTTATGTTAGATATGTGTAAACTATATGTACTCTGCCATAAAAAAAGTTTACAAAGAGTGTTAATAAAAGTGTAAAATTTGAGAAAACATTGTGAAAGAATCATTCAACTGGTTCTCCTGAAAAAACTTAACATTTGTGACATAGTGCCTTTTACCTTTGATACACAGATATTTAACAGCATACACAAGCGATTATATAACTGTAACAGTAACAATATAACTGTAACACTATTAATAACATTAATATTAATGACATGTACATGTTTAATACAATAAATTACGCAAATTTCACTTATTGAAAACAGGCTAGCTCCCATCAAATTCGGATCAACGAGTTTTTAGTGTACAACCAATAGATGTTACAAGCAGATGAAATAATTTGTAAACAAAACAAGAGTTAAGTAACACCAGTGCTTCTTAATGTTATTCGTTTCAAGGCTCACTTTTCTATTTGCAGAAGTCCCGTGGCATACTAAACTTTTTCATTGCTTTTATTGCTATAACAGAATGCTTTGATAAACACCTCTATTTACTGTTTTAAACATTTCAAGGTACCCCGAGATATTTTTAAAGGCGACTTGAATGCGAATTATTACATTACTATCCTTAGTTGTTAGAATGAAAAGAATATAGTTCATATTTCTGTTTGTTCAAGTTATTTTGACTATTAGATTTTATTCTAGATACGAACATTTACTTGTGTGGAACTGATTGTTGAATGCAGATGAACTCTCAGAATTTTCTCATGGCAATGGTTGAGAAGCTCTAAAGCAGACATTAAACATTCTAGATAATTTCTAAAATTACAGTAGACATTTAAAATGAAGCTTTTATGATAATTTTCCTTCCTTCTTAGTCTTTTGTAATTAAAGAAACACAGAAGAACCTTGTATTACAAATGAAAATATACTGTGCACAGTCTTATTTCAGGATTTGTTAGTTTTTCTTTTGTAAATCCTGTGCCATTCCTACTCCTCCAGTTAACATTGTTTTTCATCAGTCTTCAGTTAACATTGTTTTTCATCAGTCTTCAGTTAACATTGTTTTTTCATCAGTCTTCAGTTAACATTGTTTTTTCATCAGTCTTCAGTTAACATTGTTTTCATCAGTCTTTGTATTGTAGGCTTTAAAATTTTTTGTTTTTCTTATCCTTGTATTTTATCATCCTTGAAGCACATACAAGATACAATTCTGATTCTTTTAAGTTGAAATATAAATATGATGTTTCTATACAAAAAATTTCAGTTATTTAATGAAGGAAAAAAAAAAAATACCGAAACTAAATTGAAATGGTGTTAAACTGATTTTCAAGGCCAATGGAAATGGTGATGTGCATGTTTTGATAGATATCACTGTAGTAGGTGATCTGTCAAATACAAAAATAAACTGAAGAATGAGAAAATAAAAACCCAGAAAACCCCTAGTATTTGAAATCGCACACTACGTGTTCTATTAATCAGCCAAAGAGCTTATTGCAATTCCTCTATTTGACTTATAAATCTTTCTGTAAATATTTATAGAATATTTATGTATTTTGTTGATTTAAAAAAATCTAGCATTTACAATAATATATTTAGAATTCTGATGATTGTTTATACATTCTAAAGCTGTATGTCTAATTCCATCCAAGATAAACTTGTAGTTGTAATGGTTCACTTCCTATAGTTCCGCTAATGATAGGCACTGACAACCACAACAGAATAAATTATAGTTTAATTGTTAAAAAAAAAAAGTATTATGTAATGCTTTGATTTTTAAGTAAGTTGATTGAAAATTTGTTGATTTTAAATTGACAGTTTTCTAGCAAGTGTTAAATCGTCCTTTTTTTTAAGACTATCTTATTCATAAAAATTCTTCAGCTTTGATATTAAATTACAGTTAATGCTGGATAGTTATATAGGCTTTCTTTGAAGGGCCAAGAAATAGTTATAAAATAAGAAAGAAAAAAATTATTGACTTACAACAGAAGATTTAAATTAGTTATTTCTTCTAGTTTTTATATTTATTTTTCAAAAATGTTTCATATTATTTAATTATAAAAACATTGGATGTCTATGAATACCAAACTTGATCTTTATGAATTTTGTTTAAAAGTTATTCCAGATAGCCATGTTTTAGTTTTAAGCCTTGTTTTAAGTTGATCGTTTGAAGATTTTTACATTTATATATTCTAAATAAAAGGATCTAATGACAATTTTATTCTTAACTTTTATTAATTTTTAGGTTAATGCTGTTAATTCGAGTACATGTTGGAAGATATCTCTGTTTATGGAGCATCGGGAAAATCAGGACGATGTGCTGAAAGGGGTAAGAAGTACTTTACTATGACATTCATCGCCTGTAGCATCTTGTTTGCTTTCACTGTAATATTTTGTTTTTGTGTTATTCATTGGTTAACTGTATGCTGATTATATATGTATCTTTCGTGCTAAATATTTTTATGATTTAAATGTGTTTAGGCATGAAAAAATATAAAAATAAAAAGTAATAACAGTAATAATATCTGAATACCATAAACTTCAATCTATTGAACAATCGTTTCTTGTGAATTGTAGTAAAATGCTAAAATAGTTTCAAGAATATGGAAAAGTACTTGATACTAATGAAACTATTTAGGCCCTATTAATACTAATGAAACTATTATTTTTTTTTTTAATCAATAAGAATGATCCATTCTTCATCAATTTTGATGATAATATTAGTGATCATTGAAAAAAAAAAGCGTAAATTATTTTTTTTTAATCTTCCAAAATAATAAAACCATGAGAAAAAATAAAAAAAAAAAAAAAAAAAAAATGCATATTTTAAGAGGTACAGCATGAGATGGATCATCTACTGGCATATGAATGATAGGTGCATTTTTTCCTTTTTTTTTTCCATGCATGATTAAAAAAAACCCAACTTATTAATATATAAACCAGTCAAATTATACATAGTAATTGAAAGGTACAGTGGGTCGTATCCGAAATGCAGTGGAGAAAGTTAGTAGTCATACTTAACAAAACTGTTTGGTAATTCTTTGATTTTACTTGATGACATGCATTAATTTTTCCTTTTCTTAATTTTGTTCATTTTCCAAATGCACCGTATGATCCGTTTTAGACTTCTGCGCTATATTACAGTCCTGCAGGAATTTACAAATATTTCGAATTGCTCCAAGTATCTTAACTTCAGCAATGAACTTTTATTTGATGAACTGTTTTTAGACTAATAACAAAGGTTAAAAAATGATAAATCTACTTTCTTAGTTCATCAACCTTGGATTTAGAATATTGAAAGCAAATAGTTTTTGTATCATTTTGTGACATCTTGAATGATGTAATTTATCAAATTAAAGTAAAACAAATTTGTGTTCATTTCAATCAAACACATCCAAAGACATTATTTATTTCAAATGAAAAATTAAAAAGTTTTTTTAATAACTGAAATGAACATGAGATGTCACTGGTTGGTAAATTGGGATAAAATGGAGAAATGCATTCACTTAAATAGGAAAAATAAACGAATACAGATGTTCTTTACCCATTGCTAGCTTCAGGAAAAAGGAATGATATGAAATATAGCAGAAGCAGCAGGGGAACCAAGCATCAATCAGCTCAGAATGTCTTGAACAACAATCAGCCTACAATTAAAATAAAATATCCCTTATATTCTTTGTATGTCTTCCCCTTTTTTTCAAACTGTATGCACAAAGCTAGTGGTACTCTTCAAATCACACCCACAGTTTCTGTTACTTTTTTTAATTATCATAACCTACATCTTGTGCTTAATGGTATCTTTATAGGCGTTAGTTTTAAAAGCTCATTAAACATATTCTCTTTTAATTCTAGGGTGATGTCGTTCGTCTTTTCCATGCAGAACAAGAAAAGTTTTTGACAATGGACGAGTATAGGAAAAAGCAGTATGTGTTTCTGAGGACAACGGGTAGATCGTCAGCCACTGCAGCCACAAGCTCCAAAGCTCTTTGGGAAGTAGAGGTGAGAGGAATTAAGTTTTATCTTTTTTTGTCTTCTAATAAGATCAGCAGACTAATATTCCCAACTAGGCGTTTTATCTGTCACTAGGCAAGTATCATTAAAATCTCATTAAATTATCATTAAGCACAACAATCGCAACAATCACAATTATAATGCAGCTCTACAGCAATCGCAACAATTGCACATTTTGCATTCGCAACAATCACATTTATAATAATAAGGAAATTAAAGCAAAAACAATGATATTTTCTTATCAGAAGACATTGCGAAGCATTGTGATTGGTTTTCTAATTGCTTTCCCTCCCTTGTTTATAATTAGAATCTGAAATAATGATGTAATTTTAAAGTAATAACTAGTAATAACGACTAATTGCCTAAAAATTCAAAAAAGAAAAGAAAAAGAAAATAATAGAATAAAAGAAAATAATTTAAATTCTGTCCTCTTCCTTCTTTGTCCAAATTATTAGTTGGAATAAATTTTTATATGCAGTTTTAATTAGAATATTATAGAAAAGATTTTGCAAACAGTGGGTGTAAAGCAGAACCCATATAAAGTTAGCAAAAATGCATAACATTACAGAAATTTTTTTTATCTCTCTGCCTATCTATATCGTAGATCAAAAAGAATATAGGTAGACCAATAAGACAAATAGTATTTTGTGTGTGTTTTATATCTCCATCAGACAATTTTCATAATATAGACACTAATTTAGCCCAAGATATATACTTGCAGTGAATATCAGCAGTGGGTCCAGTAGCCAAGTGGGTAAGGGCATTTGGCTGTGGGTTGAAGATGGTGGATTGATCCCTGGCCTCTGCCAAAGGTATTTTTCCATGCTACATTCTCCTCCAACCAGGTCCCAGGATCTACCCAGCCCTCTGTTGAACGGGTACCTGGTTTCCCAGGGATGAAAGGTGAGCGGGCGTCAGGCTTACCACCCGACCTCAACTTAGTCTCATTGGTAACGAAACTTCCTTATTCCTTGGGGTCACATAGGCCTACAGTGGAACACTTCACCTTAAGTGAATAGCAGCGAGACATTGAGAAAACTATTTGCAGTTGTTAAATATCGTCAGCCTGGATTTATTCTTCACTAATCAAAGGTAGTAATGATCAAAAGAAGTAACTCCATTGATGACAAAGAAAGTGGCTCCTCTAATCATGTGAATAAAGTAGTCTACAAGGCACAAGAGATAGTAAATGGCAAAGGGAACAATAACATCGAAATGGTGGGAAAAACCTACACAATTGAAGGGTTGTACAGAAAACAAGAAATTCCTGAAAGAACTTAAAAGCTACTTTCCACAAAAAATTATTTTTAAAGTTCTTAAAACAAAGAAAAAAAAAACCAAAACATATCTTTAAATTTTCCGTTTGTTGAAAATTGACTAAGCCATAAATACTTATATATGCAGCTTAAATTCAAGTGATTTTACACAAATCAAAACCCATGCTGACTTAAAATATATTATGACACATTGTTGGGTATCAATAAAAAATTTATTGTGTATCCAGTGTTATTCGTTGATCTTCTGCTGCATTTCTATTGAAATTTTCATTACTTTTATGTGACAGTTTCTCCTTAGGAATTTACATGGAAACTTTGTAGCAGATATTGTATTCATCTCTTGTCCCTAAATAATGCCTTCAATGTTTGATATTGATTTACTTTTTCATTCAGAAGTTATAAGTTGTATTCATACATCAAACAGAAACACCAATTTAACAATTCATCAATGTATGTTTACTTAGAAAAATAGACTACTAATTATGATAAATATCCTATGAACCACTGCAGTTCATTTTTTGTTAAATTAGCTGTCAAGTTATAAGGATTTTTTTTTTTTTTTTATTTTATGCTCACAATAACCACATCTTTTTTTCATACTTTTCCTTGTAGGTAGTTCAACATGATCCCTGTAGGGGCGGAGCCGGCCATTGGAACAGCCTCTTTAGATTTAAACATCTTGCTACGGGACAGTACCTGGCCGCTGAGGTAAATATTGCTTGATTACTTGAAAAATTTTGCACTGGCATTACATTATCAGAATTTGAACGCCCAGCCCAATGGCAAAAGCAAAAAAAAGCCAACATTTAATTTGAGAAAATATCTAATTTAACTCTTTTTGAGCAAATGGAAGTGATTGATCCCTTTTAACATAAATTAAAGGAAAGTAAATATAACAACAAAGCTATAAAACCCGTGCTTTAGGTATGTGTGGCCACAGTAGGTATTTGTCTACCAATCAAGAAAGAAAATTTAAGAAAACAAAACAACAAAAATGAATAAATAAGAATAAAAAAAAAATGGATAAAAATAGATTCCTTTGAAAGCTACTGGTATGTGATTGTTTTGAGCTTATTAAGCTCATCATCCATGACCATCCTAGCTTTGTGTAATTTCAAGGGAAAAGCAATTCTGAATCTGAAAATCAAATTGTCCCATTTAATATAAGCATTAAGAAAAAGAGAATTCGAAATCATTGTGGTTTTTTGGCCACAGAGAATATTTGTGCACAAAACAAAGACAAATAATTTCAAAACACCTAGAACATACTAAATGAATTTATTTACTTATATTTAATACTTTGTAAATGAACTGATTAAAAAGTTATATTTCAGTTCGAATACTTTGATAGACTTTTGTTATAAAGGAAATAAAAATCTTATCAAAACTAAGTCTTTTGTTAGGTCACTTGTTAATGTTAATCTCAGAAACACACACACAAAAAAAGAAATATCCTCATCTATGAGATAAAATATCAAGCCTGCTTATATTGTAAGTTGGTTTTTGGAATTTTAAATAGAGAAAACTTGTGTGAGAACAGCTTTCTAATGCACAGTAATAGCAAATTGAAAATCTACTCTTAACAATAACATTCAAAAAGTTTGTTGCCTGATGAATTGCAAAATTTTTCTGATTTGTTTTTCTTGATGCTAAATTAATTCCAGGTAGATGACGACCCCTCTCCTGACCCTATGCGGAACAAGTTGCGAGGCCCTCAGGGTGGACCAGTTTATTCCTTAGTCTCTGTGCCTGTTGCCAATGATATAGCCTCCATATTTGAATTGGATGCCACAACTTTGACACGGGGAGATTCTTTAGTTCCAAGGTAAGTTGTCGTCCTCTTCCACTTATTCTGAAGTGATGTACAGGCAGTCCTTGAATTATGTGAAATTAATTCCATGAAAGAAAATGGGAAATGCGTTCCAAAATGGCCGTGCCAGCATGGCCGAACGGTCTGGGCAGTTGTCTGCCTTGCAGCCGTATATCGGCATCTGGATTCGATTACCGGATGAGGCTTGGTTGTTTCAATTTCCTTCCTGTGTTTGTCAGCCTCTTCACTTTCTATTCGGTTTGAAGTCATTCCTTAATGATTTCCTGAGGAAGGTAACGGGATACCACCTCAGTATCTTTCCCTAGTCTGTCTACAGGTTCTTCTAGGGGGTTCGCCCTATTGGGCGCCTAGAGTCCTGTTGATCACATACCTTCAGCTACTGAAGATTGCACTTTGAGAGAGAGAAATTCCAAAATGAAAAATTAACAACTAAAACTTGAAAAGAAATTCATTTATTTATTTTTGTTCTTTTACTACATTAATGATGTAATTAATTTAATTGGCTGATGGGATATAGGGGAATCTGGATCATTCCTTTTTCTTGCTCCTTGGAAGGTCCTAAGATCTTTGGCATTTTGATTTGATTATTTCTTCAACAGTTAAAAGAAGAAGATATTCATCAGCCTTTTTTCTCTACCTATAATGTTCTTTATAACAAGCCATTATTTCTGAATCTCTAGAAACTTCAGTGCTTCTTCCACTGTTGGGTCATTTTTGTTTGTTTCAATAACATTGTCATTAAAAAAAAAAATAGGGCCTTTTCTTTTTTTTTTTTTGAAAAGCATTTAGCAGATTCAATGATAGTGGTCATCATCTTATAAGTCCTTCTCAGATTTGAGAAGATCTGCTTACTGCTATCATCTCTGTGGAATTAAAAGCTGCTCGTCTCAGTTTTTATTTACTTGTTAAAATCAAGTTAACTCCTATTACTACATAATCAGAAAAGTCAGTAGGCTAAAGCTTTTATGGAAGGATCTCCAAAATCATCCTTTCTAATGTTTTTTTTCCCACAAGATGTATGTAATGCAACAACTTTCATAAAATTAGAAAAGCTTTATAATTCAAATCCTTCAGAGAGTTTAATATATGTTTAATATATCCTGTTGTTGAAGCAGAGTTTACCAAAAGATGCTTTGTAACTCAGTTTTCTAACACAACCGGTTGGTTGTATTATATTTTCAATGATAGATTACATTAATTAAATGCTAATTCTCTACAGTTGTCCAGCAAACAATATGTAAAATCAATGGAATTGCCACACTATTAGGAATCTTCATCAGTGAGGTATTCTTGCTAATAAGATTTTCGAAAAGCCTGTGGACAATTTAATAAAGCACATGCTTTATCAAATGTACTATATCAAATTCCTGTAACTAAGTTTTGCTTCATTTTTCATTTTTTCCCTTGTAGAACATTTAGTGTGCTTCTCAGTATATAGGTGTGGGTAGTGTTACTGATGCGTATAAGGCGATTTAAGCCTAATTTGAACTTCCTACTTGAGAACTATGAATTTTGAAGGTGTGAACACTTTTGCTCTTGTAATGGTTGTCAGTGAGCCTCAAAAGTTGTTTAAACATTCATAAAATTTATCAGATTCCTTTTTTTTCTGTAATATCATGAACATTCATAGATCAAAGAAAGATCACAAATTTTATATCCTTTGTTAATTTTCAAACTCAGTTGTTAGAATATCTGTTTGTGATAGATTTTTTTGGCAAACTTATTAGATTATAAAGAGGAAATTCATTTGTTTCTCTCCATTCATCAGATCCTTTCAAACCAACTCTGAATATTATTCAAATGTTTTACGGTCTTTTATGCTTCTTTCACAATCTTCAGTACTTTTGCTATACAACGAATCATAGAAACAGTGTACACATTTTTTTTTTAGATCTTTTGTAATTTAGAATAATTGTGCTTGACAACTGCTTTTAAATATTTATCTGCAGTGATTGTTTTATATAGAAAAAATGTTATTTCCTCCCTCTCTCCTCCTTTTTTTTATTTTTGAAATAAAGCAAAATCTTTATTTTGTAGATCATCATATGTTCGTTTACGGCATTTGTGCACAAATACTTGGGTTCACAGTACATCTATTCCAATAGATAAAGATGAGGAAAAGCCTGTTATGTCAAAGGTAATAGATCTTTCATTTAATATATAATTGGAATTAATATAAAACTCTTCTTTAAAAGCATTAACTGGAATTGAAAATATATGCATTCCTTTATAAATATTTGTCATAAAATTATTTTGTAATAAATACTTTCTGTAGATTTTTAAATCGCTTCAGCATTCCCTAAGTTATTTCCTAAAGCGATTTAAATTTATGATTTTATTCACTGTGTATGTTTTTATTTTATTTTTATTTTTTTTTATCATTTTTGTTTGTTATTGTTTCAGTCTGCATTTAATTAGTTTTGTTCTTTATAAAAGTAACAAAAAAGAAAAAGAAATTAACTATCCAATGTTGTATTAGGTTGGCTGTGCTCAAATTAAGGAAGACAAAGAAGCTTTTGCTATTATTACTGTTTCAGCAATGGAAGTAAGAGATTTAGACTTTGCAAATGATGCCTGCAAGGTTTTAGCAAATGTATCTACAAAGCTCGAAAAAGGTTCAATCACCCAGAATGAAAGAAGGCAAGTGCTTCCTTTAAAAAAATCATCAATATTACATTTGAAAATTTGACCAACTTTTTTATCTATTTTTTTTTAATGTTTATTGATAAAATTTTATTTTGCTGAACATGAATATATCATTCATTTTCACTAAGATTGTAATTAACATTATCAATATACATAATTGCACATACCTATATTACAGTATACATAATTATCTGAAAAGTGGAGATATTATTAAACGTTCAAATTAAAGTATTAAATTGAAAACTAAGCCATGATTTTAAAAGTGGTCAGAGAATGTTTATCTTTTATGTGGAGATGATTATATGAAGATAAACCAAGCCTCAGATATAAATATAATCTCCCATCATATTGCTTGTGGCATCTTTCTGCACCACTTACTGTCCTGATAAAAGCATTTACCATTTTCTTCACTGATGTCACTAAAATTTTACAATAAAGAAATCAAAATAAGTTCCACGTACATTGTGAACTATTGAAACAGAACGATGCTTCTTCAGAAGACTTCTAGTTGAGCTGTCTAAAAGAGATACAGTTCTTCTGAGTAATAAAGAAGGCTTTCAAACATAGATATCAAAACAGTGACGTATATTCTCATCTGAACCATGTGAAATTCTTATGCCTGCTATTACACTTCAATGTTTTACCTGAGGAATGGAGCAAGTTCCATTCCTGAAGTCGGATTATAAGAAGTTCAGCTTTATATTTGGGAACTTGCAAATCCCTGATAAAACCACCCAGTTCTTAATTACAGAAATATGGTTCTATTCATCAGAACAACTACCATCCCCATCATTTGCTGCCTCTTCTTCAAAAGAACTAAACCCAGTTACTAAATATAAATCACTGTGTGGATCTGGAGCAACTGATGAGGGTATGCTGGTTAATTCCACATTCTTCTGCTAATTAAACTTTTGGTTACCATACAAGAGCAACAATTGTCAGGTTGGTTTGCAAGTTCTCTCTAAATTTGAGTGATTGGAGGACTTTGTTTATCCCATGAATACACCTTTGTAATGTGGTCAACATTTACCACACCATTTGAGGAATTCAAGACACATTGAAATATAGTACTTTATTTCAAGATGTTATGATATACTTGCTTATGATTAATACCTTCAAACATTATACAATAATTAACTGGTAGTTTAGAAAATATTTCTGCCAACATTGTTCTTTTGAAATGTAAAAACTTTAAACCTAGAAAATTGCAATACTTGATCTGATCTTTACTTTGGTCTGTTGCACAAAAAGTATTGATAAATCAAGAATATAAGGAAATAGGTAAAAAACCTTTTGATCATAACAAAAGGAAAGTCCTGTCTAGACTAATATCTCCTGATGTTATCCAACGTTAGCAAGTTCTTATTATACAGGGTGATTCAAAATTCCCTGTACAAACTTTAAAGGTAGGTCAGGAATACAAAAACTGTATTCAGAGTGAAACTTACATCAGCAAACACCACCCGAATGTGCTAGAAGGTACACTAATGTTTAGAAATAAAAGAAAACATGTTTATTAGCCCTATGTTTACAATATGACAGTAAGGTGACACTTATGGGTTCAAAGTTCCTTCCACCAACAGTAATACATGCCTCACAACATCAATGCAGGGATTGCTGAACATGTGCAAAAAATGTGAGGCCTTTTGCAGACACATCCAGCTGCCACAGTGACTCTTGCGATGAGGTCAGTGTCAGAGGCAATGGAGGTCTCATAGACAATGCCTTTGAGGTAACCCCAGAGGAAGAAATCAATATAGGACAACTCACATTGCCCAACTATTGTGCTGCCAAACAGCTCCCTCTAGCATATTCGGATGGTGTTTGCGGACATACATTCCACTATGAATATGGTTTGTTTTTGTATTCCTGAACTACCTTTAAAGATTGTACAGGAATTTCGAATCACCTTGTATAACATCTAATAGATATCTTAATAATTAACTTCAACAAACTCCTAAAAGTGTGTGCGCACATTTTTATATATGGATATATTTTTTAAATTTTGTCGTCAGTAAATCCATGTTCAGCAGGTCTGATTCATTTGGAAAAATTAACACAAACGATTTCTTGTTATGTAACTAATTATTTACGGATATATTAAAGTATTTGAATGATTTTTACAATCTACATAATTGATTAGCTTAGGAAGAATTTATTTCAAATCTTTTTTATAAACCACCTCTATTTGTTGCGGTTGAATAATAATAGACTAAAATGTATGATTCAAGCTGTATGTGTTCCTTTTGCTTGTATCTCTTTATACTTTGAAACTGAAATTCTTAAAATAGCTTGAAAAATAAAAATAAAAAATATTTCAATTGTTTTAAACTTTCCATGTGTTTTAATTTTGATCTAATTTTACTGTAATTTTTAAATTTAGGTTTGTGACCCAGCTACTTCAAGACTTAATATATTTCATTGCAAACCAAGAGAACGAGCAAAATAAAAGCGATGCATTAGAATTACAAGTGGTTAATCCTGATCGTGAACGACAGAAATTGTTACGTGAACAAAATATAGTAAAACAGGTACTATTTTGAAAGATAATTTTAATATAAAGAACTAATAAATGAAAAAAAAAAACAAACAAAACAATGGGATTCCTTCCAAAATGTAAGGAAGCTGTTGTAAAAGAATCACATTTAAATCCTTGCTTGTAAATTTTTGTTATTGAAAGTTCTTAATTTAAGAAAAAAGTAAAAATAATGTGAAAAAATTCATGCATTAAGTTAAAAATTGTGATGAAATTGGTCCAGTTTTTAGTCTTCTGATCATTATCAGAAGACTAATATTACCGTTTTGTCTGTCAGTCTGTGGACAAGTATCATTAGCAACAATCACAACAATCGCAACTTTTGCATGCTTAACAATCACATTTACAATAATAAGGAAATTAAAGCAATATCAATTATATTTTCATATATTTATCAGAAGACGTTGCAAAGCGTTGTGATTGGTTAAAAAATCGCTAATCCCTATCTTTTTGATGTTATATGCTCTCCATTATTGGATAATATTAGTACAAATGTAAAAGATAACATAAGTGAGAATGGGAAGAGTCTTCCAGGTGATGGAATATGCGTAATGTTCAGAAAATTGTTGAAATTGTTTCCATTTTTACCTTAATGCTTTTTTCTTTTTAATTTTTTTTGCTAATGTACATTCAGCCTAATATTTAAGTTTTTATCGTAGTTCCATACTCATTTCATGGTTATGTATTTTTTATTAGCAAGCTTTCGAAAACCTTTCCTTTCTCAAGCCATACAATAAATGGAAATTACATGAATAAATCTCTTGCTTGTGATATCACTGTCATTATTACAACAATAAATTTCTTAAAACATTTGTATACATTAATACACCAATTCATTAAATCTTACTGCTTTATTGCTACTAATGTGTTTCTGTACAAATGAAATAATAAAAAAAAATATTTATTACATTTTTCATTACGGTGATTAAAGTGATTTTGTTTATTATGTTTTTTTGGTTATGCTAAAATCTAAATTTCGTTTTCCATTATGTTTAACATTATAACGAAATAATCAGGCAGGGAATAAGACCAATGTATTTTCATTTATTACAAATAATTTACATAATATGCAAATATCTTTAATGTATATTTTATAAATAAGTAGTAATATTTTTATAATGTTATTGAAATAATTATTCGCAGTAGTGCCCTCCCCATTGCATATCCCTACAACATTTTGACATACTTATAAATAAATTTGAATTATTTAAAAAATAATAATAATAATAAACAGATAGAATAGTCATAGGATGAAAAAAAAAAAAATGAGTAGAGTATCTAAAATTTTCAGGTTAATTTTGAGACTACTTTGAATTTACTTTTTTCAGTGTTTCATATTCTATTAAAATTTTGTTATTAATTTCATTATGTTAATGGAAACTGTTTTACCTAATTCTAAAATTTCATTTGCCTTTTAATTCCAGTTATTCAAAATCCTCCAAGCTCCTTTCACGGACACTGGTGACGGCCCCATGCTTCATATGGAAGAATTAAGTGATCCTCGTCATGCTCCTTTCAAGTTAATCTGCCGGCTCTGTTATCGTATATTGAGGCTATCACAGCAAGATTATCGGAAAAATCAAGTAAGATTTAAAATTAGATTAAAATTTAAATGCAGGGGATGTTTATATGCCTATAACAATGTGGCCAACAAGCAGGGCCGGATCTAGGTACCACAGCAGTCCCTGCATTGTGGGGGGGCCCCCGCTGAAAAGGGGTCCCGCGCATGGCCTGGGCGTGGCTCGAAATAGCTCGGTAAGGCCAGTGAAGGATTTTCACTGGGGGGGGGGGGGGGAACAAAGTTTAGATCCGACCCTGCCAACAAGCCTATTATATATTCCTACACTTCTATTTTTATGTGAATAGGTTCTGTCCGAACAGAATCGGAAACCTTTTAATAAGGTTTAAAATTTAAGCCCATTCACTAAATGTTTTCCTTACATTCTTCTCTTTGGAATTTACAAGCCCAAGGAGACAGTAACTGTTATGGTCTAGTACTTCAGCTGAAGATCATTTGAGAGACTGTGTCTTCATCTTCATTAAACAATCTAGAATTACATTTTCCTTATTAGATACTCACGATATTTAGATGTTTCCTAAGTGACAATTTTTTCCAGTCCTATCACCATCTGAATATGTTGTCTTCTTAATTCAGATCTTAAGTTTTACAGATACCTATTTATGGATACCTTTATAAAACTAGCATTTTACCAAGCATTTTAATTAAAAGATTTGTAAAGAAAAATAACTGGTCAGTCTTCGAGCAGAATTGGAACCATTTTGCAACTGTCCAGATTTTATATTTTTTTTTTATCTTGACATTTTGATTACGACGTGACTTCTTTATTCTTTGTAAATCGTTCTGTCATAAGATCTATTAAGAAAGAGCAAGGAAGTCCTTTATTATGGAACACATTGTTTTACAATTTTGTTGTTAAAATGTTTATATTTCAATGAATCTTACCAGATATCAAATAACTACAGCACATTTTATGTTTTGGAGAATAATAAACTTATTTTCTTTAATGATCATTAGCAAAACAAAATGCAGGAAAAAAATGGATATGTGTTTACTAATTAAAGTTCATTTTTTTTCCCATTGAAAAACAAATAATTTATATTACTTTATATTTGTAATTCTTACAGGAATATATTGCAAAACAGTTTGGATTTATGCAGAAACAGATTGGTTATGATGTGTTAGCTGAAGATACTATCACAGCTTTGCTGCATAACAATAGAAAGCTCTTAGAAAAACATATTACCGCTGCTGAAATTGAAACCTTTGTCTCTCTTGTACGAAAAAACAGAGAAAGCAGGTAAACCAAGCTTTATTTTTGATATTTTTGGCAAATCCATATAATTTTTAGTTAAAAACCTAAGAAATAATCACATAACTGAACATCTTGACTAACTGCAATTTCCTAAACATTTCTTATGTTACGTGGTCCTTTCAGTATTTTGTCAGTAGGAAGGTTTACTAATTCAAAAGGATTTTTCTTTCCAGTTATTGAAGGTAAATAAAAGTATACATCTAAAAAGAACACTGTTGTCACTTTAATTACAACTACTTTGAAAATTAATGTTATTAGCTTTTACAAATTAGTGTTATCTTAAATATTCTGAATTATTTGTTTTACAACCATTCTACAAATTTTAATTATGTGGAAGTGTTGGATTTCCAGAAGGCCGCTTTAGGCAAAGGTCTAGGCACCATATTTTCTGAGCAGCATATTTTTTCAGAGTTAAAGTTATTTTACTTTAGTTAAAATATTTTGAATCCTTAAAAACATTTTTTTTTAATTCTTACTTGGTATTACTGCAGTTAGTTATTATTAATAAAACGCTGTGTATCCCCTGAATGATATGTAAATGATAAGATTAATTAATTGAACTTCGTTAGTTCCCAATTGTCACCAGAACAAAATCATTAAAGCATTATAGTGATATATAGTATATTATTAATCTATTATATTATATTATAGTATATTATATTAATCTAGATTTAATGTAGATTACAATAACAAGTTCCTTAGACTGGCAGCTACCTATTGCAAACTAACTCAGGGTTACTGCAGCAGTTTAATGTGACCTCAGTTTCAGAAATCATTTCTTCATGTCGTCTGTGCAGACTCAAAGGTGGTGTTGGATTTTCAACAGCATCAAGTTTGCAGAATTCAAAACTAAGATGCCAACAGAAGTGTCGCATTATTGATTGATGCATCTATTTATTTCATTCGCAAATCTGGCAGGAAAGTTTGTGCAGCATATCGCTACTTCACTTTCACAATTATTTTATTTTACCTCATTAATTCTTTACAGTTTCCCTGTGCTTTTCAAGTGTCCTTATCTCTATTAAGTGATTAGTTCTAAGTATGATAATAGCATGAAACATTTAGCTTGGATTTCATTTGTTAATTTTAAAAGATCTCGTTTATTAGTAGTCGCTGATAAGTGTTTAGGTTTGTTTTTTTAAATAAATAAAATTACAGCCAACGCACATACTAAGCAAAATCAC
>JAFIDM010010028.1:23312492-23361817 GCA_023159025.1 Thereuonema tuberculata | reverse complement strand
GTGATTTTGCTTAGTATGTGCGTTGGCTGTAATTTTATTTATTTAAATTATTTACGCACGTTAAAATTTATTCTTCGTTTGTTTTTTATTTCTGTGCTGCTTTAATGATTTTGTGGCTAGTGGGAAAGCAGGCGTATGAATTAATTGCTACATTTTCAAAGTTATTTTATTCTATTAATTTTGGAGGTTCCATTGTGCTTTCTATGAGAAACATAATTTCCTAAGAATGACGTCAAATCATCTGATCATTGGACTGGTCCTCCAACCTCAACTTCATCCTGTATGATGGATGATCACTGGAGCCTTGCCTCCTGTGCTGGCCTTCCTCTCTAGAAGATTTCTACTCAGTATCTATGATGAATTGAAATTTGTCTTAATGTTCCTGTTTTATATGTCAGCAGGCTTTTGTTTTTAAAAAAATCCTCAGTCTTAAAATCATAAGGTTAAAGAAATTTTATTTGAGGAAGCATCTTAGATCCAACTTAAGAGAAGATTTTATGGATGTACACTATAAAGCAAGTCTGTATTGATTAATTTCCATTTAAAAACTGGATTGTAAATCAAATTTCTCCTTTAGTTGTTTCTATACAGGTTAAAAAAGACTAGCATTCCAAGAAATATAGAATGCTTCTTAAAACAAACATAAAATATGTTTTGTGAAATTTCGAGGTGATGCTTGAAATTGAGCCTTTAACTAAGCTGGTTTTTTGTAATATAAATTACTCTTAAAGAATAGAAATTGCTTTAATAGTTTGATTTATGTTGTTATTATTATTATTGTTAGGGTTGAATTCTGATATCTTTTGTGATAATCATTGATAATCACTTGGCATTTATTGAATAATCTTTTTTTTTTTTTTTTTTTTCATTCTAGATTTTTAGACTACCTTTCCGATTTGTGTATTTCCAATAAAGTTGCCATTCCTATAACCCAAGAGCTGATCTGTAAGTCTGTACTCAGTACAAAGAACACAGACATACTTATCGAAACAAGGTCAGTTTAGTAATTTAAACTTGCTTTTTAATTTAATTTATTCTTTATCAGTTGTAATATATCCAGCCATAATAGCAGATATTATAAATATTTTTTCATATTATTTCCACACAAACAGAGGAAGTTAATTACGAATATTCTTTGAAATGTAATTGAACAAATTTTGTGATTCATGATAACATAAATGAAATAAACATAAATTTTATTTATACGAATATGCTTAATCCTAAACAAAAACACAAACTCTTCATCTATCAATCATATCAGTAAGATGAATCCAAGTTTGTGTTGATACATTGGGCATTTGATGAAGTAATTACAACATTGTTTCAAAAAAAATATTGGCTAAACGTACAAGTGTTTGGATAGTCACTTATACACTGCTGTCCAAGATGAATTCTTGTTTTATTTTTTTGATTTTTTTTTTAAGACTACCAAAGAAATGTCAATAGAATGGTGAAAAATCTAGGATATAAGCTAGATGTTGAAGCACCTTCCAACTAAATTTCTGTAACTTTTTTCCCAATACCTATACTATGTATGTTTTTCCACTATGATGGTAAATGATAGTCTCTATAAGGTACAGCAGATGATCTGCCTATTTGTTTTTGATCATACAACATAACTTACTGAAGAAACTTACATTATTTGTTCATGTTGATTGTTTTGAACAATGAGAGGTCAATTATGGAATATTGATGCTTCCATAGAAATATAATTTTGAAAAAACAGTAACGTAGCTATCGCAGTTTACTAAATAACCGAGTGCCAACAGCATGTCTCCATTGTACCCTGTTGGGCTACTGTTCATGTACTGACTTGGCCTCCTAATGACAAATGGTTTTATTTGACAGTTACAGTTTGAGAACTTGATTCATTGAACATGCAAATAAAGACAATGCTTATTAAATCAAGAAAAAAAAATACTTAAAAGCCTTCTTGATTAAGCTTTTCTTATTCATGTCAGTCATAGAAAAGTAAATTATTTTCTAGAGAACGTACTATATTCTCGTGATAGGTATAGCTGCCAAAGGATTTTGTAGCTTTGATCTAATTTTTATGATTCCCCGAAATTGGAGAGAGAAAAAGACTGAGCCAGTATGTTTCAGAATGCAATTTTAAGTTGAAGTATGCATTTATCCTTCTGTAATCAAGATAAATCAAAAGCAATTTATCTTAGGAAGCTGAAATTTCTGTGAAAAGGTGAGATTATCAAAAAGAAATCTCTTGTTGAAGTTGAAGGTAAGAAGTTACGACCAGAAATCTCCACAATATTTCGACATTACAGTACAATAATTATGTCTTAGAAACCATTTTCTGAGAAAGCTGAAACTTGAGCAGTACATTAGGACTCCGTATAATCCACTTTGATGCAACATAGCCTGCAGACTTCAATTTATCGTCCAGCCTCTTCAGATCCTTCTGCTTTTATTTCATGTTATTGTAATTAAATTGGCATTTAACACCACAGTTCAAAATCAATTGACTTATTTGCTGGCCATGCGTATACTTTGTATTTGCCACTGTGTAAACATAGCTTAAAGCTGATCACTTTCATTTGAAGCTTTAAGCTTCAAAATCAAAATATTGTCTGAACAAGCACTTTCCTTAACATACTTGTCTCTTCAAAACAATGTTGTTTGTCATTGTTTCTTTTGAACATTAAAAGTTATGGTAAAACAAGAAATCATCTTTAATATAACTGATTCATTACATTGTACAAATCACTGAAGCACTGTGCATAACTGCTAACAAATGAGAAAGTTTATAAACAGTTGGTAAACATGCTGTCATGTGATTCAGTTCACATATATGGCAGAAAGGTTCAGTTCACATATATGGCTCTTTACAATGCAGTTGAATTTTTTTGGACCTCATGATTGTGCTATATCATGTCACCAACGTAGCTGAAGGTTATTGTATTGAATGGATGTTATGTATTGAGTTTGCTTCAGATTGGGCCGTATATAAAAAAAAGTGGACCAGACCAAAAAAACCACTAATGTATAGATTGACTTAATTAGTGTTTATATATCATAATAATTTTTCAGGACAACTGAAAATTTACTAATTAAATTACACTGTCTCTTGGTGTAACTATTGTTGGTTTTTTTCCCCTCCCATGCGAATTGTATTTAATCATTACATGATTTGGCCATCAACTTTTACTTGAACAGGGTTGTCGAACATTTTACATGGGTTCTGCTGAATATTTACTATTTCTCAGTATGAACCCAGTTTAATTTTGGAACCGTAAATGAGAAGTTTAAGACCAAATACCAATATCATATTCAGATACATCAAACAAAACAATTTGCTAAATTGATGACTAATTTTCTGGAAAAGTTAAATGTTAGGTTTAGGCTAACTTTCTGAAACTCGCAACATAGACATTTATAAAGGTGAAATACTAACTTTAATTTTCTTACTGGTTTTTTTCCCCTCTTCTGATTTGTTTCTCATTATTCCCATTTCCCTTTTCAAGGGTTTGTTGATTTATTGTTTTTGTGCTTTTGATTTTTTTTTCCTCACAGCTATAATTCTTTGTTAAAATTTACGTTTTATTTTCTAAACTCTTGTAAGAGAATTACATCAAGTCTTCCTTTAATCTTGATGAGCGATAACAAATAAAACTTTATTTTGCAGGATGGTACGCACTCAAATTGAAATAGAAGTTGAAATGGATGGTGAAGTTGGAATGGAGCCGATGATAACATATGAAGATGTTGAGGATGTGGTTCTATTTTGGGATAATGGTTTGAAGAAGAAAAGCATCCGTGAATTAGCTCAAGGAGTTTCAGAAAATAATAAAGAAGATATTACTACTTTAAATTATTATAGGTAATATTTAATTATTGGTAACTGAATCATACATGTATTTGAGGACAATAAATGTTTATGTTCTGTACATTAAATATTTAATTGAATTTTTTTTTGGTTCTTCTGATTTCAGACATCAGTTAGACTTATTCTCCAATATGTGCCTTGATCGACAGTATCTTGCAATCGACAACTTGTCGCCTCAGATGGATATAGATTTGATACACAGGTAAAGATAATAGATATTGATATTGCTTTTTCAGATTTGTTATTGATTACGATGATGTACACAGCATTTATCAATAATTTGCTTTCATTGAAGATGCATGTCAGATGAGTCGTTGCCGTTTGAACTGCGTGCTTCCTTTTGCCGCCTAATGCTTCACATGCATGTGGACAGGGATCCCCAGGAGCAAGTAAACCCTGTGAAATATGCTCGCTTGTGGTCAGAAATTCAGAAAGAAATGTCTATTTCTGAGTAAGCTGAAAATATTTATTATTTTATTAATGGTGTCTTCTATTAAAGGATTCTGATTCATAAGTATTTTTAAAAAATTATATCCAGAGTATTATATATTTATTATTGTAAAAAAAATATTATTTTATAGAAAATTGCATAAATTTTTGGACATCTTTCTAAATTCAACAAACTCAATTAGTTGATGAATTAAATCTACATAGATGAAGCCATTTTTTTTTTTTTGTGTGAGTTAGAGGTATGTTAGAATTTAACTAAGTAGTTAAATGTTCTAAAATTTTCTTGCTGTTATGCTGTGTACTTTAAAAAAATCCTCGAATCTTCATTTATTGTTTTTCAGACATCACATTCGATTTTCTTAAGTTCCATTACATAAACTTCAAACAAAATTCCTTACTAATTTCTCTCTAGCTATGACCGTAATAAATCTCCAGATGCTAACAAGGAGCAAGTCCACGCCAAGTTCGCTGGTACAATTTTGTTTGTAGAAGATTATCTCTGCAATGTAGTTGGCCACATGTGGTCCTTTGCTGATAAAGAACAGAACAAACTAACTTTTGAGGTAAGTTGGTTTTTTTTTTTAAGGCATTTTATCATTCCTTTAAATTTCCTTGTTTCCTTCAGAGAAATAAATTTGTACAAATCCACTTCATTGGGTAGATTTAACCGAGAACAGGAATACGACAACTGCAAAAATTAAAATAAAACAATAAATAATCATGAAAAATGAAAAAGGAAAATTTAGGTGCAGCTTCTGCCAGCCTTAAATGAATTTCCTTAGGGGACGTCCATTAATTACGTGAGGTCAAAAGGGGGAGGGGGGGGGTCCGGCAAAATCTCACCAAATCTCACCAAGGGGGAGGGGGGGGGGGTCAACGAAAATCTCACGTAAACTTTTTCATTCAGAGAAAATATATATCATAGCAAGATTTCCGTTTTTTTTTTGGTTGTTAAAAGCAAGATTTGCGTTTTTTTTTTTATTGTTAAAATTTTTGAAATCTCACCAAGGGGGAGGATGGGGTGCGGCAAAATCTCACCAAGGGGGAGAGGGGGTCCAAATTTTTTAAAAAACACCTCATGTAATTAATGGACGTCCCCTTAGGCATTAAAAAACATAATAAGTCTAAAATTGTATAAAAATTGCATAAAATTGTATATACAACAATGGTTGAGACCAAGTTATTTACACGATGACATATCAGAATGGCCGATTAGTGTGTATTTAGAAATTTTCTTTGATTTTGTTTGTTTTATATATGTGTATATATGAAAGATCTGATTCTTATATAGCTGTTAGTATTTTATAACTCATCCTCTACATCAGATTATAATTACTGTTTTTGAAAGATCTTTTGAAACAGTAATTCCTAAATTAGGGGAGTATGAAAGAATTTTGGTGGGAGGGAAGGTTTGACACAAAATGCTGTATTTTTTACATTCTTGATATGTATTTTCATATCACTAGTTACACTTTTATTTTATTTTTATTTTTATCTCGCTTCTAATTTACTTATGGTAGGATGATTGACATGAAAGGTTAAATAAATAAAGCTGCAGAAAGTGTCTCATTACAGGAACCCCAGCACTTTATAACCAATGACTCAGAATTTGATTTAGTACAAGTAGACGGTGTAAACCCCTCAATTTCTGTTTTCTTGTTGGTCTAATTTGATTTATAAAGAATGTTTATCATCAGTTAGGAAAAAAAAAAATAAAGATCGGTGTCCCCACACAAGTATCAATTTCAAAGACAAAATGAGGGGTTATGGTGTGAGATTTTTTTATCATTTTGAAAGATCTACTCAAGGGTTAAAACATTAAGAACCTCTATCTTAAAGATTCAAAATTATTTTCATTCTAGATATGTCTTACATATCTCTAACTATTTCTTTTTTTCTTTCTTTCTGATTTCTAGGTAGTTAAATTAGCTCGAGACCTTATATACTTCGGGTTTTACAGTTTCAGCGATCTCCTTCGTCTCACCAAAACTCTTCTCAGCATTTTAGACTGTGAAACCAATTTTATTCATGGTGCCTTTCCTGCACCTGAAGTAGATGGTAAGTTAGTAAGAAAGGAAACCAAAAGCATGTTTGGACAAAGTATTCTAGAATATTCTTCTGGTTATTTCTCCTTATATTTATTTACTTATTTATATTTTATTTTATTACATTTTATTTTATATTTTTATTCTTTGCTTTTTTTCAGCCTTCATTGGTGCTGGTTACTTTAAGTTGCCTGATTTTTAATTTAAACTGTTTCCTTTGACGTTCAGATTAAGATTCAAGCTTTTCTATATTTCCTTTCTTTCATCTATTGGCCAAAGGTACTTTTTCTTTAGTCTTCTCCTACTATCAGCTTTGCATCTTTTATCTTGGAGAATTGATTTTTTTTTCTTTTGCATGATGGTTATTTTAAGTTTTCCACCTGCTTGACTTTTGCACTTCTGCTGTTCCTTGATCTTCGTGTTAATAAAGTGCTTAATATTAATCTCTTTTCTGGGAAATTGCTGTGCTTCAAAGAGATATCCTACATTGACTACTTAATTTCAAATACAATTGACGAATAAGTAAAATCTTCAAAGTTACTTCATAATTATAATAAAGAACATAGAAACGACACACATCTTCTAAATATCTTTCAATATTTCTGTTCTCTAATCAAGAACTTTCTTCGGGAACATAAATAACAGAGGAAGAAGCAAAAAATGTTTCTCTTAAAACCCAACAAAATTTGAATAAACAATCACAAATTCCATAATAATAAAAATAACGAGAACATACAATGCTAGAAATGTTACACAATAAATACAATATAACATAACATATACTTCAACTTTAATGTTCCAATATATAAACATAATTGTATGTATTAATGAAACATAATACATATCTTCTTCTTCTTCTTCTTCTTCATTAGCTATATTTCGCAGGCTATTTCTTTTTCCTGCTTCGTCAGGCTTTCAAATACATCGAATGTTCCTTACAAAACATAACAAAGCTTCCAATAACATAGATTTCAACAACATAGAATCATTCATGGTAAGGAATCACCATATACATATTGTTCATTACAATAAAATGAATCAAATCATTTATAAAACAAAGAAGTATCATATCCAGATTGTGCATTACAATAAATAAATATGTTTCAATAACAAATCAGTAAAATCAAAGAAATTTTTCAACAGTTATCTTTAAATTGTTCTAAAATCATTTGGCTTATCTCTATGCCTTTTTGTTTATTAAAACCTTTGTATTATTAAAGCATATGCATGCTTCTAATATAAATCTTGTGTCTCTGTCATATATGTTTTTGTACATTATTTGAACGATTGGGTCAGGGTTATGCCCTAACGTTATGCAATGGTGGGCCCAATCGGAGATCTCTGGGTGGTTATTATGAAATGCATTTCGTAATAACCACCCAGAGATCTCCGATTGGGCCCACCATTGCATAATGTTAGGGCATAACCCTGACCCAATCATTCAAATAATATACTTCAACTGTTAATCATCAATTTAGTTTATACTTCTTAGTTTTTACATATCAACTTTTTATCTTCAATTTAGATTTACACTTTTATTCAAATTTTGTTGGGTTTTAAGGAGAGAAACATTTTTTGTTTCTTCCTCTTATATTTATGTTCCTGAAAAAAAAGTTCTCGATTAGAGAACAGAAATATTGATGATATTTAGAAGATGTGTTGTCTTTTTTGTGTTCTTTATTACAATTGATGAATACTGGTGATTTTTAGATTCAATCCATTTCTTTATAATAAAATAAAATAAAAAACTATCTCAGGAAACTATGAACAGTGAAGCACATTGTACAGACTTGCAGTTAAGAGATTAACCCTAACCATCACTTTTTTTTTAATAATACATCAAAGCATTTCTGGTTTACTTAAAGGTAGATTGTGTTTTGTTTTATTTGATTGTTTTTGGTTTATCTTACAATAATCAACTTTATCTAATTTCATTATAATGTGGAAATCATTGAAAGCAAACCCAATCTGCTTTCAACCCTCTTTTTGTTGATTAATCATGCTTTCTATTTATTACTACTGTCAGAGCCATTTTTTAACCTCCTCGTAGAATAGATTCCTCTGATTTATTCATCAAACCATCAGTAACTGATTTTATTGCCCCTGTTCAACAGCAACCACAGAAGACGAAGACGAAGAAGGTCTGTTTCCTCTTAACTGCCTTTGACTTTGTTACTGCATGCTATTCACAAATTCTTTTATTTTGCATGAATTAATTGATGGTTTTGCAAAAGTTTCTGTATCTAATTCAGTGCATCATGCATGTATTTAAAAATTATTTACTGTTAAATGGCTACCTTAAAGAATTAAAACTTAAAATTAAATAGAATTCATAGAAGAAAAATGAAGTAATTCATTTGCTTATTCATTTCAGCAAGAAACGTCTGTCTTTAAAGAAATAGAAATAAAAGTTACTCCTTAAACAATAACTTACGTTGAAGTTCCTTACATATGGGTTCCTCCTTATATTCTTATTTGTCAGTTATATCAGAACAAAAAGCCCCTTTTCTAAAAAGTTTCTGTGTTTTATTAGAAAAAGTCAGTTATAGTGTTTGTGATTCTAACTATTAGCAGTTCAGTAATATTGAATTCTTTATTTTTCATTTTGAGGATCTTAGCATTTAACAACAGGGTAACTTATTCTAAGTTGCGGATCGATCTAATCTAGGAAAATTTTTCATCAAATGATTTAAAACCTTGTAAACATAGCTATGAAAAATTTTAATTTGTATATCGACAAAATTGAGAATTTTTTTTTTGCAGATTGCCTTATTTTTTTAAAATGGTCTGAATATAGATGAATTTGATTATTAATTTGTTTTACATTGTTACTGAACACAATTGCTTGTTCATAAGTTTTAAGCAATTTGATGCTGCTATTTAAATTTTGAGGCAAGACTTTGTATATGGATTGGTTCCCCTGAACTGTCTTATTTTCTTTGCTTGGCTATTCCTAGGGCATCAAGAAGTATAACTGTGCTAGTCGTGTACTCATATATTCATAATGCATAATAAATCTTCAAAGTGGCTTACAGTTTCTCAACGATTGATTGTTAAAAATTACACTGAATAATTTGTGAAGGAAATCTCCTTACGCTTTTGGATTATTGCCAAAATCTTCACCAGAAAGGTTTCATTTACAACAAGAATTATTTGATCAGTAATATACCAAAAACAAAGTAAAAAAAATATTAACAACTTACCAATGTAGCACTTATCTTCCTCCATTAAATTTAATGAATTTAGCATCCTGTCTCTATTTAACAGAATAAAGAGAAAAATGAAAATAAAATGCACTTGTACAACAGAATAAACAGGATTAAAATGATTGTGATAACTGCAGTTTCAGAATACTGAGCGAATTCCATCGTCAGGGACGGCACAAACATATAGGACATCACAAAACACTTAAGATGACATAAGGTGAGAATACATACTCCACTATATACTTAGTGTATATACTTCCTTACACCTTAGTGAAGTTACAGCTGTCCTTTGTGGAATTACATCACCCATGTGATTAGTTTTGTGAGCTATTATCAGTGTTTTCATGAATTTGTGCTGTGAAGTCGATTAAAAATGACTCGCTGAAGAATGAAAGAAACTAGGAAATGCCTTGAATGCACAAGGAAAGATATTTGAGAGAATTTCTCAAAGGATTATTCCAGTTTCCTTAAGAAAATACTAACGAAGCTTCAATACAGTGAACTTTAATTAATAAGAAGTACAGATGCACTTTGAGACATTAATCCAATATTACAGTTAATGATTAATGTTTTTAAATATTTCCTGACTGAAAGTTTGTAGTAATAACCAGTGAAAAAGTTCACATTTGATAACAGATTGCAAGAAAGAAGTTTGGTGGCTCTCAATTCATTCTGGCCAGTTATTTCTCTAAGATGACAATAACAATAGCAGTTCTGGTAAATTCCTCTTGCAGCAAGAACTTACAAGATCCTAAGAGTAATTTAAATTTTAGTCTGTAGGCAGGGATATTTTCTTTTTAATAGTTTCTATTTTACTGCACTTCAAACTAGTTTGAAATGTAAAAATACTTCCTAGAAATAAGATTTGTTGATTTTGCTAAATGTTCAAATCCATCATCAAACAGAAAAAATAATAAATCTTCTAAAAAAAAGTCCACATACCATCCATCCCAAGAAATTCATGATTGGTCAGTTTGAGGTTGTGTCATTTGATTTTTCGTCATTGATTGGTCTATTTTTATCATAATCCCATGTTCGATTCTGTATGGGGACAATTTTTTTTTTAAGATTATTATTATTTATTTGATTTCTTTTTTTATTTTTTACCCTGATTATTTTAGGAATATTAGGTGGAAAACTAATATACAATTAGAAATAAAAAAAATAATATTCTCCTTAACTTGTTGGTCTCTATGGAGGGCTCAACATTTGTAATCTTCATTCCTTTTCTATGTTGTGATATTACCTAGCAATTGAATGATAGACATACCTATATGACAGTTTATTTTTGAAAGGGTACCTTTCTGTGTTTCTCTGTATGTGACCTATACATTTGCTCTGTATAGAAGCTGTGGGGCATTATTCAATCGCTACTGGGATTTCTGCTCCTATCTTGTTTGTTGTAAATCCACGCTGCATCTTATTCATTTTTATGCAGAGCCTGTATTAAGTCGGTATTGAGCTTCTCTTGATATATCCATTTTCTACAGGAAACTAGAAGATTATGAAATTGAAATTGCAGATGGACAGGTTTGACGTAGCCCATCAATAAATGGGGGGGGGGGGGCATACTTTCTTAAGCTCTCCTTTGCAAGCTCTGGGTCTTTTGATTGTGAACTTTACAGTTAAGGTAGTAGCAAACTTGCTCATTTCAGTTTATTCTAATGTATAGCTATTTCATATAATTACTTCCATAGAAATTGTTACATATTTTTAAGTTTTCGTTTCTCATTTTTTGATCATTCACAATTAAATATAGTTAAATGATTAGATTTAATGCTAACGCAGTTCCTTAAGAATTATTTCTGTGAATTGAAACTTCTAGAATACAACAAAAGACCAACTGATAAGTTTTGTACATAAAAATGCATAAATTGTAGGACTCGGATGTCATTTTTGAGAGATAAGAACCATTTCCTTGCAAATGGAACTGCATTGAGGGTGGGAGATTTTACTTGGCACTTTCAATTACATTCTTCCTACAGCTTTAGAAGAGGTCTTTTATGTTTTTCCTGCTGCTTATAATACTTTAGAAGTCTTTAGTAAACTAAGAGATATTGTCAAACTTTCTGCTCAGCTTCTTTTTGCTTTTTGTATGATTCTGCTTAACTGTCTCCATTGTATAGGTGTAATATTCATTGTTTTGATTTCATAAAAAAATGTGTAGGAGAAAATTAAAATTAAATACAGTAAAACCCCGTTGTTACGCTCCCGCTTATAGCACTATCCCGTTCTTTAAGCTCCTTTCATACGGTCCCTGGAATTTTCTATGTAACTCTGTATACTTTTACCCTCTTATAACGCTTCAAATCCCGCTTGTAGCGCTTTTTTTATATCGGAAATTTTGTATCGAAAAGAAATGTAACACTGTAAAGATTCTTTTCTTTCCCTGGTAGGAGGGAATCTTTGAACTCTTTAAAAGTGCGGGTCTGTGATACAGTAAGTTAGTGCAAAATGTCGAAGAGGAAATCCCTTTCTATAAGTGAAAAATTGCAAATTGTCCGTAAGTACGACGAGAATTCTACACTAAGTCAGAAGGATTTCGCAGAATCTCTTGGAATTCCTTCATCCAGTCTGAGAACAATAATAAAAAATAAGAATGGAATTACCAATGCAGCGAAGGGTGGTTGCAAACGTAAAAAAGTAAAGTGTGGAAAATATGAAGATGCCGAGGAAATTATAATTGAATGGATTCATCAGTCCCGTGATGCATCAGTGCCATTAAGTGGCTCAATCATTCAAGAAAGGCGCGTGAAATAGCGGGCAGTGCACTAAATCTGCTCCGAAAATATATTAGTTTTGCTCCTAGAGGTGTATCAATTGATGTTAATAGTTCCTTGAACCGCATTGAAAATGTCATAATTCATAACAGTAGCACACACACACGGCAAACCACAATCAAAGATTTTTTTAATAGGAAATAAGCTCACATTTGCACTATATCTATTGCAGAATCAAGTATCTTTCCTGTAAAATGGTGTCTAAATGTTTCAACATCTCATAAATCATTTCCCGTCTATAGCGCTATCCCGCTTATTACGCTTGTAGGTCATGGTCCCTTGACGAGCGTAATAACGGGGTTTTACTGTAATTAAAATCATTTGATAACTCCAAGCCATATGTTAGAAAGTGAGTAATCTAAGCAGTGCTAAACAAAGAAAAAGAATTATTGGTATACAAAGTAAGAAAATACATTGAGAAATTAATGTGTGAAACAATAGAATTAAACAAAAAGAATAATAGCCCTAGTAATTACAGAGAATTATTCTAAACTGTACAAAAATCTCTTAATCGAAATCCAATCCTGATCTTTTTAAGAGGAATCCATTTCAAAGTTTTATGATAATCCCCAAAATGTAACCTTTGAGTCATAAGTAAACTAAATTGATTTTAAATTACATTTAATTGTGAAATAAACAATATTGGGGGGAAAAAAACTAGACAAAATTGAACTAATTCTTAGTTTTAATGTGTTGCTTGTTTTTGCATTTAATTAATGTTTTAGGAATGCTGTAGATGTGTGTGTGTGTATAGTATTATTGATAATGTCATGTGCAACCTGTATATACTTTATGTAGTAATTGTGATAATTTTTTTTTTTTTTTTCATATTTCAATTGAGATTTTTAGAATTTGTTCATTTACTTTAAAGAATTAAAAAAAAAATAGTTTAAAAAAAAAAATAGTTTTAAAATTGTAAAATGGAAAGATGGAAGGTAATTTATAATAATCAGGATCTACAAATACTTAAATACTTCCTTCTAGTACAGTGTTTCGCAAAGTTGGTCTACCTAGCTGGTACTATGTCTGCAGGAAAAAAAAATAATATTCTGGTCCACATATAACTTAAAGTTTAAAGTTCCATGATGTATAAGTAAAGTTATTTTTCATTTAAATAATAATATTTCTTTTATGTAATATTGCCTAGCAATTATAAATTTGATAATATGAAATTGTCATGGAAATCGGTGTTGACTGTTTATACTTATGAAATGGGCTTAAAGAAAAATTACTGAAAAAAAAAATGGTCCTTAACTGGAAAAGTTTGGGAAAGACTGTTCTGGTGTATCTGGTTATAAAAAACTTACTAAAGATAACCTCAGAAGATCAATTTAAATATTTCCATTATTTGACTATCCATCTAAGCATTCCGAAGACGGCTTAAATATAATTTGAATCATTCTATTAAGCCTGGCTCTTAATCTTCTGATTTTTCCCAATTCCTGCATTATTTTTCGTGTTTGCATTCCTTTACTGAAGCGCCGAATGTTTTATTAATACACTCTGTCTGGTGACTTTATTAACTATCATATCTTTTGAGCTTTCCTTGGTGACAAATACAATGGCTGACTTGGAATGCATTAAAGATCTGAAGCTCATTTTACTTATAGGCTGTGGAAAGCTGTTTGTCCTTCAGTCCAGTGTTGGCTCTTAGCTGGGCTGAAGGTAAAGACTTCGATGTCTCTCTGATAAATCAAGAGTTGAGAATCGGTGGTCAGCCAAAAGCTCTGCAATCTTTGACCCTCAACCCCTTCTGAAGGAGAAATAATCTGCAAAAAATCCCTGAAAATCTGCTGAGGGTTGAACCCCAGCTTCTCCAGTCCACAGTCCATTGTATTGTCCAGTTGGATTCATCATAGGTTATGAATTCCTTTTTAACGGAAAGGTGTTTTTAACTCAGTAAAGGAATTCAGCCCCAAAGAACCTAATTTGCTATATTGCATGTTCAGTTTGCATTATTAACAAGACTACATTAATATAGTTTAAGTAGAACTTTCATATTTGCAATATTTTGAAATTGTATCCTAAATAATCCATTGCATTTACAGCTAAAGGTGGAGTCTTAAAGTCTATTGGTGATATGGGAACGGTGATGACGAATATGGTTCTTGGTTCAACAGCAATGAGCGGAAAGCCGCTGACTCCTACAGTTCAGAAGAAGCCACCAGTAACAGCAAAAGAAGATACATTAGTCATGGATACCAAATTGAAAATTATTGAAATTCTACAGGTATTTATTTTTGATTGTTTAGATAATAATTTCTAGAAAAATAGTTTTGAATTTGATAGAATTAATATTTATTATGATTCATTCATTCATTCATTCATTCATATTGTTTAAACTGTTCTTGTTGTCATTTGGTCTTATAAGAATAAAGCAACACAAAAGCTTGGCTTTAAAATAAACAAAAATTGTTTTGATGTAGCATCAGTTTCTTTATTTTTTTTTTTCCTTGATGTTTTTACATTAAGCAAATTTCAGCAAGCTTGAATGATATTGAATGAACTAGTACAGAAAAGTAGGCTAGGTATTTTTTAAAACTTTATGCTGTAAGAAAATCTTTTGAAGGCAGCCCGCTTTCAGGTACAAGAGTGGTTTCTCTATTACCTTTGCACTATCTAAGCTTTTGTTTTGGAGTGAGTCTGGCTGACGAGTCCACAACAAGGACGAAATGGCTGTCCCAGACGCTTACCGATGAAAGCTTGTATATATTTAAGTTCTGTTTCATTTCTTTATTCTTTTAAGGAAATCTTTTATTTTGTAGTCTTGATGTTGCACTTGTTTTGCAAATAAAATACAAAGATATAAATGATTCCTCAGTAACAGCTTTTTTTCCCGCAATGGGTGTCAGTATTTTAGAAGATGGATAATTTTGTCTTAAAGATTATCAAAAATGATTATTAAGTAATTATTTATAGTGGTTATTATAACATTTATAATATACAGGATTGTAGCATTAATGGGATATTCATTGTATACTTACAATCCATTCTTTTATTTCACAAAGTATATTTAAATTTTTATATATAAATTATTCAGCAAAAACATAAATACCATTGTGGGATATTTTCAAGTTTCAGAAATCAAAAATATTTTGAGTTTTATATAAAAAAAAAAAGCACTAATAAGTTAAAAGTAGACAAAAAGTTTAAAGCAATGGAAAGTCCAATGTTATTTTTTTTTTAAACTGCCATGTTTCATTTAATTTTCATGCTAGTATATATTGTAAGAGCATCGATTATCCGAATACCAATCAACATAATCATCGGTTAACCGAAGGCATTCCAGTAGACAAAAATTAAAAAAAATAATCTGAGAATCTCTCAGGTCTGAACAGTTTTGGACTTCTTTTCCTAAACTCTAGGCCTATACAATATACATATACAATATAATATAATAAATTACCTTATTTTAAATCCGTCCTGTGACTTCATTGCGTTGTTTTTGTCATAACTTTAATTAGCAATGTTTAAAATACTTGTGCAATATAAGGTTTTGTGTTTAATATGTTTCACTGTTTCTGTGTTTCATATTGCTCCTATGACCCTGGTACAATTTTTTCGTAAATGATCGGCTATACGAAATATCAGTTATCCGCCCCCCCCCCCCCCATGCTGCATTGTTTCAGGTAATTGATGCTCTACTGTATTTATTTTTCTTACTCTTTATGATACAATTTTTCTTACCCCTGCATTTTCTCCTCCTCCAGTTCATTCTAAATGTTCGTTTGGATTATCGCATCTCCTGCCTTCTTTCCATTTTTAAACGAGAATTTGATGAATCCAACTCAGATAAAGTTGTTCCCGGAGAAGGTCCAAGCATTGGAGATAAAGGTATATTTTATTTAATTTTTAATAAATTGTAAACAGTGCAATGGAGCTCATATAAACCATCTTTGTCTAAAGATACCAACCTAATAGCTTGTTTATGAATGGGAAAAAAAAAAATCAGATTTACTACTAATAAAGCTTAACGGGCATTGATGAAATAATGGAAAGAATAAGGAAAAAAATGCACTTACTGAAAAATATAGGTATTGGAAGAAATATGTAATTCACATCCAAAAATCTGTGTTTTTCATTCTCATCTTCAGGGAGATGGGACAAACATATAAGATAACCACACAGGAAGGAACTACTGCAGTGTTTCCCAACCTTTTTTGTGCTATGCCCCACCTGCAGTATCTAAAGTATGCTATGCCCCACCACATTAGATATAATTTTCACAACCAAAATAAAAAACGACTTTTTAAGCTTTACAACCAAAAAAAAAAAAAAAAAACAATTTTCCTTTTTCCAATTGCCCCCCTAAAAAACAAATTGCCCCCCCCCCCCCTGTGGGGCATGCGCCCCACGTTGGGAAACAGGGAACTACTGCTAAATTTCCTTTCCTGCTTCTATGCGTTCTGTTGTCATAAATGTTTGTACCACATCCGCACGTCAAATAATTTTACATAAATTTGTTCAATAAGTGCATTTGTAATCTTTGCACTACTACTACTGACTGCTAATAAAATTATTATCAGGATTATCTTAAATTGAGTTTCATTAAAATCAAAATCCTTTTAGGTTTATGCATAATTGTTTTTTCAGTGATATCCTACTTAAACTGACAACACCGGATAATTCTCTATCAAATACAAAATTAAATGCTTGGTGACATTTAGCTTATGTACACAAAAAAGATAGCTAAGATAATGCCTATATTAAATCGATCTACATTTCCTTATCATCCCATACGAAAATATTCACAGAATCGGAGACTTGGAGTTTTATATCAATCATATGGATTTGTTTTTTTGTTTTTTTTATTTATTTATTTATTATTTGTGGTCTAAAAAATGATCTTCATATTTTTGCTTTATAAGTCAGCACTTGATTATGAATGTTTCCTTCATTTATGTTTATTAAAATTATTCAGTTTGAGAACCAAACTGATTTTTTATTATAAACTTATTTTATATTTCTTTTTTTAAGGTATTGATTTGGAATCAATTGGTGCCCAAGCAGAAGCAATTTTCGTTTTCAGGTAAATTACTCCTTAATTCATCTCAATTATGCTAAGGAAAGTTTTACAAACTTTCTTAGATGATGATGATGATGATGATGATAATCTTATAATTTTTAATCATGCAAATATTAAATTTTTTTGAAAAATTTATATTTGATTCAGTCCTGAAGATTTCAAAGTAAAAAATAAAATTAAGTACATTTTGCAATAAAAGTATGAAGAATAAAACTTACTAATTTAGTTTAATCTTAATACAGTGAAGTTGAAATTAGATTCACATTAGACCATGAAATATACAAATTATGATGTTGCAAGATTCTTCTGATCTCAATCACTCACAGCATTTGGGCTTTACTTTTACTTTTCACACCATACTGACAAGAGAATGGAAAACAGAACTTGTTACACTTCTGTGTTTTTTTTTATTTCAACCGTAGCTTACATTAAATTTCAGCAGCTTCCCATCTATCCAAACACTTCATTCATTTCAAGTGATCAGATGCTTTCTTTTGAAACATTTGTTTTTCTTCTAGTTTTTAAGTTTGGAATAGTTATAAATATCCTCAATGGTTAATAGACTAACTATCATTTATTTTTGTAAATTTATAGGAATTCTTTTATTTATTTTTTAAAAGGCTACATACATAGAATAGTTTCAGAAAGTGTCTAAGCTTGAAATTAAAGCTTGATATACTACATTTTTCATTGAAAGTTTTCATGGATTTTCTTTTCTATTCTTTCAGCACTGATTCAGTAGATTTAGATTTGGACGGTCATGGTGGCCGAACTTTTCTTCGTGTCTTGCTTCAGTTGACAATGCACGATTACCCCCCTCTTATATCGGGTGCTTTAGAACTACTCTTCAGGCACTTCAGTCAACGTCAAGAAGTTCTTCAAGCATTTAAGCAGGTTTAGTTGAAATTTATACTAACACTTCTTTGATTAAAGATACAAATTATTTTTTATTTTTATTTACTTTTTTCCCATTATGATCTTTGGTGATTTATATAATTATTTTTAACAAAGAAAAAATACTCTGTGGCATATTGTGATGATTTTTATAGATATATCATAGTTTTATTTATTGTATTCAGTTTATTCTTTTTTTCTACCATTCTGATCAATCATTATTTAATTTACTGTACATTTTAAATTTATCTGTTAAACTGTCAAATCTGTTTGTTTATTTTTAAATTCCTAACGGTTGGTGGCTATCCCATAATTCTCTTTAATTTAAATACCTCGGTTAAAACCCGTTACAATTGCATGTCTTTTAAATCCTCCAATAAATTGTTAAAGGCCACCAACCAATCACAAATCATTGTACATAGTCTACAAAAACCCTTGCTCTCCCTGAAATAAGCAGATCGAGTTAGTTCTGAGTTTTGATCCAGCCCAGTTGTCAATCTACTATTATTTTTAGGAACCAGGCCAGATAACCGACCACAATATGCATGAGAGAATTTTAAAGCAGAGCAACAAACATTGATTTTTATATTTGAAGAATTTCAAATCTTTTTTTATTTTTATTTTATTCTGAAGTAACATCCAACTTACTTTTAATATAAATACTGATGTATTGATATAAAAATCCTACATATTGAGGACGGCTTTCCCAAACTATGGCGAATGCATGAGAAAATTTGAAAGGGGAGCAGCAAAAATTGATTTTTAATATCAAAGAGTTTCAAATCTTTTTTTTTATTTATTTGTATCTTACCAGCAAACTATACTTTTTTATATATATAGCAACCCGCACAATTTTTAGTGGCTTTCCTGCTGACTGCGGAAATGAACGTGTATCGAAAGTCATGTGCCTGTTGTGTGTATGGCAGGAAAGCCAATCAAAAATGAACAGTTTAGCCTTAGACCTTACCTCAAGTGACCCACATTGATGAAAAATGAAATGTAGGCATTAACACTATACCTAACATTTGACACTTTATTTGTATTTCTGTGTCTTATGGTTTCAGAGGAGTAGCAGCCAGAAAAACCCAGCGTTTTCTTTTATAAATATGTATTTTGAAGTAACATGCAACTTCCTTTTAATATACATACTCATGTATAGGATTACATTAAGATTTTCTACACTATTAAAAAATCTCAAAAGGTGCAAGCGTTAATAGCTCAGTATTCCTGACTTTGACGTAAGTTTAGATAAGACTTAAAGTTTTTGTCATAATAATAAATTAATTTAAATATCCTCATTCATTAATGTTCTTTTAATTTGATGATTTTTATAGGTTCAGTTGCTTGTATCAAGCAGCGATGTGGAGAACTATAAGCAAATCAAAACTGATTTGGATGAATTGAGAGTTTTGGTTGAAAAATCTGAACTCTGGGTTTATAAGCCTAAATCTGCAGATGAAGGGGAAGGAAAGAAGAAGAAAAAGAAAAAAGATGAAGGAAAAGAATCTGAAAATCAAGAAGCAAAAAAAGAAAAGAAAAAGCTAACAGTAAATAATTTAACATTAGTATATTGTATATTACTAAATTATATTTACATCAGCTTTCTGACACTTTTTAAAAAAGTTCAGTTGGTTTCATTCCTCTTTAAGTTTTACAATTTATTCTTATTTAATATGAATTCTTTAAGATTGATAGAAATTGCATGCTTTCGTTCTAACTTAAGATTTAATTTCTGTAAGGTTAAATCTTATTAGCTTTAGGTTTAATTATTATCCGTAGGATTCAGTGTTTGGAAATAATAGTAGCAAATTAGTAATGTTAGTAAATAATAATAGTGAAACTGATAATTTTAGTAGTAGATTAGTTGAACCAGTAGATATAGACATTGTTTGGACCATTTCTATACTGTTCACTAAAAAAACAAAGAAAACATAGACCAAAAAGTTAAAAGCCTTTAAAACTTATTAGCTAAAACCGATTTGAATATAATAAATTGAAAAATGGCACTCTTACAGGTTCTAAGTGCCTCAACTAATGAAGGATCAGCTATTGATTTAGATATTGGCCCAGCTTTGGAGAGTACTCAGTCAAAAAACTACAAAACTATTCAGCAGGTATCTTATATCTGTAATATACAGATTTTTCTCTTCTTTTTTTTTTCCTTTTTTCTAATTTTATAAGATCATGTTTTTTCATTTTAAATGATGTATTGTGTTTTCTGAAGATCCTGATCAGAATGATAAAGTTGTGCGTACAAGATATACCCAATGGAAAGAAGCCTCGCAAGCATGAGCAAAGGCTGCTTCGGAATATGGGTGTCCATTCAGTAGTGCTCGATCTACTCCAGATCCCATATGACAAGGTACGGTGACAGCTGTGTATTGTTACAATTGTTGAATATTTAAAAAAGCGAATGTTTCAAGAACAGTTAAAACAAAGAAACAGATTGTGTGTAATTGATGTTATTGTCTAATGTATTCATAGTCAGTTGACCAACATTATCAATCGTTGTTTGAATTTAGTATCTTAGCTTGCTTTGTTTTTATAGAATAACCCTATATACTGTGATTTTATATACTGTCTATATTGTTATCATAATATACAGTAAAACCTCGTTAAGTCGTCATCCGGATAAGTTGTCACTCCGTTTAAGTCGTAGTTTTCCTTTGGTACCGACAAGGTCTCATACAGAATAATGTAAAATAACCCTCTTTTACCCGTCACCAAATTTAATTCTACTCCGGATAACTCGTCATCCTACAAAATGGCCAAACGCATCTTTCTTCTCCATTTTGCATGTCATCGTGTTGTCTTTTCAGCCTCCCCCTTCACTTTAAGAAAGCTAAGCCTTTACAGGGACTTTTCAACCATGCCTGTCACTTCATTCCTTTCCTACCCCTTCAGAGGATTTGCTAATCATTCAAAGCAAACTCCTCGCTGCAACTCTGTCGAATGTAGACGTTTTTCTTGACCGCTCCTGAGTGTGACTTCATTTCATTTAAGCCCCGCTATAAGGGCTATTTTTTAATCTTGCAATTTCGTGGTTCGATTACATTTTTAACATGCCAAGGAAACGAAAACTTACCTCGTTATCTTTTAAAGAAAAAAAAAGACTTAATCGCACTTTTTGAAAAATCAAATGTTTCGAAAACAGCTTTTGCCAAAGAGGACTTTTATTCCCAGGACTACATGAAACGAAAATCTTTCATCAAAACAAATAATTGAAGAAGCTGACTGCAAAGACAGAAGAAAGAGAATGAGGAAATCGAAGTTTGACGAGATCGAGGAGGTTTTTGTTCGATGGCTAAAACATACCAGATCGCAAAATGTGCCAATTTCTGCCATGATTCTCAAAGAAAAAGCCATGGAAATTCCTAAGGAGTTCAACATTGAAGATTTCGGCGGCAGCAATGGTTGGCTGGAACGTTTTAAAGACAGACAGTATTACCTTTCTTTTAAAACTATTAAAATATAGTAACTATAAAAAGTGATTATTTATTTTTTTTTTTTTTTATTTTCCACTCATTCATTTGCATGTAATGATTTCTGAAAATCTTGTTTTTCTCACCGAATCCTACAGCAATTCATAAAAATACTGTATTTCAATATTTTTTTTTTTCAAAAATTTTCACTCCGCCTAAGTCGTCACTCCGCTCAAGTCGTCAAAAATGTTTGATCCATTGAGTGACGACTTAACGAGGTTTTACAGTATTATCATAAGTCATCTTGTTTTCTTTGTGGAAGGAGGACAAGAAAATAAAATAAATCTCATCAAAGGGAAGCGAGGGTGAAGAGTTGAATACAACATTGAAAAAATGATGCTATATAAATATTTGTGATATTTGTTTGATACTTTAAAACACATTTTTTTTCATCCTGGTAACTTGTTCAACAATATCTGAGCTCAAAAGTTTGAAGAGGGAGTAAAGATCATTCATATTTTTGACGAATAAAAAGAAGCAAATGTTACATGATAGATGTAAAAAAGTATTCAATTTCTTTGTTACTGATGTGATATTAATAGAAATTTAAGAAATTATGGAGTCAAAATTGGTGGCTTCAAAATAAAAGATTTGGAAGAATACATTGAAAAGATCAGATGAATGAGGTGACTGTTTATGGATAATATGAAGGGAAAAAAAAGTTCTCAAAAACGCTTCATAATTCAGAGAGTATAAAATGCAAACTATCACTTGCTTCAAAAGTGCTTCTTCAATTGATTAATATTACATCTGAGGCTGGTAATGGAACAAGTGGCCATTCCCAATGATTGACAAATTCAGATTATTTAAAAAAAAAAAATGCAAACACCAAAAAAAACAAAACCAAAAAAAAAAAAAAAAATCACATGAATTTTCCCAATTAGATTTGTTGAAGATTTTAAACTGTCCACTTTATACAAATTTGGAAAGTAGGTCCAGTTTGCATAATTTAAAATTGGTAATTTTTTTATTCCATGTTTTATAGTTTTCTTTATTTTTTTTTATTCAGAAAGAAGATATCAGGATGAATGAATTAATGAGATTGGCCCATGAATTTCTTCAGAACTTTTGTCTGGGAAATCACCAGAATCAGATGCTTCTTCATCGACACATAGATTTGTTTTTAAATCCTGGTGTAAGTATTCTTATATAATATACTTTGTGAAATAGTTTATATTTTTAGTTTGTAATGACACTCCAAAATTTTAATATATATATATATATGTAGCCTATATAGGGGTGATTCATAAAGTACTGGAAAAATAGGCCTACAAAGAACGAATATCGAAGTATTTTTCTAAGTCAAATTCGATGTAAAAAAAAAGTCAAATAGGGCATGAAATTCCGGATCGAACGTGCGATTCTGAGTCGGATGATGGGATCCCCATTTTAACCTTTTTTCTGCCCCGATGAAAAAAAAAGGTCTAGTTAGCACCCTTCCATTTTTCCAGTACTTTATGAACCACCCTGTATATATTTTTCTCTTTAGTAGTAATTTTTGGAAATGTGAAAGGGAAATTTTGAAAATTATATTTGCAAGTTGCAGAGTTCATTTTCCAGAATTGAAAGAGAATATTTTTATTTATAGAAATTAAATAAGTTTGATAGATAATTATTATAAAAGCTCCTGAGGCTTGATTAAGGAGTTCTTTTATTAACTACATTAATGAAAGTTCCCCTGCCGAAGTTTAGAAATTGGCTCAAATACTTCACAAAATTGAGTGTGGAATTTTTAAGAATTCTTAATGGAATTAGTTCTTTTATTTTGTGACACCTAATGAAAACATTTCACCATATAGTGTTAATAATGTTGACTCAGAATGTTGAATGTGCTATTGTTAACTGAATTAAAATTATAATTGATCTAAAAATTGCAAACTCTCCAAAGATAATAATTATCTTTCTACTGCTATTAGGAAAAAGAAAATATTTAAAAATACTGAATTTGATGATTGCAAACTATACTTGTGTATATGTCCAACTTTAAATGGCAGTTTTTTTTTGTGTATTGGCACTGACATCCAGCTGTGCCATTAATACATAACCTACTATATAAGTCAGGATTTTATTTTAAATATTCAATCTTCGCGTTACTTTGATATTAATTGGTTCAAATTATTATTATTTTTTTCCGTGTTTATCCACTTTAATAGATGCTGTATGTAAATATTTAAGGTAAAAACAGAAGGAAAAACAAAACAACAACAGCAAAAGTAGAATAATGAATGTGTGATACTAAACGTAATTTTTAGTATTTTGATAAAATACTAAGAGTTTTCGTAGGAATAATTATTGTACAAAAAGTATTATTATATAAAAGCTTTATTCTGTCTGTCATTGTCATAAGACTACGTTTTTCCAATTTTATGACCAAACTATAAGAGATAGATTGGTCATGTAAGTGGATACAATGTAGAGCTTTTTAAGACAAACAAAATGCTACAAGAATCTTTCGAAAAAAGTTTTTTGTTTCCAAGATGGTGCCTTTTAAATGATCAAATTTTAGACTTTTTCTCAATTTAAACGAAAAGTATAAAAGTTGGAAGAGAACATTAGATTTGAGAAAATGTTGGTATTTGAAAGTTCTATCGAACGGTATGTGTCATTAACAAACGTTTCTGCGTTTGGAAGATACATGCAAAAATAGTGTTTTTGCGGCAACCCCCCGTGTGAGTGCCAACGCGCAATACACCTGAGTTAAGTGGAGAAACCTACAACGAGCTGGAAAGTCGTGTATTCTGCGATCTCCTTATTAATTTGCTAAATAAATAAAGGTTTTTTTTTTTTTTTTTTGAATGCTATACATGCAAGGGTTCCGGAGCGAAGCGACTGTACCCGTCTAGTATAAAATATTAAATATTCAAATTCATTCCAAATTAATGAGTTCATCCAACTGGCAAACTATGGGAAATAAATTAATCTATGGAAGATTTTTATCAGTAAAATAACCATTTTAAAATATTTTTAAGCAATTTTAAATTATTCACTATTGTAGGAAGCCTCTAATATTTATAGTAGTAATATTTAAATTATAATAGTTATAATAGGAAAAAAAAGTTATAAGGATTATTCATTTTGTTTTATATTTCAAATTTGAAGTTAAAAAAAATATTAACCGTGATTCCTGATGTATCTTTAGTTTAGAATTCTTATTTTTAAAATAAGTTCAGTTTCATTCAGAAATAGTTGCTTTCGTTTACATAATAGCCCTTAGTGTAATCAACAGTGTCATTTAAATTTAGTTTTTAAGCCTAATCCTAAATATTAGACTGTTAACTGTTAGTCAGTTTTTTTTTATAATGTAAAATTATAATTCAGAATTGCATGCAGTAATCGCATGATATTTTGAATTGTAAATTTCATTGTAAAGGATATTAATTGATTAACTATATTTTCTTTTCTTTTCTTCCTATTATTTATGCTACTTCCTTCATCTTAGTCTTTCTTTCGGGTAAGATTTTATCATTAATTTCAAACAATAAAATAGGAGTAGATAGAAAACAAGAAAATGAAATATATTACAGCACAAATCAACAAGCAAATTGTGTTTGCCAAAAACATGAAGAAATAATTTTGGATTTTGACAATATTGAAATTAGTAATTGCATATTACCTTATTCATTGTTGTTGTTTTAGCTTTTGGAGGCACAAACTATGCGAAGTATCTTTCTGGATAATCTTCAGCTCTGCAACGAAGTGAGTGAAAGAGTAATACAGCATTTCGTCCATTGTATCGAGACTCATGGACGTCATGTACAGTATTTGCAGTTTCTTCAGACAATTGTAAGAGCTGAAAATCAATTTATTCGCAAGTGCCAAGATATGGTTATGCAAGAGGTAAGCATAAATTTAATATTAAATACAAAAACTAATTAATTCCTTCAATCGAGTGTTGAAATAGCAGTGTTTAAAAATTTACTGACTGTGCACTGCTGTTATCTTTTTAACAATAATTTTAAAAAACTGTGTGGTTTTGTATTCAAAATTTACTAAATGTGATTGTTCCAAGTAAATTTTAACTTGAAAAATATAAGTTAGAAAAGTGGAACAGTTAAAGAATTGAGTTTATATTATTTCTGCTTTGCATAGACAAGTCAGCATGGGGTTTTATTAACATAAGCGTTCCGAAATTACCTGGTTGAAGTTGTCTCAAAGCTTTTAAATCAAAATGTTTTATGGATGGCAAAATTGTCTTGATTATCTTTAGCATTTAGTCTCTCTTTGATGACTGAAATTATTCTGTGTGTGTGTCAATGTTTTACTCATTTCACAAATATGTTTAACATACGTTAAACTCCAAATTAATTAAAAGTTTTAAACTAAGACTTATTTTTTACTTTCTTTTTTTATATGGGGCAATTTAATATTTAGTAATGCATTAATTCTTCCCATATTGCCGAATGCTAATAAGGAAATCTGGTGCAGTTTGCCCTTCTTTTTATGAGGACAAGGGGCTATTGATTGGGAATTCTACAGCTAATTGGATAAGCTTCATTAGTCTCCCATTCACATGTTTGACAAAAGAATGAATGTTCCACTGAACAATCCAATAAACATTTTATTCTAAAAAAAGACAGAAATTGTTAAAATACATGAGACAATCTTCTGCTGTATCAATTTTAAATATTCTACTAATGCTATTTTCCTTTAACAAAGCTGGGATTTTTTGGATAATGATGTATTTATTTATTTGTAGTGACAGGTCTTTTAAAGTTGATATCGTTCTATCTGTCCTGTCTGTTTTCTTCTTTGGAGGTTGATAGATTCATTTAATATTAGAAGGAGCTACTGTCTTTAGAGAACTTGTGAAACCTGAAAAGCAAAGAATATTAGGAAGTGATCAAAGAAAATAATATTGGCTAAAACGTTTGTTTTCAGTTGTGAATTATGCTTCTCTTTTCCAAATCTTGAACAGAAAATAAAGAATTTGTTTAATTAACAAATCTTGATATTTGCCGCTTGTTGCTTCTTCCCTTGTGGTAGCAGTCAGTATTTTTTATACATTGCATCTCGATTTGATAGTTTCAAGAAATTAAGCCTTTTATAGACAGTTCTTGTGTAATTTATCACGATAGTTTGTGTAAATTTAGCTTATTTTTTCTTTCATTCTTTCTAGCTGGTCAATGCTGGAGAAGATGTACTTTTGCTGTATAACGACAAGGCATCCTTTAATAGTTTGGTAGAGATGATGCGATCAGAAAGACAGAGAATGGAAGAGAGCAGTCAGCTGTTGTATCATATAAATTTAGTAAAACTTCTGGGATCTTGTACAGAAGGAAAAAATGTTTATACTGAAATAAAGTGCCATTCGCTTTTGCCGCTTGACGACATAGTTAGAGTTGTCACTCATCCTGATTGCCTACCTGAGGTAAGTGGCTATTATAATTAATTAAGTCAAGTTACAGAGTTCCTTTTTTTATTTTATTTCAAATTTTAAGTAGTATTGATCAACATGGTCATCTTCTCAGTTTTTATAAAGACATATTTTTTTATTGATTTTTTTGTTTGTTTTGCGTTAGTGTAATTCAAACATTCAAGTGTAGTTGACTAGTCTAGCAGTTGAAGTATGGATTGGTTACTTCAGATGCTGGAGACATTGGTATGATTTTGAAACCTGAGTAAGATTTTGGAAGGGGCGGGGACGCAGATGTATTAGGTTTATTTTCCGTATACTTCTGAAGACTTGTAATCACAAGGATTGGTTTCTGCAATTTTTCTTTTTTTTTTTTCAAAAATTTGAGCTCTTTTGGTAAAGTTAGTATGCAAACAAAGAAGGAGGAGTTGAAAATTTCATCTTTGAAAATAGGACTAAACCCATTTTAATTTACTGCGACAAATTTAGGGATTCTTGGATCATAGTTGGGCAGGGAAATACTTCAATGTTGTGTGCCTGAAACTCCGAGACTCCTAAAACTGAACATCATCCAAATTCTATCAACACATAAATATATATTTATTCCATGAATTTTCACCGTTAACACCGAAAAAAATTTAATTTTAAAAATTTAATTTTTGTTTACAGCTTCTTCAGACAGAAAAACTATTTCCCAAAATGTGAAAAATTAATGGAGTAAATTCATACTAAAAACATCTTACCCAATCTCTATCGGAATAAATCTGCAAATCCAAAATATACAGGACACGAAACTCAGTAACCAATATTTTGTCTTTAGTATCTAAAGACTTTCTCAAGGTCTTCTTCTTTACATAAATAAATAACATAAAAAGAAAAGAGAAACACTCTTTTCTCATACAAAATTAAATACAACAAAGCAAATATATTAAATGAACAAGATAAGATGTAACAATTAACACAACCTTCGAGATGTAATATTATTTATAGTCCAACAGACGGATCTTGACGATCTCGTATTTTCGTGATTTCACATAATTTACTCGAGAATAGCCTCTATCCATGTCTTCTCACAAAATGGCGAAATAAATTGAAATATTTAAATGAATTATGATACAGGGAAATGCAGGAGACTTTTACTACATTTAATATAGTTTTCATAAATTGAAAACGGTCAATAAACAAACAATAAATTCATTAGGTAGCATTTTCCTAGTGACAGACATTCAAAATACTAAATTCCTTGAGATCTGTTGAAGAGGCTAATGGCTAGATCTCGTGTTTTCCGTAATTCTCACACAAACGAGATGGTCAACATCCATCTGAAGAAGACGACCTTGAGGAAGTCTTTGGATACTAAAGACGAAATATTGGTTATCGAGTTTGCTGTCCTGTATATTTTGGATTTGCAGATTTGTTCTAATGGAATAACTGTTTGCATTGACTTCAATTTAGTGTTTCTCAAAGTTGAAAAAGTTTGAGAAAAGTTGGGTAGACAATCAAGGAATGAAAAAAAGATCTTTTACCTAGATAACCTCATTGATTACCACTAGATATTTACTGAATTATCTTGTAAATATTGAAATATTATATAGGTGTTGTATGTAAAATCCAAGTAATTAGACATTGATGCTTTCTGTATGATTTATGAATTGATTTTGGAATTAATAATACGTTGCATTTTCTTTACTAGGTGAAAGAAGCATATATCAACTTTTTGAATCATTGCTACATTGATACCGAAGTAGAAATGAAGGAAATCTACACTAGCAATCATATTTGGACATTATTTGAGAACTTTTTAGTTGATATGGCATTGGTTAGTTTTTTTTTTTTAAGAGCCTTATTAGTATTTAAACTGTTAATAATAGTTTAATTATATTTCAGTAACGTTTAACGTTAACAGTTAGAGAAATTTTTGTAGATTTCAGTAATGATTTAAGAAATGTTTTTTCCCCCTCTAGGTTTGTAATGCAACCCATGATCGCAAGCATGCTGATACGCTTTTAGAAGGCTATGTTACCAATTCAGTTATGAATATAATCACTACATTTTTTAATTCTCCTTTTTCTGATCAAAGCACAACTGTGCAGGTAAGAGAATTATTTCACCTTCATTAACGAACTCATTATTGTTTAGTTACTAATGTTTTGTTTGAAGTAAAAAATATTTCTATAAGTAAGTAAAAATTTCCTTTTTTTTAAAGTTATTATTCTGAAATAATCTTAACATAAATCTTCAAAAAAAGAGAAAATTACTTTAGAAAGTTAGGTTTATCTATAGATTATTAAATTAATTTATTGATTACGCACTGCTTTCAAACATTACACACATTTCTATAGTATGTTTCAGTTATCTTTGAATTATTATTGGTCCTACAACAACACAGATGCAAGTTTTGCTTTTGTCACATGAGCTTACTAATGTAATTTGATAATGTCTTCAACTTTTGCACATACTCATTGCTGTGAAAACATGTACAGACTTTACCATATGAAGTTGAGTTATTGTGCATAGAGAGGAAGCTCTTCCATTCAGTTTTGAAAAATAGAAAGATTAAAATATTGTAATTAAAAAAAAAATTCATGTATATAGTCATTGTTATATCAAAATGTCATATGTCAAAATTACCAAAAAAATTTTATTGAGAAAAAACACTTGTATTTGTTAGCTACATCTGCTTTCAATTATTGTATGTGATCAGGTGATAGAACTCAAGTTACAGATTAAAAACAAAACGCATGTTATGTTAAAAGAAAAAACTAATTGCAAAACATTGTATATAAGTAACAGTGCACTACAAAAAGAAATTTGTTAATACCATTACCTACATATTGCATGAAATGCCAACCAAAGTTTAAAATTATGGTATCAAGTATTTATGGTTAATACAAAATGAAAACAGAAACTTTTCTTAGCTACTGAAAAGTGTAGATTTTGAAATATGACTATTTTGATATAACAGTGACTATATAGAAAATGTATATATTTTGTTTCATATTTATTCCCCAGTAGCTACGTAGTGTAACACCCATTCATGCAAAATGAAAACTTATCTAAAACTAATTACTTCTTTGTCTCAGTTACGCAACATTTACAAGACTTTATTTTTTTTTCCTATTTCTAAACCATTAGCATCTTTTTTACTCATGATTATGAAATAATAAGTATGAAAATTATCAGAACAAAAGCATGCGATAATTTAAATCGAGGTTGAGATTTGAATTTGCCTTTGCATTGTAAGCACAGTGAGTAATCAGTTGTAGATAGTGACCTTTGTGCTGGTGTTACTGAAATGTTGACGTTCTTGATAACTGTTAAATATGGTTGACAAATCCTTAATTCAACTTCATCAGCATTATGGAAGTCAGTTTAGTATAGGAAAAGTGACATAGTGCTGTAATATATAATGAACAAAATAGTTGAAAATACGAAATTGAATGTAAATTATTGTGAAATAAAAGAAGCTGAGCCTACATCTGTGTTGTTGACAGCCAAACAGTAGTTCAGGAATATTTGAGTAGATTAAAGTGTTTTATCTTGCACAGATTTTTTTTTCCAATTACAGAAGAATAAACAATCATACAATTAGCTGCAAACGAGACTCTTGGATATTTCCCACATCATAAAAGAGAGTTAGACGAGGCCTTTCGCATCGTATTGTTCAGGAATCGTCATCAGGTCTAAAGACGATTCCTGAACAATAGGAAGCGAAAGGCCTCCTCTATCTCTCTTTCATGATGTGGGAAATGCCCCAGAGTCTCGTTTGCAGTTACTTCGCCCACAGTCACATTAGGACTATATTTATACAATTAGCTGTTATCAGCCACTGTATGCTGATACTATGGAATAGTTGTTTGCAGTTATTAGAACTCGTCAACCACTCTCCAGTAAAAATAACAGTGCAGAGGATGTGGGTTATGAGACTCATTTGCTGTCATTACAGTTTCACAGCACTTACAGAACCTGTGGGTCATTCACTTATAGTCATTAACTAACATGGTTGAACAAGTATACACGAAAACAGCCATTGCATAATCCCATTCTTAAGGATTCATGATATGCTAGGCAATGTGCACATTTTTTATTTTATTTTTATTTTTTTACATAGTTCACCTATACAACTAGACACATTGTTTTTGATTTTGGTAACAATTCAGGATTACCTATACTCCTAACTTAACAAATGATGATTATACCTGCATTTTAGATTGTATCAACTTATGTTCTTTCAATTAGGATATTTTTAATTTGTATCAGCTAGGAGCATTTTACAAAGGAAAACATATCAAAGTTGCACATTACAAGGAAGGATAAATTATTAAAAGGAAGTAATTGCCCTATATGGGATTCTGGAACATTTGTTTTGAGTTTGTTAGGCTATCATTAAGATAAATAAGCAGGAGAGTTATCTTAAAACAGAAAACCACTAAAAATAGAAAAGAAATAAGCATTTCAAAATGGATTTGAAATCATATCAGTATTGGCTGCAATAAAAAACACAAAACAAAAAAAACAAACAGTATATTGGATGCAAAATGGTTTCAGATACCTGTTGTCCTAAGATCCAAACAATTGCTCATAAGACTCTGGGCACAAAAATTAAAATTTCTATTAAAATATTAAAAATGGTTAAAAATGTTTATTAATATTTTTGAGGATTTTTGCACAACCCCGTCTCAGAAATATATGAAATTAGGAATTTTACATAATTTTGAGATATGTTAATTTTAAGATTAAAAAAGTTCCAAAAATAGTGATAATAAACACAAGGGATCGACAACCCTTTTCTCTTATTTTTCTAAGAACAGCCATTTTTCTTTTACTTTCCAATTTCAAGAAAATCCTAATAACAGATTCAGGCTCCTGTTTTCCAACCAAAAAATAATACGAGGGTCAGTTATTTAAAAACCGAACATATATGATTGTAGAAATGTCTCGATGATCCTTGTGAGTTATGTCCCATGTACAGGAAGTGAGTACATCGGAGAACCTAGTCTACCTTCACCCGCTATGTCATGCATCACGTGGCATACAGTGAATTCTCCGAACACCTCTGGTGGCCATGTAATCACCGCTCAATCGTCAAAATAGAAGCGAGCAAAAAGGAGCAGCACGGTGTTGTGGGGAAGGTGTGTGAAGCAGGCAAATGCATACGCAGATTATTGTATGAGCTTTACACAAGTGCACATATGGTGTAAATGTTATCTAGAGGGACGCACGTCCCTCCGTGACAACAAATGGCCAGGACAACCACAAAAAGTGACTGATAGTATTGTGGTGCCTGTGAATGAGTTGCTTAGAGGTAACCGGCATCTGACTGTGATGACATCGCGGCACTGGCAGGTCTGAGTCACAGTAGTACCCATCAAATCATCACCGATAGGCTCAGATACTGGAAAAAACTGCGCTCAATGGGTTCCCATAACCTTAATAAAAGTCAAAAGAGATAATGCATGGCCATTGCTCTGCAGCATCTGCAGCAATATCAGCTAGAAGGTGACCTTTTTTGTCATACATTGTTAAAGGTGATGAGACGTGGTGCCATCATTACCAACCTGAGACAGAGCTGACAGTGGAAAATATCACCTCCCCGCCACCAAAGATGTGACATTGTTCTTTGATCAACATGGCCCACTTCTCATCGAGTTTCTGGAGAAAGGAGCAACTGTGAATGCTGTGAGCTGTATTGACATGTTCGTGAAGTTGCACCAAGCGATAAAGACAAAATGCCCTGGACAGCTCTCAGAGAATGTCATTTTGCTCCACGCCAATGCCCGCCCGCATATTGCTGATGTTGGCGCTACAATGCAGAAATTCAGGTGGGGGGTGCTAAGGCACCCCCCCCCTACAACCCTGACATGTCCCCTTGTGATTTTCACGTGTTCGGGGAATTAAAATGTTCCCTCAAAGACAAACGATTCACATCGGACGATGACGTGAAGGATGCAGTTCACCAATGGTTCCAGCAGCAACCCAAGGACTTCTTCCACAGAAGCATTCCGCATCGCGTTTCACAGTGTAATAAGTATCTCAAAAGATGCGGTTACTACTTGTAGATGACACTAGGTTACTGTGCTTTTCCACCAAGTGTTCAGTTTTTAAATGACTGACCCTCATAATAAAAGTGGGGGAAAAAAAAGTACAGCTAACACACATCAATCAATCATTAAGAAAATGACTTTGGAGGTGTACACCTTGTTTCAAAAAGCCATGGATTTCTAAACCTGGTCTAAACTCGCCCAATAAAATTTTAGCTTTTCTGTGTAATTAGTGCATATTGAAAGTAAATGCACTTGAGAGAGATGTATATCCTGTGTTGAGATCCCTTACAGGGTCAAGAAGAAATCAATAAATAGCTTATGTTAAGTAATATTTATCTATCATTAAAACCTCAGCATTGTGTAATAATTTACATGATTATTCTAAGTCAATCCATTATGTATTTGGCAGTTTTTTTTTGTGCTCAGCTCCTTACTTTATTGATCTGAAATATACCAAAATAAGTAGGGATTGCCCTTACAGTAATCTAAGCCTTTTTCTAAAATTTTAGGTTCCAGACAGATGAAGGTTTTGATTATTCCAATTATAAATGGACTCACAGACATGATATTTTAACATTTCTTGCTAAAACTGTTTTGTTCTAACTCCCTCCCCCGCTTTTCTTTCTATTCAAACCAGTAAGGGGTATTACAAAAGTTAGATGAAACCTATCGCACCCTGCTGTTCAAGATCATTTAAAACTGTAAATTTGATATTTGTTAAGTTATTCACTAAATATATTAAGCAACAAAAATTTTGTTAAAGCTATGTCCAAAACCATTTTATAATAAGGTAAAGCTTTTTAACAATTACAGAATCATTTTTATTATAATACTTAAAATATTTTTTTTAATTCATTTTTACTCCACTCTAACAAGTATATAATGTAAAAGGAAAAATATACATACTTACAAATAGATAAGAAGATACACAACAGTTTTGGAATGCTGTGCCTAGTATATCATCATGGAAGAAAGTATGGACAAACATTTAGAATATGTTGCACTATGTACATATTTGTGCTGTTCGTATCATATTCCATGATGAAGGAGCGTACATTGCACTCTGAAACTGCTTCATCTCTCTTCGTCTATTTGAAAGGATGTCATTTTTTGTTTCACTGTTTTATTTCATGATTTGCCAAGGCCATTAAGTGTAATTATTCATCCTTTTTATAAAATACTATAGGTGTTCTTCTCATTTCTACAAATTTACCTCTTATTTTAAACATATTTATGTTAATTCGTCTTTATATTGTAATTTATGCTTTCTTAGAAATCACTTGTAAAATGTATGAATTTATCTATAATACTATATGTTGATGTTTCTTTTAAATATATTGTTCCCCATTTTATTGAATGCACACAAGTATTCCAGTTGCACTTGCACCATCATTTATCTCATGCTGGAATTAGCATTTGATAATGATGATTACTTATGGGATATATATTTTGCATGTACACTGAATGTGACTTTGTGTCACTTGCACTCCAACAGAAGCAGTTACTTGAGGCAAGGGTCTTTTGGAGCCAGACTGACTCCAACTCCATTGTAAGCCTTAATAATGTGAGTATGCATGGCATGCATGTCCTATTTGCTTTATTTCACTAATTGATACAGTATTTAGAATATATTTATAGTAGATTATTGAGTACACTAAAATAGACCAGTAGACGTCATTGTCAATAAATTATCACTTCAGATATACTTGAATTTTAGATGATATCTGGAAAATCTTTGTAAATTCTAAAGAATGTAAGGTTATTCAATAGACATTAAAAATATTTTTTCTATAATTATTGAAATATTTGAAACATCTGTAAAATTCAAAAATTGATGTTTGGATTTATTTTCTTACAGTAATTTATTTGCTAAGAATTTTATTTTCTTTAAGTTGCATAATAATAACTTGATATTAAATAAATGATACATCTTGAAGAAACTTCCGAAACATCCATTTAATCATAAAATTTTGTCTTTCCTTTGCGAAAAGATTTCTTCAGATGAAATAGATAGGAAAACTATATTCCTCATCCACAGAATTCATATAACATTAAAATTCCATAATTATTTACAAGACTTTTTGAATAATAAGCAATAGAGTACTACATTTAAATAATAAATAAATATTGCATAGAAATAGTGCTTTCAAATTCTATTTAAATAACAGCTGTTGACAAAATTTTGAATAACGAATAATAATCAGACTTTGAAATTAATAGCATAATAATAGCTATTTAAGGGGGGGGGGGAATCAAATCATAATTAAGGATCTAAAGTTAAAAAAGTAGCAAGCAGAATCTACTAACATCTTATTAGAAAAATATAACTACAGAGGTAAAAGAAATATAACTGAAATTGCATCCATTATGTCATTTCCAGGATTTTTGAATGCTGGCAATTAAAGGCAAAAGATAAACATAGTATTATATATTATAGGTACCTCAAATGAAATTTCTCAGATTAGTGAAAGGATAATACAAGATAAAATGAAGATATTAGAAAAGCATTATAACGGAAAGCCTGAAACCACAAATATGTTAGAATAGAAATGTAGAGAGAATAAGTACATAGAATGGAAAATGGAATATACCAAAGAAAATGATAAAATACAAATGTGAAGGAAAAGGAAGTGTAGGATGATCATCAAGAAATAGAATGTTAACGGAACTTCGACTTATCCCTGGATGGAAGGAGGAGAAAATGTAACCTGTAAATGCAAGACAAAAATGTAAGAGCACAAAATTGGTGTTGATTTCGGATTTGATTTCTTTATTCCGATTGATTTTACCATGGCCAGGACATGAATCTTTAAGTGAAGCAGAGTAAAATCTTTCCTAAGGGAAACATCTGATGATAACCAGTTAAGTTTGAATGAAGAAAACCAGATGTTTTGCATTTTCTCTGTTTTACTACAAAAGATCAGAAACAGTGTATCGAGTGGAAATAGGCTTGTGCCGTTATCAAGGTTTACCATCCTATTACTGAAAAACGAGCTTTACAAAATAATCTTTTTAAGTTTCTATGTAGGTTGTTTTTAAATTTTAAATTTGTGACAATAAAGTTAGTTGATAATTAGCTCGAATAATGGAATTAAAATAACAATGATGCAAAAACCTCTGAATAAGTTTTTACTGAAAAGCAGGGATGAAGAATTTTTTATTTAAAGAAAAATAAGGATGATTTGTTTGTTTAAACTAAGGTTTTTTCCAAGCAAATATCAACTTAAAAGCAGTGAGCTTAAATAGGTCAATATGCTTTGTTGACTTTTAAAGATTTTATGCTAATGATGTTTAATGTGCACTGAGGTTCAGCAGAAATAATCATTAACTGCATTTTTGGCAATTAAATTGCTTCTGCTGTTTGTTTTGAATTTTCTTTATATAATTCTTACATTAGTTTAACGATTTTCTGCTATTTCTGGCACATGGAGAACATTTTTTAAAACTTTCATTGTAGGCTCAAATAAAGCTGTGCACTTATACAATTAGTTAGAGGAAAAAAATGAAAATACTTAAAATACATTTGCATTGTCTTCACAAAGGCACAAGTTTTTAGGGCACTCAACAAAGGCAATGCGTTGCAAAAAAAAAATACCTAAATAACAAATTATTTGAAGACGTATTGTACTCTTATTAAATACTTTTAATTTAAAATGGAAATTAACCAAAGATGCAAATAAATTGTTTTAATTACAAAAAGAGGAGGGGGTATGATTTTATAAACAATGTAATGATAGAATTTTATCATGAAATTCTCTAGAAACATCAAATAATAATAATAATTAAATAAATATCAAAAATTATTTAAGTAACATTTCCAACTTTTTTTTTGTAATTTCCATTACAGTGTGCATTTCAATACTTCTTCTTATATTCTACCTTTTTCCAAGTGTTTTCTTAATTGACAATGAATTCATCACTGGTCTATTTTGGTTTTCTTAATGCATGTAATATAAAAAGAATGCATTTGTAAGCATGCTTCAGTAAATCTTTTAAAAGCTCGAAATCTGAGGATGTCTTCTCAAACAGGTAATAGTATAGTTTTTTGTTTTGTATTTTCAAAAGAATTAAATGAAAAAGCCTTTCCTTAAAAATATATTGGCATTTTCAGTTGATCTCATAAGCCATTTCTATATATAAAGCACAAGAATAAAGATTATAGAAATAAGATTTAAAATGATTCGGTACTCTGCCTTACAGAATGAAGAAGAAAATTTATGCTGAATATATTAAGATCTCCAGAACATTCTAGCAATGAATACATGGAAGTTTGTTGAAATAAAATAATTCTGTAACATTAGCAGAAAAACTAATCATAGAATGCTTTATTTAAAAAAAGGGCTTTACTGAGTTCAGGTGAAAAAAAATGGAAAAGCAGATAAAATATTTTTATTTCTAACTAACAAACTATATTCTGCACCATGATTCTTAGCAGCATTAATGAATGGCATGAGTGGCATTTTTCATAACTTCTGCATGCTAGTTATCATACTGCTGACTAACAATTACGAATTGTTTATTTTTTTTTATTTATTTTTTTTTTCATTGCAATTAACTGCTATTAATAAAGAAAAAGTGAAAATAAACAAAACACACTTACAATAATGTTGAGGAGAGAATTATAAATTTATGGTAATAAACCGACAGTTTCGGAATACTGCGCTTATTCCTTCATCAGTGATGGCACAAACATATAAGACATGAAAACAACATTTAAGACAATGCAAGATGGGAAGGCATGGAGAAAGTCAGAGAAATGCCTTCCCACTTGTGTCTTAAATGTTGTTTTCTTGTCTTATATGTTTGTGCCGTCCCTGATGAAGGAATTCGCACAGTATTCCAAAACTGTCGGTTTATGACCTTGTTTATAATTCTCTCCTCAACATTATTGTAAGTAAGTTTTATTTATTTTCACTTTTTCTTTATTTCGATACACGCACATTAAGCCTCCTTGTTAACTGCTATTAATACAATAGCTGACTGCTGTTTGATGGTAGTGAGATAATATTCATTCAGTTATAAAAAAAGATAATTAGTTTTCAATTATTTTAAAAGAATGGCTGATAATGATAAAAAGAAAACTGCATGTTTTGATAATTGTTATGGGTACAGCAGTTTTTCTGTAATTAAATGCCCTTCTTTTTCAACTATTGGGAAATATTACAAAAGGCAGTTTTGATAAATAATAAAATATAATTTTAATTTATTTTATATTTTTTAAATGTTTAATTTTATTTTCTTAAAATAGAAAAATATCTCGTCTTTCGCAAATTCACAATAGTAGGATCAAGTTCTCAGAATACGCTACTCATATTTTTTTTTCCCCCTAGAAAAAGGTCTCATTTTTGGTAATTCTTTTGTAGATTTTTATTAGAAAATTACCTTGAAATAAGGTAGTAAATTCATTTTTTTTTCTTTCATCTTTTTTTTTTTTTTTTTAATTTTCAAATTCATTCCTGTAGAGACACATGGTTTTTGCATGAATAAAATAATGCATTCAGTGGCTTGGAATTGCTGAGCTTTGCATGATATTGGATAACTTTTTTTGTTTTTGTTCTGAAACATAATTCTGAAATGGCATAATTTAAAATGGGAAATGAAAAATTAACATCTAACTATATTTATATCGAAGAAAAGTTTCTAAGAAATTTCAACTATGAAATAGATTTCTAATCTACCTACTTCTTGTTAAATGTAGTTTAATATTTATTAAGTGTTAGATTTAGAATTTGATGTGGTTTTTTTTTGTTGTTGTTGTTTTTTTTTAAATACATAAAGTATCTTCAAAAATTACTTTTTGAAATAAAAATGAATATTTTTTGTTTATCTATAAAAAGGGTTAAAGTGTTTGTAGTACACTGCTGCTCAATTGAAAGTGGACACCTGCCATAGTGGAACAACTATTGCAAATTCAGGCAATAATTTAAATATATTCGTTATAAAACAAATAATGTGTAGATCATGTGTAGTTGGAGTCATTTGGTGTTTAACCATGTGCTGAGGTAAAATGCCACCCTCAAAGTAGCTGAGCGATTTTCAACATGGAGTAGTCACGGCTACCACATTTGTGGCCAGAGTGTGCGAGCCATAGGAGCGACAGTAAACCTGCCAAAGTTGGCCTTGGATGCTATTATCACGAAGTGGAAACGTGAAGGAGTGGAAACACGATGTCATGAAGGTGGCCGAACCTGCACGCTGACCAATAAAGACCGGAGGGCCCTGAAATGATTGGTACGACAGAACAGAGCTGTTCCAGCAGAACAACAGGCATCAAGAACAACTGTCAGTACCATGACGATTCATCGGGAGCTCCATGCCTTAGGGTACACCAGTCGGGCTGCTGCCCACAAGCATAACATCACCCCTATAAATGTCCAGCGTCGTGTTGCTTAGTGTAAAGAGTGATGGTCTTTGTTGATGGACCGCTGGAAGAACATTTTGTGGAGCGACGAATCATGCTTCACACTCTACCTGGATGTGGCGTTTGCCAGGGAGCGGTTGCTACCTGAGTGTGTCATCCCAACAGTGAAGTTTGGCGGTGGTGGTGTGATGGTGTGGTCGTGTTTCTCCAGGTTTGAACATGGTCCGTTGGTTGTGATCGAGGAGAATATGGCATCCACACAGTATCTGAACGTTCTAGACAATTCCATTCTTCCTACGTTGTGGTTGCAGTTCGGTGAAGGGCCATTGTGTTCCAGCACTACAATGCGCCGTGCCATAAGGCCATGTTGTCAGTGCCTGGTTTCCGGAGAATAATGTTCAGGAACTTCAGTGGCCCGCCCAGAGTCCGGACCTCAACCCCATTGAACATTGCGGGATGAATAGGAGCGCCAGATTCGTGCGTGTCTGATGCTACTGTAAACACGCATTCAACTTATGCAGGCTTTGAAGGAGGAGTGGGCAAAAATACCATTTGCTTGCTATCAGAAACTGGTGGAGAGCATTCCACGGTGTGTGGATGCTGTGCTTAGGGCAAAAGGCCACAGTACGTGCTATTAGACATGCTGTAAATAAAGCATCTGTTCCATACCACAGGTGTCCACTTTCAATTGAGCAGTCAGTGTAATGTATTGAGTTTTTCTTTTAAAATACTTTTTTTTATCGTAAAAATAATGCCCATGTTTTTTTTATAAATATTCAGAAGAATTATAATTAATTATGCTTTGGTCGATCTACTTTACAAGTTGGTTTCTGATATAAATAGACATCATTACTTTTATGTTTTATTAAAATAAATATAAAAGTAGGTTATTTTGAAAAAAAAAATTGAAGATACTTTTTTTTTTAGTAAGACCAGTTTAAAATTAGAAAATTTGTGAGTGAATGGATAAAAGGAAATATATATAATTATAAAATTGCTTTCTAAATTACATTAATTTTAATAAATATTAATTTTATAAATTATATAATTGCTTTAAAAACAATTCAGTTATTGAATCATTGCATTAAAAGTTTATTAACATCAAAAATTTTCACAGCTCATTGTTTAGAAGTGCAAATATGAATTAATTCATTAGTAATTCTAAAAAGCATTTATATGTAATCATTCTTCTGCCCCTAACTCAATAATATGACTTTTGACTCATTCCCTTTTAAGTCATTCAGTACCAAATTAGTTGTAAGCAGAATTCTATAATTTTGCTGACATTTTCATTGATTTACTTACCAGACTAGGCAGCCAGTATTTGTACGTCTTTTGCAAGCTGCATTTCGTGTGTCAAACTGTGGATGGCTCACTTCACCTCAGCGTTTCAATGTAGAAAACTGTATACGAACTCTCTCAGAAATTGGTGAGTTGATACGGAATAATAGTTTTTATACTCTTTATGATTTGATTGTTAATGAATTTTAGTTAATTAGTTGTTTATTGTTTTTATTTACAATTAAATCCAAATGATGCATAATTACTGTTCGTTTTTGAAAGCCAGACTCGCCACTCGCGGATGATTCTACTCTGCAGAGGGGTGTTGAACCAGATAATTCCAATAATTTGGTTGACTGGATCTGGAACTTTCAGATCCCCCTCCAATAATTTTCCATAATTCTTTCCCAAAAAGCACAAATAGAATGCAGCTACTAGTCAACTAACACTGACAAAAAGTAAACATCCCCTCTTTATTTCTCCTCACCCCTATTTTGATGAAATCGAAGGAGACCTGATGCATGCGCAGAAGCGCTGAAGGTTCTCGTAAACAAAAACAGACAGTAGTAATTTTACATGAATTTTATATATAGATTGCTATGTTTATCAAAATGATAATAAGCAGATCTTGAAATTTGAATGATTTTTGGATGATACTACAGTGAAACTTGGATAATTTGAAGCTGAAGGGACCAGAGAAAAAGTTCAAATTATCCAAAAATTCGAATGACATATATTCTCACAAACAGAAGAGATAAATGAAAAAGATTAACTCTACGATCAAAGATTTAACATATAAACTTTATCTAAGAATGCTGCTACATTTTTTTTCATTAAATCAAACATTTTTTACTAGCTTAATTATTCATCACTTTCAAAAAAAAGGCAGATATTTTTAATTGCTTCATTGAATGCAATCTTTGTGTCCTAGCGTATGATTCCAACCTCTGGGTTGCCAGGTCCTCTCATTTTTTTTCTATTTTTTCCATTGCCATTTTTGCTGCTCAAGATTTTATCTTTGTTCTTCAAATATGTCGATAACGTGTTGAATGGAATTCCAAATTCCTTGGCGATTTCCGATTTCTTTTTATGGCCTTTTTCCACTTCCTTAATCACCGCTACCTTTTCAGCTAACGTTAATGACTTATAAGGAGCTTTAGCTTTTGACAATGGCATAGTAAGAGCATATAAACAAGACTTAAAGCACAAGCACAAAAACTAAAAATGTATATAACCACATTAAATCTTTCACAGGAAGTGCATGTGACTATAAGACAGAAGGGAGGGGGGTAACAACAGAGGGTGGACAGAAAAATCCTAGGAAATCCCCACATAGTGACATTCCAACCCTCGCTTTTGTTTTCCTTAAAAACACTGTTAAAATAAATAATGTATCTTAGCTGAGAAAAGTCTCAGGAACAATTTTTACCATAATATTTTAAGGACAATCATATGAAAAATTCGAATTATCCACGATTTTTCAACATTATTTTAATACAGAATTATAGGGACTGAATAATTATAGCAAAAAATTCGAATTATCCAGAATTTCGAATTAAACAAGTTCGAATTATCCAAGTTTCACTGTAGTTATTATAGATTCAATCACTTAAGATGCATCGTTTTTAAATGATTTCAGTAAGATGGAAACAAGAATTGTTCTTTGACTGTGTGTGTTCATTACATTATGTGCTGCTTATACGCAATTTCTTGAGAAAAGGAAACAATAATAATAGTAACACTGAAAATATATTAAGGCAATGATATTCAACAACTTTTCTCAAAGTCCAAATATTCTTGATACTAATATTCGTGCTAATTAGTGGAACCTGTTGTGAAGCACATTCATTATTTACTATGAATTGCATAATAAAATTCTAGTTTTAAGTGGTTATTTGTTATTTCTACCTAATTTTATATATATATATATATATATATATATATATATATATATATACACTGTATTTTTATCCAATTATATATATTGTGCCCACATTCAAACACTTAGATTTTAGGCCTAATTTGTCAGGCTGAATTAATATAGTTTAACAAGAATGTATTTTCCTTATCAATGCAATTTAGTAAAATTGTATATGTTGCCAACCAGTAAAAATTAAAGGAGAGGTATCAAACTCGTTAATAAAATAGAAGCATTTAAAGTATTGTGTTTTCAAGGTTTCAAAACACTAAGCAAGTTCCATCATCAAGGGGACAGCACAGACATAAGGAACAACATAAGATGAGCATGTGAATACAGGGAAGGAAAGACTAACAGTAATGGTGCCATTACACAGTGCTTCTTATTACTTTTAATATTACCTTAATACATTAATGCTTCTATTTTATTAATAAGTGACTTTCATATCTCCCCTATATTTCATCAATATGCATCAAGCCTTCTCATTCACAAGGAGAGGGATACCCTGTACATCACTAAAATCGGTGCCCATTTGTTAGATGAAAGTAGATGCAGAGTTTTTCAAAAATATATATAGGTTCAGGGGCCAACAATCAACTGTTTTTGAGATGTTTGATGTTGTTTTCATCGATTTTCAAGTATTCGCTTATTAACTTCCCGTTTTAATTAATGTTTTAATTAACAGTTTTCCTCGTTCATCCGTCTCCTACAAACATCATATACTGTATCAACTAGCCAAGTGAGGATTCGAAATGCACTTAGCATGGAATTTCTTATTCAGTCTGGAGTTCGTCAAGGGGGTATCACCTCTCCCCTACTTTTTAACACTGCGATTGATGCTATTATGAGAGGCTTTTAAAAAATTGAATGTGTTTTCAATATGATACAAACAACTACCTGACTGACCTGATGTTTGCTGATGATAGCGTCATTTTTGCCGATACTGAAGCAGAGGCTACTAACATTCTGTATTGCATTGCTGACATTGCTAGATCATATGGCTTAGAAATTAATGTGAATAAAACAAAAGTCATGACCACCGATGGATCACAAACAGCTGCATATCTTGATGGAAACCAGCTCAAACAGGTCAAACAGTTTAAATACTTAGGTTCATTAATAGAAGAACAGAAAGTAGCAGCCACAAGTGAAGTCCACAATAGAATAGGACAGGCATCAGCAGCATTTGCATCACTCAAATGGTGCCTTTGGAAAAAGGCCAACATCGCTTTTAAAACCAAAATGTGGCTATTAAGGACATTAATTCTACTGATTCTTCTATATGCATCTGAAACGTGGATTTTACTGAAACAGGACATTAACAAACTGGAAGCTTTTCAAATGCAGTGCCTAAGGCAGATCCTAGACATATCCATCGATCAAGACATATCCATCAATTCGTGGATGGTGTGAATACCAACAAACAATCTGTGATTACATCCAGAAACGCAGACTATGCTGGTTTGGCCATGTTTGCAGATGGATAATACCCGACTCCCTTATAGTCTTCTTTGGCGGTAAAGACCTGCCAACTGGAAAGTTCATCTAAAAGCCCTAAAGAAAACATGGCTCAAACAGATTGAAGAGGACATAAAAAACCAACGACTGACTCTAGACGTGGCTAAAGACATCGCCACTGATCGCAAGAAATGGAAAGATATTGTAAATAATACATTAAACCCTGTGGCACCTACAGCAGTGTATTGGTTGCGAGGTAAACCTGCACCCCAATCACCAGTTAAGAACTGATTATAATAATGATGATGATGAGTTGCAGGAAAAGTTGCATTATGACTGTATTCTCATTCAGTAGTAAGTAGCATGTGAAGGATTGAGTCGTACATCAAAAATTTGATTAGTAATAAGTAGTAATAAACAAGTAGAAATAAAATAAGTAGTTATAAAATAAATAGTAAAAACAAATTTACATCAGACTCATTCCATGGTTGAAAATGAAAGTTAGTTGCAGTAAGGAGAGATTGATTATCACAGGACAAGTATCATTAACAGGATTCTTGACATTTGTATGTTACCAGCACTTCACTGAGCAGGGACCTAAGATTCCAGAAAACTTTAAATAATCTTGGAATTTGTTCTTTTAAGTAGTGATGCAGATGATATGGAACTAATTTTCTTTCTCTAATTATTACTGGGGATAAATTATGGTGCTTCTTTTATGATTGACAAGCAAATGTTATTCCTTATATAGGAAATCTGCTGTATTTCCAGTAAAGGAAGAAGAAAATAACAAAAGAGGGGTCTTCTTTGTTAACCAGGATATTGATGTGTGGTCGAAGAAACACAGAGACTAGCGTCGGTGTTACAGCTTAAGATACACGCACTTTATTTACATTATTTATAGTTTATATACATTTTTGGTGGATTCTCAAGATCTGCTTGGAGCTTCGTCTTCGGTCGGCCACTGGCCGCTCGGAGCTTTCTGTATGGTCGGTCACTGGGAGAGAGAGCTAGTCACTTAGTTGATTGGCCTTCCGGTTCAGTCAATCACAGGAGAGATTAACTGGCCAATCCGGGAAGGTTTTCAACTATGCATCAATATTTCTACACACACTATTAACAAAGAGGTTGTATTGAAAACAAATTGTTGTGTTCAAGTGAGAAAACTATAGGAATGATTCATATTGAAATGGAAGACATGTTTAAATTTATAGCCACTTTTTTGATTTTGTTACCCTATATATTATTCCTGAAAAACATAACCCTTTGACTTTCTCTTTATTCCAAGTTTAGTTTTAAAAATGCATTTGATCAATTAGATTTGATACTTTTTTGAAAATCAAAATTTTGACTATTTTATAATATTTTGTTTTCCTAATTAAAATTTGACTTTTTTAACTTTTTTTGTAGCAAAAAACCGAGGTATTGCAATTCCTATAGATTTAGATAATCAAGTGAGCAACATGTTTAACAAGACTGCTTTAGTTTCAAAGCATACAAGGAATTGGCTAGCAGCTACTAGAACACCCAGACGAGAAGCTTCGCAAACACAAGTTTTCCGTAATGATCGTAACATTATTGAAGGCTTACAGGTTTGTATGTTATAAATCTTTACTTATTTTCTTTGCCTGTCAAATAAACATGGCTTACTAAAAATCTTCCAATTAGTTTGTACATAGAATCGCTTTAAAAACAAAGTTAGTTTTCAATCCACTGTTTACTGCTTTAATAATTGAGATCTTTTACCAATCTTACGATTGTATTAACTGTTACTCGATTTATAATTTATTTATTTTGTATTTTTAAATCGACTTTACCTTTTGCTAAATTGCCAAGATGTATATTTTATTCTGTTTTTTGCCTTGTTGTACATTTATGACTTACTGTTTTGAGGTTTTATTTCTGTTACTTTGATTATATAGCTTAGTGCATCATATTTGTTGTTGCTCATATATCACTCACTCACTCTCTTGGCACTATCGCTAATCCTAACTAATCTCCCAAAGAATTATTTCAAAAATTTGTTGAAAATTAAAAATTGTTTTTCTTTTCTTTTCTAGGATATTGTATCACTTCTGGAAGACCAGTTAAAGCCATTAGTACAATCAGAATCTTCAGTATTAGTGGATGTCTTGCATCGACCAGAACTTCTGTTTCAAGTTGGAAGTGAAGCAAGAAAAAAATGTGAAAGTGGAGGCTTCATTTCCAAGTAAGAACTTTTCAATTTCAATCATTGTTCAAAAAGTTGCTGGAAATACTGTACTGGTTTCAATTCCTTCATAAACACAACGCGCATGCGCGCGCACACACAAAGTTTCATACTCTTGAGAGAAAAAGAAAAAAAAAATATGTATTCTTTCATTTAGCCACTTTTTAAAATAAATTAATGTATCTATGTCTCGATTAGTATGGTTATTGAAGTACATAAAGTTGTTATATTTGTTGAAATCGCACTATTATAATTAAGTGTAAAAATGTGCTAATTATAGTAGTTTTCAAAAAAGTAGGGTTAACCATATATGGTCATTACGTAGTGATCGATTTTGTCTGGAACAAATGTTGCCAGTCATGACGTCATCAACTGGATCTCCGAGCAGTCAGTCCAAGATGGCATTGTTTTTTGGCAAGAAAGGACAAACTTTGCATAGCCAAGCAAGGGGAATAGTGTGGAACGTTTTTAATTATTTCAATTTTAATTATTATTATGTATTCATAACTGTAGAAAATACAAAAACCAGAATGTTTTCGTAATGTTTATAAGATCCAGTTTTGGATTTTAGCAATAGATGGCACTGTTACGTCCTGGAAACATCAATCTATAAGTTAATTACATCATCAAAAGCTCTTCTTTCATACACTGAACTGTAGTTCCAGCCCAATCGAAAGTTGCAATGAAAAATTTTAAACGTAAGTTTATTAACTTCTCATAAATGTAACATAACATAGAGTAAGAAATATGTATATCTGATTGAATTTGATTATAAAATCAAAAATATCATTTAAAATCATTTACTTGAGCAGCATCAACTGAACTGTTTTCCCTTATTAAATCTCTAAATATATGATGATAGATGCAGAAAACTGTCCACATCTCAACAAATTTACATGCTGCTGAAGTTTGCAGAACATGACATAGCAGCTTGTAACCTCAACTAGCTTGGCATTTTCTGCACATAATTTGAAGTGTTTGGGGGGGGGGGGGACACTGCAACCTCATTTTACGTGAATTTCAACTTTCATTTATCATGATGTGGTATCAGTTTGTAGTTGACACTAAATCAGATTTCACATTACTTGCAACAGTTTAGTTCTAATTAATTTCAAAGAATGAAATATTTTACGATAAGTAAAGATTATATAACATAATATTGCAAGAAATTACCAATAAAGGAACTTAGATTATTTCTACATTAAAGTATTAAATTCTTCCAAGTATACACTTTACATTTAACATAAAATTAAAAATTAATAATTTTTCTGAGCCTGTTATTACAGGAAAACCTATCTTTAGTAGAAATACAGTTTTTAACTATAGTGCTTTACATTAATTATTAAAAAAAAAAAAAAAGTCATATAGAAATTCACTGTAATATTAATCTTAAATTGGGTTCAATTCCTGACCTCGGCCGAGGGCGGGGATTTTTCCACGCTCCTTTCACCTCCAAACGGGTCCTAGGGTCTACCCAGCCCTCTGTGGAATGGGTACTGGGTTTCTCTCCCGGGAGTTAAAGGCGGGCGGGCGCCGGGCTGACCATCCGACCTCAACTTCGTCCTGTTGGACACGAAACGCAGTGAGCCTGACCTCCCGCGCCCCCAAAGGCCTGTCCAGGCCTACAGAGGGACTTTTTTTTTATTAATCTTACATACTTTTTTTAATATAATTATAGGTTGATTAAACATACAGAAAAACTTTTAGAAGAAAAAGAAGAGAAATTATGCATTAAAGTATTGCAAACCCTGCAGGATATGATGGCCATTGAAACTGATTGTGGAGAAAAGGTAAGCGGGAATTTAACATTTTGTGAATTGGACTAATCCCATTACCACTAATCTTGAGGTTATCCTTATTCTGAAATTATAAGTAATTAAAATTGAATGCTAGTTATTTTTGTCTTTGCAAGATAATTTGTAAAATTAATTTATTATTATTTGGTAAATCTGCATAGAATCTAACAAAGAAGGAGCTAGATGATGTCCATAGGGTAAGAGCAAAATAAATATAGTGTATATTCCATTGGGCAAATGTGCATGGCCACTATGCCTCTATGTATTGTAAAAACTGTGCGTAATTAAATAAATTAATTTTTAAATTTGTTTTGAGTGAGTGTTTGCGTATGTATGTAATGCATGCTTTCCCATTTTCCTTTTGCTAAACAAATGATTTTGTTAAATGGCAGCAATCTGAAGTGGTGATTATTAACCAAGATTATAAAAATAAAATCCTAGCATTTGTCCAAAAATTTTGATTGAAAATGGTTTCAGTGGGAGGAAAATATAAAGAAACATTAAGGTTATTTAAAACTTTATAAACAAATTAAAGATTTAAGTAAGGTTTAACGTGTGATAATAAATTAACTAAAATAAAGGAGACCGATTCACACATAATTAAAAATTACAATTAAAATTTAATGAGCAGACGTTTCGATTTGAAGGTGTACAAATCATTTTCAATGCTAAAGTACAAATTGTGGAGTCTTGCTTTTAAAGAAAATTAAATCAATCAGTTTAAAGTTCGTGACGGGGACTGCTGTCCCCGTAGGATGGCATCAATCGGATTCGTCTATTATTAACCAATAAGATTGTCGGTGGACACCCTCTGGTGTAGGTTGTTGAAACTTCGGTGTAAACAGAAGCACATGGGGAAACCGCTGGATGTGCCCTCTGGAGACGATCGTCATTTTTTAATTCATATAAAGAATGAAAAAAAAAATATAAAATTTCCTAACTAAAGTTGTGTGCCATTCCTTGCAGAACTTAAAAAAAACCCAACAACATTCAAATGAAGTTTGATGATTTTAGCATTCAAATGAAAATTTTAAAATAGTTTGGGATAAGTAATCTGACTAAATTTGAGATCAGTTAAATTGATGCAAAAATAAAAATATTGAGGTTCTTTAAAATTTTTGATAGTTAAGTCGTGTATTTCCATGACTATTTGTTGACTCATTCGCTTTTTTATTTTCTGT
>JAFIDM010010028.1:23274662-23292492 GCA_023159025.1 Thereuonema tuberculata | reverse complement strand
CCCTCTAAGTATGAATACTTTAATTTTCACAACTGCGTATGTAAACTTCACATCTGTGAGTCTTCTGATAGTTGTATGCATCATTATCTTTTTATAAAATAATGTAGTAATAGGAGGTGAAATTTGTGATTTACTTTCTTTAAATTTACATTATAAAAAATAGATTTTTGTTGAATAAGTTTTGTTGACATGCACATAAATCTGTCTCCAAAAGATAATTGAAAATAATATTTTGTTTAATTATTTTATTTTCTTTGATGGAGTATCATTTGAAGTTCCATGATGAATATTATATCGCAGACATTGAACCTTGGTAAATTCACCCTTTTCAAAGCTTAGCAATCTGAGAAATTTTCACTAAATGCAACATTTTCTTTCATTTAAACAAACAAACAAAAAAAAAAATGATTTGTAAAATTAATGAAAAATTTTAAGTATTTTAAATAACATCATTCATCCAATAAAAATAACACCCCACTGTCTCACAGCTTTTAATAAAGTTTTGATTTTCATTTCTGTTTCTGTTAATGTGATACATGTATATGATTGAAAAAGAGGGACAGTAAGTAAATAGTCCTGAAAAAAGAATGATTTTTTTTTTTTATTTATTTATTTATTTATTAAATGATAAAGTTTAAATTAAAATTCAAGTTGAAATGAAATTCAATAAACACACATTTTTTTAAGCTTGGAAAAAAAATATATTAAAGAAATTTTGTATACATTACATTGCGGAAACCGGTTTTTAAGCCCTGTGCAAAAACCTTGTGCAAGGGCTTGCAAACCGGTTTCCGCAATGTAATGTTTACAAAATTCCTTTAATATATTTTTTTTTTTCATACTTAAAAAATGTGTGTTTATTGAATTTTATTTCAACTTGAATTTTTAATAACTATTATTAACACACGTGAAATACATATCACATAAAATTTAAATAATATTTATTATTACAAAATGATGTTTAGGAATAACTCCTTGCAGGCTATATTTAGAATTCTCATTCACTGTCATTGTGATATTGTATTTGCTCAATCAAGTATAGAAGCTTCTAGTTCCGTGATTGTCAAAATCTTTATCACTTTCAGGCAATTTTCCATAAATGTAAATTTATTGCCAATTTTATTTATAATAAATATTGTAAGATAGAAAATATTTAGTAATCATTTAATAATCACAACAGTTTCGAACTGTAAAAGTTCTTCGTGAGAATTCAATAGTAAGTTGGATGATTAAGCCATGCAGTTCAAAACTGTCACGATTATCACATGTTTCCATTCACTAGAAATGTGCAGCCTTAGTATATTTACTAGTAGTCATCATCACATGTTAAATGAAGATCATCATTTTTATTTACCCATGCACTGGAATTTTAGGTATTTTGATAGAAATTGTTGCCGAGATTTCTGAAACATTGGACTAAAAAATAGACAGCTGAAATCTGGTTAAGAATACTCGGTATTGTTAGCAGCAGTAAGAATGGAAAGGCTTTTATGCTTACAATTAATTTCATTCTATTTTTATTTATCCAAGTAAAGTTAGATAAAGCTAGACTAGGTTTAATGTTTAAGTTAATTTTCATTAATATTCTTTTCCCAGTGTCAGTCTTTCTGTCTTTTGTCAGCCGTGGTTATTATCTTCTGCCAGATTTGATCTCTGGCCAAAAGATGACGGGACTAACAGCATTGACATAACTTGCCTAAGGTTCTTAATTGAGTGGAGTGAACTGGTCAAGTTTTGTTAATTTCTTACCAAATGGATTGAACAGTTTTAAAGATTTTATAACTCGCATTTCAGAAGAGGAAATAGTAAACATTTATAAAGAATTTCTGATAACAGAACTGAAATACTCTAACATTGAGCTGAATTTAAATAAGAACAGTTTAAAATGTGTAAGCTTTTCAGTCCTTTAACAAAGTCTAAATTACAACTAAAAAAGGATTCTGTTTCACACATCTAATTTAAAACTAATTTCATACATTTCTCTTCCAGTTGGATGTTGCCTGCAAGGCTTTTCACCAAGAAGGATTAGTTGATGAAAATGAAAACGAAGAAGAAATGGATGAAGATGACGATGAAGACGATGTGTCGCCAAAGGAAGTAGGGCACAATATATACATCCTGTGCCATCAGCTAGCGCAGCACAACAAAGAACTGGCTGCTTTCCTCAGGCCAGTTTCATCCGATAGCAATAATATTCCAAAAGTTAATCAAGCCTTGGAATACTATGCAGCTCATACGTCTCAGATAGAAGTAAGTTGCATTTTATTTTGAAATTATGGCGACATTTTTACCCTTATTTCACAGTTCTTTTGTTTTCTTTGCTCTGTTCTTTGTCTTTTTCTCTTGCAGAACATAAATATATTTTAAATGTCAATTCAAAAAATATTGTATATACTTCCATGTTCACTTGTTTGCAACTACTAAATCCTCCTTTTTGTGACCTGAATTAAAAGTGACCTCTAAAAATATCCATCTTCTCTTGCTACTAAAACAGTTACGGTACTGTCTTTACAATTCAAAATTATTTTCTTAAGAACTTTTTATAATTTTTTTTTACAACATTAATCTGAATTCTTTCATTTGTAGATTGTTCGACATGATCGTACAATGGAGCAGATTGTCTTCCCTGTTCCACAGATCTGTGAGTATTTAACTCATGAAACAAAGATGAAAGTTCTGAACACAACAGAAAGAGATGAACAGGGCAGCAAAGTAGCAGATTTCTTTGAACGATGTGATGACATGTTCGGTGAAATGAAGTGGCAGAAAAAATTGCGAAGTAAGAAATTAGTATTTTTTTTTTTTCAAATTTAAAGGGACTTATACTTTATTAAACAAATATTCAACAGGATAAGCACAGTATTAGTATATTCTAAAATAATAAATGGACAGCTTATTGAGACAGCTTTGTAATATTAATTATATAAAGATATATACCTATCAGATTATATTCTAAGGTGAAAGCTCTTATGCCACAATTCTTGATAAGGAAAAAAATAACTAAGCTTATCTCTCTGCTCGTGTAGTCCTGAGTCAGAATCACTCTGTCTTTAAATAAATAATGCATACATAAAAGTCAAATCAGACAGTAATTGAGAAGAACTAGCTTATACACCCCAGAAACAATGACGGGAGAACAATGTAATGGCATTTAGTTGAGATAAAGGATTTTAAGCAGAAGTTTTTTTCTGTTTAAATATTTTTAATTTCTTCATTCATCTGGAGAAATGCCTCTAACGATTTTTCAGTTCGTCACCGAGGGCGAGCTTCTGCATCTAATGCTCATCTGGCCTTCACTTGTAGTAAGCAAAAAAAAAAATGAACATTGAAATTTAAATTTTAATCTAGTAGCCTAAATTACTGAATTATTTTTTCCCCTCTGGCTCTTCTCTCATTGCATCACACCACAGGGCATGATAAAAGATATTTGTGGCCTAATAGATAAGACATCTGTCTTCGGATCAGAACAATGAAAGCTCAATTCCTGTCGCAGACGTTTCATTGTAGAAATTATTTCTATTTTCACAGGAAATTAAAATTATTCTCCAAACACAGAAGAAATGCGTTACAGAAGTGCATTAGACACAGACGGATCTGAAGAATCAGACACAGAACTTAAATGAGAGATTTTTTAAGCTGATTGATTGAGCTGCAACATAGGATCAGAAATCATTTTATATTTTGTTACATTCAAGATGCTGACCATTGAGCTTGTCATTTCATAGATTATTACGATGAATGTAAATGTTATGGGGAAAGCATTTTGCAGGAGATTAATGCATAATATATTCTATAATGCTCATGAAAAGTAGAAATTAAAGAATAAAATAAAAATTGTAGTGAATTATTCTTTTCCATTTATATTTTCTGAAATACTGGAAATAATTTATTAGCTTCGCTTGTGATTTAATATTTATTCACTACTTGCGATTTAATAAATACTTCCATTAATATGTGTAAATCAAATGGCAACCATAAATTTGTTGTATTTTCAATGCTGCTAATCATTAAAAGCTTACTTAAATATTTTTATCTGAAATTATTGTTTTCTCTTTTAGGCCAGCCACTTTTGTTTTGGGTCAGCAGTTATATGTCGCTGTGGAGTAGCATCACATTCAATCTAGCTGTTTTCATCAATTTAATTGTTGGAATATTTTATCCATTCAGGGAAAATTATAGTGGTTAGTACATTTTGTGTGGGAGTTTTTTTTTTAATTGTTTTTATTTTTTGTCTTTGTTTTAAATCAATGGATTGTATGTATATTACTAAGAGAGGGAAAAGGAAAGGTTGACAAAGAATTAATGCAACTGGTTCAGAAAATTAAATTAAACTACAGAACCTAGACTAGAATGAAAGAAAAAGACCATCTCTACATTCTAAATTCTGTTAGTTTGGATGTGTCACTATGGAGAACTAACTATAATAGAGAAGGTTTAACACAGAACTGTCCCTGACAACTTGCACATTATTACCGTCTTGTCATATTTTTCTTTTAGATGATCTTGTAAAAGCATATTATTTTTATAATTTTTTTTATTTTTTTATTAATTACTAGACGGGTACCGTCGTTTCGTTCCAAAACCCTTGCATGTATAGCATTAAAAAAAAAAAAAACCTTTATTTATTTAGCAGATTAATATGGAGATCGGAGAATACACGACTTCCCAGCTTGTTGTGGGCTTCTCCGCTTAACTCAGGTGTATTGCGCGTTGGCACTCACACGGGGGGGTTGCCGTAAAAGCACTTCATTTTTGCATGTATCTTCCAAACGCTGAAACATTCATTAATGACTGATGTACCGTTCGATAGAACTTTCAAATACCAACATTTTCTCAATATAATGTTCTCTTCCAACTTTTATACTTTTCGTTTAAATTGCGAAAAAGTAAAAATTTGATCCTTTAAATGGCGCCATCTTGGAAACCAAAACTTTTTTCGAAAGATTTTTGTAGCATTTTGTTTGTCTTAAAAAGATCTACATTTTATCCATTTGCATGACCAATCTAAATGGATCATGACCAATCTATATCTAAATATAAATCCTTCTCTACAGTGTTCTGAGTATTGTCATTGGAATTATGCCATCTGCTATATTCACCATTGTTTGCAATGAACTGTTGACATTTATTAGGAAACTCTTTTTGAATTCTTTTGCTTAGAATCCACACATTTTTCTGTGATAAAGTTCTCAACAAATTCTTGAACCTGGTCTTAATCAGAGAAAATTTCCCCCATTAAACAATTTTGCAATGATCTAAAAAGATGATAATCGGCAGGAGCAAGGTTAAGTTTGGTGGAACAGATCAACCAAGCTTACAAAATCTTTCCTGTATTATCCTTACTCTATGAGGTCTTGTGTTTCATGGAGAAGGACAACATTTTTGCAATTCACAAGTATGGGCACTTTTCGAGCAAAATTTGATGAATGCTGCAGCCGCTGAACCATACAAGTCTGCAGTAATTGTTTCATTACGATTTAATTGCTTGAAATGAATATTATCAGGATGATCACACTCACACAACTCTACTTTTCTGCCATGAAGCTCAGCTTTTGGATCTACTGTGGAGATTTACAATTGTCAACCCACTATCTTTCATCATCAGTAATGATTTAATCAAGAAACAGATGGTTTCTTTGACATAAAACAAGACTTGTTGCTATCAATAAAACAATTTGCCTTGTTCTTTTCACTAAAAGCATATGGAATTCAAACACTCATTTGCTGACTTTCCCTATCATTTCCAAGGGTGGATTTGGTGGATTGTGACGATTGTCATTTGCCTGCTAATTCTCGAACAATTTGGCGTGCATTGCATTCCAGCAGTGCTTTTTGAAGAATCATCAAAGTCAGATCAGTTTCCTGGTCTTCATTAATGCGTCTCCAGAATGAAATTTCACACAAAAAGCAATTTTGCATTGCCTGGTGAGTAATGGTACCCTTGCCATTATACTCGGCATTTTTTTTTTTTTTTTTCTATCTCTGGGATAGCATTTGATCTCTGTTTGAATTCCTTCAACATTACCAGAAGAACATGCACTTCGTAACCTCCATTTTTACAAACACAAATTTATTACTTTAATGGAACATGTAAGGTTGTGAATGTTATGGTAGAACTGAAGGACACCTGCTTATTCCAAACAGATGAAAACTTAACAGGTACGATGAGGCATTTGTGTCACCTTCTGCAATCATTAAAATTTGTTCCCAAGTGCGGAAGTTTTTTATGACTCAAGACAATATTATTTGTTATAATAGCAGCATATAATATCGTAATGCATTTTGGTTATTATTATGGCACCCATGATTTCAAAGTCGGGTATGCCCCAATTCCCCAAAGGTTGGACATCTGTCCCCAATTCAAATTAAAAAGTACTGAAGGTGTTGAAGATCATTTTCTTTCATTTTAATTCAAATAAATTATGCCATTTTTTTAATGCTACAATTTTCTGTAAAACTTACTTATATTTAGTAATAATTATTGAAGCAAAGTTCAGGAATCCTTTTATTAATGGTACATTTTTAAAAAATGACTTTTTTCCTTGAAGATTAATTTATTTAGAACATTGATTTTTTTCTTTCTTTATTTAATTCACTTCATGTAATGATTACGAAATTAATATTGTAATTTTTTATTTTTGCAGCTTTAGATTCTCGAATATCTGGTCTCATATGGGCTATAATGCTCATTTCATTAGCTGTAGTCATTACCATACCTCGCACAGCGGCGGTTAGGATTTTAGTTGTTTCAACAATATTTAGAATGATATTTTCAGTTGGCCTTCAGCCTTGCCTCTTACTATTAGGTACAGTCAATGTAAGTATTACCTACTTATTTATTTATAAAATGTTAATTTATAAGGCTTTACAGTAGCATTAGTTGTTGGAAACTTCCTCTCTCTCAAAAGAAAATCATTGAAGAAAAAACAGCAACAAAAAGAAAAGACATATTTTTGAATCGATCAGTAAGACACTATTGTTTAATTTTATATCAATTCCAAGACCCCCAAATCTTAAGTGATTAGACACTACAAATGTATTTTGACATTCGCTGTTAGGAATTTTTACATTATCTTCTCTGAAGAGATTATTTTCTCTTTATTTTTTGAACTTTTCATTGAAAAGAAAAAATAAAGGCCATCTTCCCTCCCCAGAATGACTACATAATTGTTTTCTGTTCTTCCAAAAGGAAGCACTCGTTGTCTCATTGAGAGTGAAGCATTAAAATTTGATATTAATTTCGGTGGACGAAAAGGAGAAGAGAGCTTTTACGAAGCTTGCCATTGCTTTATGTATTGCTGTATACAATTTTTTTCACTCATATTAAAAGATTGTCATAAAACCTGTTAGGGACAGCTGCTCAATTTAACCCTACCCCAACAACCCACATGTTTTATTCATCATAAAAAATAGAAATAGCTAATTTTTCTTTGTCTTTTTTCTATCAATTTGCAAACGTGATATATACTGTAATAACTTCCAACATGTTATTTATGCAAATGCATATGGACATACACACAGAATTTGTTTTATTTAAGCCTAATCCTGCCCACCCGGGGAGCAAGAAATTCTATCCATGGCAGGATAGTCTTATTTCCATGAGACTTGAAAGTTAAATGAATTCTTCTCTGGTTTCCAGCCAAGTAAGCATTTTAAAGCGGTCCAAGCTTTTGGACGTCATCATGGCATTCTTCTTTGCAGATTGAGAAGTGAGATCATTATGGGCTTTTTAAATTGTCGAGTGCCATGCCCTGTTTGGTCCTCTGTTTCTGGTTGAGGGTTTTAGCACAAAATCTGACAACTCTGTTTATTACGAAGGGCGATAGCTGTGAGCCACTTGCTGTTGAGGTGCAGCCCATTGTTTCTGTTACCATTTTGATTTCATCTTTAATCGCAATGGCTTCCCGGATGAGATGATCCTAGGATTTAGCAAAGATTGAGGTGCCGTAGAAATCGGCTGGTGTCCCTGGTTGATGCAATGCTTGGCAGCCCCGATTCCTTCTGTCCAAGCTATAAGTCATGCAACGGGTCTCCATCCTACGGTCTGACTGATGTTGGCCTCTGAACAAGATCAAGCAATGCGATAAATACTGAGAGTTTAAAGTCCCAACGCATCTTTCACAGACGGAAGAAAACGTTTCAGTTTTATGTTTAGTTAAATTTCAGTGACTGGATGTTTCTTATCAAATCAAGATATTCTTCAATATTTTCAGTTGTGACTTATGGGTCAGAGAAAAGGATACTTTTTTTTTTGGAAGGCCTTGTGTTTCAGTCCAAGGCTGGATGAAAGCGTCCCCAATAACTGAGGCCTCTGGTCATAATCACCCCTACTGACCAAGTGACTGAATTCAGTTGCAGTTTCATCTTGTTATATTGTTTCTTAAGAATTGTTGTTAATTGTTTTAAAATTTGATGTAGTATGTTCTTGTATTGTTTTAATGTTATTCATTTGAAAATGCAGTTCGTTACTGCAAAACATGTAGTATATATAATTAAATATTTTTATTAACCCTATTTTTAATGAGGTTCTGTAGCTTCACAAAGTATTCTAGGAGAACTTAGCACTGAAAACGATAGTGTTGATTTTCAAAGTCTCTTTCTACTATGCTCGCTTGTTTCTTTAAAGTAAAATTTCGATACTTATAATTTGAAATTCAAATACAAACTTGATGTTAAATTTTAAAATATTGTATTTGCAGGTTGGTGTGAAAGGTGTCCATTTAGTCAGTATTATGGGAAATCAAGGAACATTTTCCAAAAGTCTGTATCAGATTTTAACGAATTTGGAGCTACTTTATCATATGATGTATCTTACGTTTTGTATATTGGGTCTTATTATGCATCCATTTTTTTACAGTATTCTTGTAAGTAAACATTTAGTTATTTATTTTGAAATAAATAAAAAGTAAAAAGTAATACTTCAAAATGAATCACAAAATAACTTTTAAATACATTGTCATCAAATTAAGTGAAAACTTAAGAAAATATCAATTATCACAGAGTTTTGTTATATTAAATTTTTTACTTCATTAATTACAACATTATTAGAAGTTGCCGATTTAATTTTTAAAGTTTACTTTAAATGTTTACTTGTAAGTAGCAGCTTTTTTTTACTGAAACTCTACTTATGTTGATACTTTTTCATTAAATTTATTTTTTATTTGTATTTTATTTTCTAGTTACTGGATGTCGTAAACAGAGAAGAAACTTTGTTAAATGTTATTAATTCTGTTACTCGTAACGGACGGTCGATTATCTTAACAGCAGTTCTGGCTCTCATTCTTGTTTATTTGTTCTCTATCATTGGATATTTATTTTTCCGTGATGATTTCCTAATGGAAGTAGAGTCTCAGGTGTTATTATCTCCATTTGGTAATAATTCTTTTTTTATTTCATTTCCATTACTGGATTTTATAATTATTTATAAATGTTAATGACGAAATATGAAATCTGGTATTCACAGAATTCCTAGAAATGCAAGGCACATTGTGAAGTCTTCGATATTTTATAGTTAGTAAACCATTTACATTATTGAGCATGGTATAGACTGTGAACATATCCTATTTATGTGACTGTGAATGTATAACAACAGCCATAATAGTAATTTTAAATAATTTAGAAATTTTTAGGAAATTATTAGTGTCAATTTTTTAGGCTTCTGATACCGTGAAGCCTAACATCCCCGGTTTGTCTGTCTGTCTGTGAACAAGTATCAACTCGGCAGCCACAAGGGCTAGAGACTTGATTAGGGTGTCATTGAAAAGGTCTTGTCATGAGTAGTTCAGAGCCGTAGAGTTTGTGTCTTCACAAGTTCACCGCCTTCATAAAATTATGCGACAAGATGATGCATTCTTTGCTGAGGCTCTCAATGAATTGGCAGCTGGGACAGAGTCTGAGGAACAAGAAAACTTTTTCAGAAATCAAAAAGTTTTCAATAAAAACAGCTTGTTAACTTATTATAACTTTTGAATAATTTTCTTCATTCATGTATCAGAAGCCATTGTGAAGCATTGTGATTGGTTTACTAATCGCTGCCTTGTATTTTTAAGGGAATGTTTTGAATTCTTACGCATTTGTAAAAAATGCATTTTTATCTTTTGCACTGTCTTTAAATTACATTGAAAATATGTTTGTTAGCAGAAACATATACACCCACGATAATTCAAATTATTTCCCTATTTTTATTTACTGTAGTTAACGTGGTATTTGTAGCTTTTACCTTTTATATAAATAAATAACTAATTGAGAAATGTTAAAGATGTTAAACATGACAACATGTTTTATTATTTTTTAGATTTCTTCTTATTCTTGTAATCTTTTGAGTCTTCAATGTATCTTGTAAATGTTAGTAAATTAAATAGAAAATAAATGGAAATGATATCCATCAAAAAAAAAAAAATTCATTTGTGCATAATATACTCAATTTCCAGGAGATATTTTAAATATTGGCTATTTAAATATAAGATAAGTTAAAGTCTGATGTTCAAGGAGGACCATACTACAAAAAAAAATATATTCAGGGTGTTTTTTTTAAAGGTGCCAGCAAACATCAGTGACAGGTTCTACAAAGAGAAGTCAGTAGAAAAATGTCCAGTAATTATAGGGTTGTGAAATGTATTGTTTTCTAAACATCAGTAGTGAACACTTGATGCAGAAGGTGAATAATGTGCTCTGTAGTTGATTTGTTTGCTTCAACATACATCCAGCATTCATGCTCCACAGATATAGTCCTTGTTATGAGCTTTTACCAAAGTTTATTGTGAATGCACTCGATATGTGTTATTAAAAATCCAAAGAAAAGTTACTTTTGTTTATTTTTTTTCATTTGGACATAGTTGTATAACTAGGGTGGCCAGATGTCCCGGATTATGCAGGACAGTCCTGCATTTTAGTGCAGGGTCCTGCTTTTATAAGTCCCGTAAAATGTCCCAGATTCTGAAAATAGTCCGGGACTTTGTAAATAATCAAGATTCTGCAGATAATCCGAAATAGGATGAAAAAGAACGAAAATCAACACAAAAATGCTTTTAACATGTTTTATTTACATTAAAGTGTCAATACATACATTATAAACAATTACTTTATTTTAATTTACTTTAATTTCTTATTTTTAACAAAAAAAATAAGTTAATTGCCTTTGTTTTTTCGTGTTGAAACACGAAAACCCCTACTTGGACGTTGCTAAATCTGCCTCTTTTATAGTTTACCTTATTCTAGTTTTAAAATTTTTTTGGTAATTCCGTAATTTATTGTACATTAAAAAAAAAATGGAAGCCGGAGAGGTCCGTGGATAATTGGGAGTTTACTGTACATATCTCATTTCACAACATTTGTTGTCATAGATTGGCACCAAGAGAAATGGGCAAATTTGAGCCACACGTAAATAGTGGAAGGCCCAAAAATGTTGCAACTCCCAAAAGCAAAAAATCAAATTCTTAACGCAGTGACCACTGATCCAGAAATAAGATAACAATGATAATAAGATAATAAGTAGGACAATAATGAGAACAGAAGGGATTTTGTGTACAATGGTTTGGAAGGTATTTCATGAGGAGCTACTATACCCCTATCATTTTCAATGTGTCTAAGGGTTATTTGCTGCATATTTTCCTTTAAAGCTGTAGTTCTGTCATTGGTTTCTTGCTCACCATGTGGATATATTAACTTTGAATCTAAATATATTCACTGATAAAGCTTCATTTTCTTGAAATAATATAAATTTTCATAATATACATTTTATGGGCACAGGAAAACCCACGTGGAATCTTCCAAAGAAAACACCAGCAGCAGTTTTCTTTAAATGTATGGGTAGGTATTTTGGGTGATAATTGCTCCTATTTCCTGTGTTCTTCATTAAATGGACAGTTTCCTTCAAAGACACCTATCGGAGATGCTGGAAGACACTAGTCTTGAAACAAGGTAATTCTAGTTCATGCACAATGGAACCCCTGCCTTTTTTCATCATCACCTCATGCTTACCTCAACTACCACATTCCACACTGTTGGATTGGTTGAAGTGGCCCTGTTACTTGGCCACTTTAAATTTAAATCCTATAGATTTTTATCTTTGAGAACACATGAAAAACATTGTTTATCAATCAGACATGTGTATGCTTTCATAGGTGGAACAGGGAATAGACGACACTTTTTAGCTAATTCAGAAAACGCCGAGAAATTGTTAGAGGATTAGACGTTTACTATCCCAAATTTTCCACCCTGTATTGAGGCAGGTGCTGGACATTCCGAATATTTACTTTAATTCTGTTGTTAGAAGCTTTGTTGTCATTTATTTCTGTATCAGTTGTTACTTGTTTCTACACTGTCATGTTCATTAACATGTGCAATAAAATATATCTTTGTAATTTTTGGAATGTTGTACACAATACATATACACAGTAGTAACTTTACTGTATACATCATTTATATACTGTTTTATGCAAGCATTCACACATCGTACATTTAATGTAATAATATGTATTAACTCATAATTTCCAACCGTATGTTTATTGGACATTTTTTTATTGATTTTCTTTGTAGAATCTGTCACTGATGTTTGTCGGTACCTTTAAAAATTACTTTGAATATGAAAAAAAAGGGCTTTTTACTTTTCCTATAGTACCATCTAAACTACATACATTCAGATAGTTTCTTCAGTTCTAAAATGTGTGGTGGAAATGATTAAATCTTTTAATGACTACATTTAAAGTTTCATGTCACATCAACAAAGTTTGCCATTAACATGTGAACCTAATGTAAAAAGACCAATACAAAGCTGGTTTGATATAAACAAAATGAGTTGTGCAAAGATCACATTAATAATTTAACTTAAAACCACACTAAATGAAACTATGGGAGAAAGAAGAACAGTAGAAAAAAAAATAGTAACTTCAGGTCCTTGGATTATCATTTATATGTATCAGCACAGGCAAACAAATGAAGGAAATCTGAGAAAATAATTGAAAATATTAGAAACTAGGCCATCCCCTGTTTACACGCACTTATTTTTCTATATCACATAGAATTTGGTTAAGTAAGAATATTATATTGAAAATATTGCAACGTTTCGGCAATTATAGTTCTAATTATCATTTTCGAATTAAAAATAACAGACAGATCGGAAATAAGCAAACAAATCTTGAGATTAAAAAAAAAAGGTTGAATACATTCATTATTGATGGGGGGAAGGGGAAGGACATATAAGTCAAAAAAACAATATAAAATAAGTTGTAGTCCCCGTGGCCTAATGGATAAGATGTCTGACTTCGAAGGTTCAGGTTCGATTCCCGTCACAGACGTTTCATTGTAAAAATTATTTCTGTTTTCCATTCTCAAAGGAAATTGCGCCGGACAGACAGACAGAGAAATAAAAGATTTTAGTAATATAGATTGTAGAGGAGACAGTAATGCGTTACTTTTTTTTTTCCTCCATGCTTTTCGTGTATACTTTCATCTTGCAAAAGACTGCTTCAGTCAGTGATACAGACAGAGCAGTGTCGTCTGTATAACAAAGATTGTGTTGACAAATAGCTATTTATTTATGGGAGCTTATTTAAGTCTATTGCAGCTAATTCCTTAGTATATGATAGATTTAACTACTGTCAATAAAATGCCTCAATTTGATGCCACTAGAAAAAACAATAATTTTCTTCTTTGCAGATGTAAATACTAATCATTCTCAGCCACTAGAAGGTTTTTGCAACCCAGATGATAAATTTTGCAATAAAACAGATACTCCTGCAAAAGATGCATATGTAGAGTCATCATTAGGTAAGGAAATATTTTCTGTATTCTTGTCATAGCTTTTGGTTATAAAATACTTAAAACTTAGAAGTAATGTATAGACAAATACGTATAGAGAATATAATGTTCTTGTTATTTGTTTCTGTAGCAACTAATGAAAGTGATGACGCAGATGAAGAGAGCAAAGAAAGAGTCTGTGATTCGCTAATAATGTGTATTGTAACCACATTAAATCAAGGCCTTAGAAATGGAGGAGGAATTGGAGACATACTTAGATCTCCAAGTAGTAAAGTAAGTAATCGTTCGGTGTTGATAATGTATAAGTCTGCTATTTCTGTTTAGTTAATTTTCAAAGATTTTTCCCTGTCTTAAACTTCTATATTTCAAGTTTATAAAAATGGTAAAGTTGAAAGTTTAAATGTCGAGTTTTGGAGTTTTAGATGGAGGGAATGGAGGTAGTATCTCTCATAGGTGCCGATTTTTTGTTAATTATTGGAGAGACCCAATTCATTGACCTAATTTTGTTTCCCTCATTTGAAGTCAATAACAGAGTTAGTTGTAAAAAATATGAGAAAATTTACCGTATTTTAAGGACTATAAGTTGCACTTTTTTCTTTGAAAAATTGCCTCCAAAATTCAGGTGCGTCTTATACTCGAAATTAATATAAAAATGTCCAGTGTTTGATTTTAAAAAAAATTGCTTAAAAATTAATGTGCATCTTATAGTCCATAAAATATGGTATATGTAAATAATAATTGCAGCTAAAATATTTTATTATAGATAATCGATATTGGAAGGGACCCGTCCCACAGAGAAAATTAATAGTAGGGAAGGCCCAAAACATTCAGATCCCCTAGAGTTGGTGCCTATGGCAAGTCTTATGAATTTGAATAATCTAATTAGGAATTACGCTACAGTTTCATTTCTGAAAGTCACATTTGATGGATTATTGTAATAATAAAGTGTTAGCTTGAAATTCACAAAAATAAGAAATTTTCATCTCCAAATCTCGGACTGCAATTTAATGTGACCAGATTTCAGTTGAATGTCATCAGTTTGAATCAGCAGCTCAAGAACAATGGAGAGTACAAAACGCTGATAGCAATACAGTATCTGGTGCAAGTTACAGAAATAAGAATAGCAGGAGAAGTGTGGAAGGTTGGAGAAGATCCCTCAAGACAATATTGCCGACGGATAAGGAAGGGACAAAAGAAACACTCATAACTTACCTCTGTATTCAGGCCCGTGGAAAACTTCACTGAGTTGTCATGCTCAGTACTAGATTGTTTGACCATATTTGCATCTTGGGGTTTAATTTATATTTGGTTTAATTTTATCATGAAAACAAATCCACAGTTAATTTTCTTTATTTTTGATTGATGTAACTATATAGACTATTTCTGACTTTTATAGGAACCGTTATTCATGGCCCGTGTAATATACGATCTTTTGTTTTTCTTCATTGTCATCATTATTGTATTGAACCTCATCTTTGGTGTAATTATTGATACATTTGCCGATTTGAGAAGTGAAAAGCAACAGAAAGAAGAAATTTTAAAAAACAGTTGCTTTATTTGTGGTAAGTTTTTCAGAAGTTGTCATTAGCATTTTATTTTGCCCTCATGTGAATTATATGAATTTGTGTAAAGGTATGTTTCAAATCTGTGATGCCCCAGAATTCTCTGATCCACTCGTTGTGGAGAGCGGAAACTTTTTGAGCCTATGCTCTGTTTTGAGTTATATTTTGAAGTTTTGAGTCATGGGCTTGCTTAATTAAATTGAGTCAAGTAGACTTAATGCTGAAGAGCAACAAATAATTTTAATTTTTGTAAAGGTCGACATGCAGATATAACTGAGTAATAAGAATGCTTGCTTTGCCCAGGGTTTAATGCTCAGTTTCTGAAGGATCCAACTTTAAAATATCTTCCATTAAAAAATAATAGTAATAATAATAATAATATTCAGTTATATCAAAAAATCCATAAAAGAAGTAAAGGGAATGCCAAGTTTTCAGGATCGTTTAAATGTAACGATATGCTTTTCAGAGATAACAGAAAATAAAACAGTATTGAGCATTTTTTCCTCAAAACTTTCTTTTCTGTGAGTCTAGTTAATGATAATGGGTATTTAAAGGTGAATTCTGATGATCCCTAATAACTTTGAAAAATAACTGGGCCCTAAGAATATGCTTCACAAAAAAAAATATGTAATAAACATAAAAGGAAAAAAAAACAACTTATAAATATTCAAGTTATCTGTTACTCCTTACATTTCCCAGTGATGAGACTGCATAATAGATTAGCTATATATATATATATATATATATATATATATATATACATATACAAGGTATTTCAGAAATGATAGACAAAGTGAAGAGATACGGGTTCTAAAGGTCATTTTGATTCGAAAATGTTCTATGACATTTTGTTGTACAGGTTGTAGTTTTAGAGTTAGGAAATGAATGCTTTTGGGAATGATCTCTAATCAAAGAAAGCTCAGTTCTGGCCATTTTCAGCATTTTTTTAAATTATCATATGTTTTTCAGTCGTGACATTTGTTATCTGGATTCCGTTTTTTAATAAACCGAATAAGGTAATTTACTTACACTTCCTAATGTGATCTAACTTACTATGATCTTTGGAACCCGTATCTCTTCACTTTGTCTACCATTTCCGAATTATACCACCCTGTATAATTAAGAAATAATGGAATGTATTAGAATATACGAACGATATAAGCTAAATTCCTTATAGTACAATTTACAGCTACATACTTGAGGCTTATCTCAAATATACAGTAGAAGTAACGGAGGATAATGTATAATGGCTGATAAAGTATAAATTTCATATTGGTGTGTTTTGTGTGTGTCTTTTTTTCTATCCTGTCTGTATTAAGAACAGTGATAAATGCAGTGTTCACAAAAAAAGAAAAGAAAAAAAAAAAAAAAACCCAAAACCAATCGGTATTATGAATACAACCATTATTCTTTGAATTTGGTAGCTATATAATGCAATATTGATAAAAGGAACAGTAATAATTTTGGAGTGTGTGTTCTTTTAAGAGAGAAGAATAATAGATTCTTTTACATCTATTCGTGTTTAATGGCAACTTTTTTGTGTGTTCACATCCTGTTTGGGGAAGTTGAACTGTTGAATATTTTGCAGATGATCATCACCTAAAATCTTCTATCTTGTGCTGATTTTCTGAAAATTAACATCGATGTCTTGCAGTGAAAAGCATGAAAAATTTGATACAAATATTCTTCTAATATCTCATTCATTTATTTAAATAGTTACTAATTTCAATATTGTTTACAATAATGTATTAAAGGAAATAAAATTTAATTAGATTATCAGGGAAAAAAGGATTAAATTTCTATAAAAGATCATATATTGTTTTGTAAAAATTTGTATTTAACATTTAATTTAATATTTATTTTTCTTGTTTTAGGTCTTGCCCGAAATATGTTTGACAATAAAACGGTGTCCTTTGATGAGCATATAAAATCAGAACACAATATGTGGCATTATTTGTATTTTATTGTGTTGGTTAGAGTGAAAGATCCCACAGAATTCACTGGTCCTGAAAGCTATGTTTATGCAATGGTCAAGGTTAGCACATTTTAACATCTTTAACCTTTTTAAGTGGTTTTTATCTTAATATTATTAAATTAAATTCATAATAGTGTGAGTGGCTGTTAATTTTAAACTTGGATTGCAACGGTGATGAAGTTCTATTTAAAACTTGATAGATATCATCTGTATTTTTAATTTGGTATTAAGGGAATATATACCTGGTAAAAAGTAATAGTGTAATAAAATTAGATGAGTAATTTGACATTAAGTTTTCACCATAGTTTATATTCAAATCTGAATTTAAGCTTTACTGAATGAAACTCATTGAAACTTCTGAAGTTAGTGCAACAGATTAAAATTTAACCCAAAGAAAAGTGGATGAATCGATGGCGAGCAGGACCACACACTGTTAGGCAACTCGGCAAGTTAGAAATGCTGCATTTTTTTATATATACAGAGCAAGAGAAGAGAGGGATGGTAATAACATTCCTTCATTGTTAATATAAGGATA
>JAFIDM010010028.1:23232327-23259253 GCA_023159025.1 Thereuonema tuberculata | reverse complement strand
TAATGGAATTAGAAAATTGTTTTAAATTATTTTCTTTTTATATCTGTGAATTCCTATAACTAAATTATAAGATACATGGCTTTGGCTTAGGGGGTTTATGGTTTAATTTGCATAAGCAACAACTTAGATTTTTGTACGAAATATCAGTTTAAACAGTTACTTGATTCGTTATGTAGTACACGATGAAACAGCTATAACACATGGGGCTCTGGATTCGGAATCTGCGATTAACTCCCACAAGCATTGGTTAATGTCTGGTTGGAGGTTTGATTCCAATGCAAAGCAATATTTAATTATTTTTAGTCTAAATCGTTATATTATATTTAAACTTTTTTATCAAATTAAGTGGGATATTCAATAGTCAAAATATCAATGATATAAAAAAGTTAATTTCTGATATAATTTATAAAAATATTAAAGATTAAATTAATCATTTAATAATTACTTTTTGTATTATATATATCTTTTGGGTGGAATATTATATTTATAGATTAAACACTCTGTACCTCTATCACAGATGTACAGCTCATAAGTACACCTAATAGGTCTGATAAACATTAAAAAAAAAAAAAAGTGAAAACATAGTTAGAAAACACAGTATACTTTTCCCTTTATTTATTTCGTTCCTAATTCCATCGTAAATTAAACCCACACGCTTTAATGTTGGCTCGTGCATCTACCTCCAGCAGGTGTTGGCCGAAATTACCTTTGACGGCTTTGAAATGATCATTTTTGAAATGTTAAGTAGAGCTCATTATAAATAATTGATTTTGCTTTAGATTAAAAAAAAAAGAAAATAACTTCTTCAACCACGGACTTATTTTACCATCTGCACTGAGAGTTATACGAAACGGTGGAAAAAAAGAAAAAGTTATCAAAATTAAGACGAATAGTCCAATTCTTTTCAGAAGAGAAACTTTGTTTTCTCTTTTTAATCACGCGTGTTATTTTCCTGGAAACGGAAAAAGTTTCTCCGATTTTTTGTTAGATTGCCCAGGAATGAAATCAGTAAAATTTTTGAACTAATTTTTTGTTCTTTGCTGAAATTGAAGATGCACTGTTAATATTGAAGAAATGCAGTCAACAAAGCTGGAAAACGCTAAGTAATGCCTATTCAATAATAATTTAATAGTCGACTAGTTATGGAACGTTGTAATACTACTGTAATGCAGGCATACATCTATAGGAAACTTCTACAGTAATTTCTCACGTGTTTCTGTCCCAAGTGAAAGATACTTTTTTTATTAATGTAATGTGGTGAGCGTGGCTGCCTTGACAGCCCAGCACCGCGACCTCAAAGATCTGTTGTGCTATCCCACGGAAATAAGGACAGACGGAGAGAAAGGATGGTGTGAGAAATGCAGGGGAAACGGGAGAACCCCGGGAAAACCTGCCCAGCGCGGATCGCCACCATCAACGAAACCCACATGAGAACCGAACCTCGGTACTCAGAGGTGGGAGGCCAGTGTCTTAGCGACATCTCCATCCGCGCGGTCATACTTTTTTTATTAAATGCCATATTTAGGAAAAAGAAAAAAGCCAACAACTTAATTAGCCTAAAACGGCTAAGTATTCTTATTGTGGGTGTGGAAAGCTGAACATGGGGAGCCTCATAGTTAAATAGATTTATTTTTCGTGCAAAAATTTAACGTGAGGGGAGATAATACATGAGAAATAAAATTCTTGTTTAACAATTAATCCTTTAGGGTAAAGGCACCAGTTGTGGATCGGCCTAAGCATAAACTTGGTTTTCACCACGAGGAATATCTAAAAAAAATTCAGTTTTGCATTTATTCCTTTATTAAGCTCTTACAATTGACATTGTATTACCTCAGTTCGATAAAAAAATGTTTACTGCATTTTCACAGTCTTCATTTGTATTGTGACGTTGATCCACAATTGGACACCGCGAACCAATTGTGGATCCCCTCTCAAAACCTAATGTTTTTGCTAGTACTTCACAGTACCTGAACTAATAACAATGTAAATAGCCTGCGCTTGAATTTAATATTGGTTGAAGAGAGGTTATACCAACCGATCCACAATTAGTATCCGGAACCAAATATGGATCAGGATTACAGGTCGGGAAAAAAACTACAAAGTAACATTTGAAAGTTAAACAAAATACAGTCGGACCTCTATTTAACGAACCTCTATTTTGCGAATTTCTCTATTTTGCGAACTTTTCTTTGGAACCAAGAATATTTTGCTAATTTCTTCGTAAAATAACCTCCAAATAGCGAAGTGCATTTTTTATTTAACGAACTTTTTCGTGGTATCTATATTTTTTTATCCTTGAAATGTTTTTATTATTAATATTCCCTTAGAGGAAATGAAAGAAATGTGGATACAATTGAGGGAGAAAGAAGAAATTAACGATGATGTGCTGATTGATGATTATCTTTCACATTATTTTGAAGTTGAGATCTCGGAACCTTGTGGTGGTGAAACGTCGAGTCGCATTTCTTGTATCTTCGACAGGTTTCAGTAGTTTCCTTGTAGTTGCAACCACTATTGACTCCGATGATACACTGGCTCCATCTAACGTTATCTCAGGAGTGAAATCTCTGGAGAATTTGTCGCTACGGATTGCGTTGGGGACGTCACGGTATGATGAAAGAACAAACTGGTTTTTGTCGGAAGAGCAGGAGTTTTCACCAGAAGAGAAATAAAGATGGCAACCGAAGGCATTTAAGCAAGAATTGTAGCAGAAACGAATTTACATCATTCCTGTAATTTGAAGGACTCGTGAGAAAGAAGGGAGTGTGAAACGTCTGTGAGAAGTTAACTGAAAACTAATATTTTAAGCTAACTTACAGTAAAGGCGTGCATGGATAGAAACGAGCAGACACCTCCTATTTTTAAAAACAAAACATTATAATATACCATTAAATAAAATATAGCTTAATCCTAAATATCTAATTTTAACTTAAATAAGAGTATATACAAACATAAAAACACAAAATAGTAACAAACCAAATCCTCTAAAACCTTATATTAAAACAATTTACAAAACATAAACTAAAATAAATAAATAAATAAATAAATAAATAAATAAATAAATAAATAAATAGGCCAATGAAATAAAAATACAAGTCGTAAATTCCCCACCAGATGAAAAAGCTCTAATGATAATATTTACCAAATAACATGTTTATGCTAGCAAATGTCAATACTTAGTATAGTTAATTCTTTAATCACAACTGTCGTTCTTTTAGTCTTAAATTTACAGTAAAATAACTTGCTTTTTTAAAAAATCAAAATCATATATTGTTTCTTTTAGATTTTAACAAATCTAAACACTAAAAGTAAAATTGACTAGTTCGTTGAAATATAACTGTTGACTTTTTTTGTCATCTACTTTCTTTAATTAATAAGTTTTGTTATTTTATCATTAGTTATACAGAGTACATTCATTTCCTTCTTTATGTAGTCTTGAAACTGTTCCCATCCTGTTAACTTGAAAATTTTTCTTAGCACGAAGTACAGACAGTCCTCGTTTTAAGACGGTTCTATTTACGATTATTCAGATTTACGTCGGTTTAGAATTTAGGCCAAAATGAGGAAATGTATATTTTTAAAAGATAAAAAATGCGAAAGAAGAAAAATTAAATTCTTGAGCAAAAATGCAGCCATAAACGGTGAACGCAGTCAACTTTAACAGCTGTACTTAGGCTCCGCCCACTCGGTCGACGTGGCTCCTCCCCTCCTCACTTTTATTTCGCCCAGTCATCTCGCGTTGATTGCCTGTGAATGCTGTGATAAATACATATTAGATTAGATTAATTGAAAGTGGGTGGCATGACTGCCGAGCACATAGACCTGAAAGATCTGTTGTGCTATCCCACGGAAAGAAGGACAGACGGAGAGAAAGACTGAGAAAGGATGGTGTGAGAAATGCAGGGGAAACGGGAGAACCCCGGGAAAACCTGCCCAGCGCGTATCGCCGCCATCAACGAAACCCACATGAGAACCGAACCCGGGACTCAGAGGTGAGAGGCCAGTGTCTTAGCGACAACGCCAACCGCGCGGCCTTAAATACATATTACACAATTAATAGTGATAAAATTTAAAAAAATAAATGTGCCCATGTCTGGTAAAAGAAATGTACCCTGACACATTTTACATTGTATGCATGTAATAATTAAGTAATTATTTATTATTTTTGTTAATTTAGTAGGTTATGAAAGTACTTTAATATTGTTCATTTAAAAGAAGTCGTAAAAACTTATATTAACATGAGTTAGTTAAATAAAAACAATATATTTTTGAATGTTTGGAACACACCCTCCTGTTTATAAAGTGGGTTCGTTTAACATCGATTCGATTTAAGACGCCATTGTAGGAACGCAACCCCGGCGTAAAACGAGGGTTTACTGTAAACTAATCCATACGATAATGCAGATTATAATTTTACGGCTTTTACTGAACGATATCGCACGAAGTAATATTTTTATATTACTTTAACTTTCCAATTTTCTTCTTTCCAGACTATGCGGTGGTTGTAGATCTAAGAGTCACTGTAGATTTAAAAATCTAGCATTCTCGTCGAACAAAAACCTTTCCAGAACACAAATAAGTTTTGACTTGCGACTTGTTCGAACCCATACATGACCCTCAGTACGGTTAATCCTCAATATGGTTAATCCATCGCTTCTCGCCGTTTCAGATTTAATCCAGTTGGGTTACCGTATATGCTCCAATAAACGCCGAGGCTCTTATTGTCGCCGGTTTCTAATAAGCGCCGGGCTGCAGAGGGGACACGGCCAAATAGTAGCTGGTCTCTTAACAGTAGCCGGGTCTTTGATATTTGCCTACCGGTACTAGTGTAAGCGTCCGATTCTTTATAGTCGTGCATAATATCTTACGGTACATTGCCTTACAAAATGCCGCCGAAAAGGTCATTTGACATTGCCTTTAAGATTCGCGCGATGGAATACGCGAAAGAAACTTTCCGGTGAGGTGGCCGCCCGTTATTGCGGATTCGGACGACGAATAGCAGCGAAAGGTACAGAAAGACATTGCCATTTATCTTTAACAGTCTTATGTAGCAGATGAAATTCAAATAAAGTAGCTGTTTGTAATATTAGCCGGTATTTGTGTGTAAAAATATTGCGTTCTGAAGGTTTTTTGTTAATAATGGCCGGCCTCTAATAGCAGCCGGTCTCTATTAAGCGCCGGGAGCCGAGGCTAGTTTTGCAAATAAACGCCGGGGCCTCTATTGGAGCATATACGGTAATTCATGATGTAAGCTCTTCTTTTCTGCTGCTCATAAACATCATCTTGTTTAGTAAGACGTTCTTCAAAAAAGGGCTTTTATGTCCTTGACTTTACATTTAAAGCGATATAAAGTTGGCCATGAGAAAATACCGGCTCGCTCAAAAAAACCTCCCACGATTGAGAATGCGGGCACACACAGATAGATCTGTCCTGTTGTACATGTGAGATTTACCGGGCAGCTCTCGTCCGTTAAACACAGATAGGCAGATATGGAAAACTATATAATAATTTCTATTTAATAAAATAGTTTGGATGAACAATGAATGAATGAAGAATGTTTAACAAATAATTTGAATATAACCCGCGTGTCCTAATGGGTAAGGCGTCGACTTCGGATCAGAAGATTGCAGGTTCGATTCCTGTTGCTGACGTTTCATTGAAGAAATTATTTCTATTTTCACAGGAAATTAAAATTATCTTCTAAACACAGGGAAAGAGCGTTATGTTTCAGACAGACAGATCCGGAAAACTAAGAGATAACCTAACTACGATGTAATTAATCCAATGTACTAAAATAAAAGCATTATAAAAAGTATATTTTTATAGCGATAGGCATATTATTTTGGTTTTGTTCAATTCCGGTGGTACAGATAACCAAAGATATCTCATTTAAAGATATCCAAATAGGGGAGGAATTAAAAAGAATATTCCAAAAACTAAAATTCTCTTCCGTGCATTGTATTCTATGTTAAGATGCAGATATTTCTTTTCTATTTTCGATATCTCCAAACGGTTACCTTAATTTCTAACTTCTTATTTATGTTTTTGTTACATTCTTTTTTTTTATTTCGTTCAACTATTTTCGCTGTAGTCCATTTGGCTATTCAAAGACTGACACGTCAGTTGTAGGTTATTTTATAAAATAATGACGTGAAAGGACAATGGGCACAAATACACTCATTAACAAAAAAAACGACGCACCTAGAAGGAGTTGTCCGATGGAGACAAAAATTGGTGGAGAGGAAGATTACGTACAGAATAAAAAATGATTAAAATTTCAGACAAATTGAATGATTATTTCAGAGTTACAGAGTTACAAAGTAACGAGCTCAATAAGGTGTTGACCCACCTCTACCCTGAATGCAAGCTGCCACACGACGTGGCATAGAGTGATAAAGCTCCCTGATGGTCTCCTGCGGTATTTCTTGCCAAATTTGCTCCAATTGTCTGACTAGGTCATCCACATTCCCTGGTGGATGCAGTCGCCTTCCCATTATATCCCAGACATGCTCGATTGGAGAGAGAGAGATCTGGGAATCTGGCTGGCCAAGGAAGTGTTTCACAAGCTGCAAGACAGGTCATAGCAACACGTGCCGTACGTGGTCTGGCATTATCTTGCTGAAAAATAAGGCCAGGGTACTGCAAAAGGAAGGGTAGCAAAACAGGTCGCAGAGTGTCGTCGACGTACCGCTGTGCTGTAAGTGTGCCGCTAATGACGACCAAAGGGGTCCGGCTATCAAGGGAAATGGCACCCCAGACCATAACTCCTGGTTGAGGGCCTGTGTGACGTGCAATAGTGAAAACAGGATCGGCACGCTGCCCTGGGCGTCTCCAGACATGTCTGCGACGATCTTCAGGACACAGTTGGAAGCGGGATTCGTCGCTAAACACTATACGTCCCCAGTCAGCATCATTCCAACCGGATCGAGCCAAGCACCACTGTAATCTGGCCCGACTGTGTGCAGACGTGAGTGGCAGGTGGCGTTGCGGTCGGTACGAGCGTAGATGTCGCTCTCTCAGCCGTCTGTAAATGGTCATGTTGGACACTCGTGTGCGGGTCGCACGTCTGATGGTTGATAACGATGATTCAGGCGCTGTGACAGCTGATCTGACAATCTATCCTCCCGCTCTGCTGTGGCCCTAGGTCGACCGCTACCTTCATGACGCTGAAATCTGCCCATTGTCCACCCATTCCTGCCAGCATAATCGCCGCATCACTTCGACCCATATGACGAGCGATTCTCCGATTTGCCCAACCTGCCTCTTTCAATCAGAGGTACGACCTCTTTCAAACTCTGACAGTTGCACGTAATGAGCTCGAATCCTGCGGCGAGGCATTTTTTCAGTCGTTGAAAGATATCCTAAGTCGCAATGCAACAGAAATTTTGACCATCAGATTGAGAATTGCTTCTTATATACACCTGCTGAGTGCGCAGTTCCGATGCGCTGTAGCTCTCGCTATTCATTCATTGGATACCAAAGTTTAATCATTTGCATGGGCGGTCCCAATGTCTTTGCATACGAAATTTCATTACAATCGGACAACTCTTTCAAGGTGTGTCGTTTTTTTTGTTAATGAGTGTATATGAAAAGTTGCCCCACCTCTGTACAGTGATAAGATATTTACCTATAGAAAGATCTCCTTAAATAGAATATATTTTATTTTTTCGACTCGTCTCAATTATTCGGAGTTACATACTGCTAGATGTGACTATCTAGTTGACATCGTAATTCTCGAATTTATTATTTAATTAACTTTCAATAATTATTGTACATAATTAATAATTAAAATTACAAAAAAAGGCATAAAAATGGACATAAATTAAAGGTATACTAAGCTATTTTTGAAAATTTTCTACCGGGTACCCAAGACTGAACCGTTTCGAGATTCCTATCTCTCATCGGTTGCGTTCGCCTAGTTTTTATGCCTTTTTTTTTGTAATTATATCTTCGTTAACGCAAGTTAAATTTGTCTATTAATAATTAATATTATCATTTATTTCAAGTAAATAATAATTACTTACATGTAATAAATGAAAATAATACTTACTGTTACTGAAAATAATTATTAAATGATGATTAATTAATACATCCGGAAATTAAGATGTCAACTAGAGAAGTCATATCTAGAAGTATATAACTCCGAACGGACTAATAATTGAGACAAGTCGTAATAATAAAAAATGTTTTATTTATGGAGATCTTTCCTTCCGTATACATCTTATCGCTATACAGTGGTGGGGCAGATCTGCCCATTCTCCTTTTGTAAGTAAAAAATAAATCATAATCGATGAGTAATGAATTATTTCAATGAATAAAAGATACATTTAGGTAATGAGTTGAGGATAGAATTACAGTGATGATTATTTGCAAGAATTTATATTGATTAGTAATAATGAGAAAGTGTTCGTTGTCAGAAGAGCATTTTTTTTTTTAATTAACAATTTGAGTAGATAATGATCTCTGAAAGGAATTCTACGACAACAAGCTTTAATTAGTCGTGCCATTTTAGTGAAAATTCAGCAAATTGAATTCATTAAAGCTTCTACTGAATATTTAATGTTAATCGTAGTTATACGTACATTTGGTGGTGAAACATTCATTATTATAATTTTCGTGAAAATTTTGATTAAATGATGCCACATCTTAGAGAGAGAGAAGAAAAAATTAAAAAGAATTTAAAGATGTTTGTATTAGAATTAAAATTTTTTTAGCACTTGAAGGTTGTTGAACCAACCGTTTAAAGATTACAGACATTTTACAATAACACTATGACGACGACATGTGCCTATCTTACGTACATATAGTTTTCCGTTAACTATTAGGAAATCCTAGCAAAGGCTTCGTAGTGTAACAGCGTCCTACACAATCGTCCTACATCTTGTCTGTCATTTATATTTTTGAATCCTCACACTCCTTGTGTTCGTGAGACTCAACAGCACTTTGCAATATCGAGGGGACCGGCTTTTTAGGACAACATCGTTGGTTATAGTAGTTTCCATAAAAGAATGGTTTGCCATATATGGTCATTCCGTAGCGATCGATTTTGTCTGGAACAAACGTCACCAGTCATGACGTCATCAACTTGAACTCCGAGCAGTCGGTCCAACATGGCGTTGTTTTGTGATCGCATAAGCGTGACCAAGAAAGGACAAACTTTGCATAGCCAAGCAAGGGGAATAGTGTGGAACGTTTGTAATTATTTCAGGGCCCGTTAATTTGCCGTTCCGGCACAGCCGAGCGGTCTCGCCGCAGGGCTGCCGTGCGGTCGATCTGTCGGAACAAGCAAGTCGCTGCAAAGCGAACCTCGCATCTGAAGAGAACAAGCGATAATTAGCATTACATGTAGCTTCTTTTATGAAGAAAACTATCATGGATTGATTCTAAAAAGATTTAATATTCCTCAATTTCATAATCGATATTCTTCTTCTTCATGAGTCCTGTTAAAATTGAAACTTTACGTCACTAATTTGCTTATAAAAAAACCTCGGACCCATACGTAATTTATAAATAAAAAAAATAAAAACAAAATCGAATTCCGCTTTTAAATATTCTTTTTAAGAATATCTGAAATTTCTCCGTAAGTGTTTTGGAGAGATTAAAATTTTTTTTTAAATATTAAAAAAATATATTAAAAATCAAAGAAAATGAACAACGCAGCATTTTTAATCAAAATCTTAGTTTTTTACTTTGATTATTTTAATTACGCCTATAAATTTGGATGGCCAGTCTCTGCACTTGCTTGGTTTCTTGCATTGAAAAATGTACGGAATGTTAAAACTCTAGCATAACTTTCAAACTACTAAATGGCGTACAATAAAAAAAGAAAAAAAGGAAAAAACTCAGGAGGGATTTAGGCCGAAAAATGCGCTGACTTTGATATTCAAATTGTGCGATCAATAATACCAATAGCTGCTAGTACTAATATTGAACAAGAGATGGCGCTACTTGCCTGAAAGATTTCTGCAACAAATTCTTTTCCGCATTTATTTCAACACAGTCTTCACAAACAAACACAGATTTCGCCTTCCCGATAATGTGAGACCGTAATAATACAACAGAGTTATATTTTTCTTTCTTGGAATCAATTTTATTTTAATTCAAAAGAAAGATCAATTATATAAAATTAAAATAATTACTTGGCCATCCCCCGTGTACATGCGCTTGTTTTTCTATATCACATAGAATTTTGTTAAGTAAGAATATTACATTTAAAATATTGCAACGTTTCGGCACTTTTTTTTTTTAAAGCTTTTTATGTGTGTCAAAATTTTTTAAAGTTCTTAAATGAAGCCAACACACAAGTCTAAATAAAAATTAAGTTAAAAGTTAAAAAACATAAATATTTACAATTAAAACAAACTAGTTTCGACCCCGTTAACGGGTCATCATCAGTGAAATTTCGGCACTTATAGTTCTAATTATCATTTTCGAATTACAAATAAATAGACGGATCGGAAATAAATAAACAATCTTGAGATTCAAAAAAAAAAAAAAGAAAGGTTGAATACATTCATTATTGATGGGGGAAGGAAACATAAGTCAAAAAACAATATAAAGTGAATTATAGTCCCCGTGGCCTAATGGACAAGACGTGTGACTTCAGTTCGGAAGGTTGCAGGTTCGATTCCGTCGCGGACGTTTCATTGTAAAATTATTGGTATTTTCCATTCTCACAGGACATTGCGCCGGACAGAGAAATAAAAGATTTTTAGTAATATAGATTAGTAGGTAAAGTAGAAGGAATTAAGAATTTCGTGCTGAACACAAGATTTCATTCTTTGAACGGATCTCGCTGTGTTATTTTTACTATTCTTTTTCTTCCAAAATGAGACTTGGCGAAAAATAAGGCAATTGCATATTTATAGGAAAATACGGTGTTTTACGAGGACTTTCCCTCCCTTATGAATTTTAAAATGCCTTTCACTTACCATAGTTCCTTTTTGCTGATGTCAAAGAACTTCTTTCCATTTCTCGTCTTGGTTCTACGACTTCCACTATCATTATATGATAACATTGCAAAAAACTAGGCGTCGGTCCAAGAGATTTCCCCTTTCCCTCCCACCAACCGACTAACAGAAGAAGCGTTTTACGTAAACACAAATTATTAGAGCAAAACGCCGAGGTTAAACAGTTTTATCTGACTCCTGGGGATGGCAGACGATTGTGGCGTCTGATCGGTTGCAATGCCAAGATATTGGAGAATAATAATTTAAGCCACTTCGTAATTAGAAACTATTTGCTAAAGTTCTAAATATCGTAGTTATTAATGTTACATTATAAATGATATCCATAAATGGAATTATAATATTTTTTTTCTTTCAGTTTTGAAGCTTTTAAAATATTGATTATGTTGAAAATGACGTAATGATAAGAAGCACGTAAAAATGTAAATTCGAGTTTATGACAGTTTTCATGGAAATTCAAATTAAACAAACAAACAAACAAAAACGACGGCTTTTTAATTTTCCAAACTGAAACTTCGTATTATTCATTTTTATTAATTTTTTTAATGTTAACTTGGGAATAAATACACTGTAAACCAAAAGCGCTTTTCCGTCTCTTAGGACTTTCAATAGATTTCATTTACTGTGAACTACGAACGTTTGCTTTAGACTTTAGTATCATATGTGCAAATTCGCTTTCTTCTAAAAAACTCCGAATTTTTGGAGAAAATTTTAACGTAATATTATTTTCTTACAAATTAGATATAACTAATAATCTATTTAAAAAAAAAAAAAAAAAACAATTTTTTAAGTCAAAATTATAAAATATAATATTTAAGACTATGAATGCTGCAGCTGGTTTTTTTATTGTATTGTGATTGATATATTACAATAAAATCCTTTCAAATTCAGAAAATTACAATTTCGACCATTTTCTTTTGTTTCGAGGGCTGTTCGCTATTTTCTATAAAGCATTTTAAAAAGAAATTTTTGTTTTTTTAAGAACAGCACATTGTCACTTGAAGATCTCGTTTCATACATAGCAATTACAGATAATAATAACACTTTTCCATGGCTTCTCTAAATCTCGTTCTTTTTAGATTTTCTTTGATGACATTGCAACAACACAGATATATTTGCCTATTCATTCATTTATTTATTAGTTATTCATTCATTTCGTGGTGAATTTTATACAATTTGATAAGGCTTTTTTTTTTGGATATGTTGATTTTCTTCATTTCTAATATTAAAATTATCTTATAAATGCAGGAACTGAAAAAAAAAATCACTTAAATTTCGTTTGTGGATGTCGTTTTTGACTTTAATATCGCTATTAAATATTGTTGTTATTAAAAAAAATTAAACTTAGCAAATACTGTATTTTCTAATTACGAAGTGGCTTAAATTATTTTGATCCAGTTTGTTGAAATTATGAAGGATCAGATCCTTCAGTCGTCTGCATACTCAAGAGAAATGTTTATTTATTTCATTTATTACTGAATTTAGTGGTGAATTCAATAGAATATGACATTTTTTTTGAATAGATGTGTTTTTAATAATAAAGATAATGTCATCTTTAAAAGCTAATAATATAACGTGTGGTTTAATTCTTTCAGGAGCTGAGTTTCAATGAAAATTCACTGTATTTCGAGAAGGTTCGTTTGCTTAAAACTTTTCTTTGAATTTGAAAATTTGGTTTTCCCGTTATATCTTGACGCGGTTACAAATAAATATTATAGTTTTTGCTTTTTTGCTTTTTTTGCAGATTCATTGATTAGCTTAAGTAAATATTTAAGTTTTGTAAAAATTTTATGGAATTGTTTCTTCTTTTCGTTTTGCTTATGAATAGATATTTAAATATGAATAGATTGACAATATTTAAGATTTCTGAAGGGGCAGTTGAATTTTTGAGTTTTCGATAGGCTTTCAAAAATGTCTTCCTGTTCGCAATTGTTTCTGGTAAATGTTATTTTCAGTTGTCTTAGAAATCTCTGATTTCTTTTGCCGAACTTAGTTTGATGTTATATCAGTTGCTCATTTTCCATCTTTGTATAGACTGTTTGTTGACGACTTGATCCTTTAGTCGATTTTCTTTTTATAAACGGCAAATTCTGTTTAGATCGATTGGCTTTAAATAAAGTACTGGTTTACCACAGTTCCAGTTTTCGTTGTAATAGTATTTGTCTGATGATAGCTTCGTTTCCCTATTTTTTTTTATGTCTTCAATGAATTGGATTGGTTCGTTGGGATCTCGTGGAAGCCACTTTTTTCAGCAATTTTCAACCATGACCTTTATTGAAAATTGGTGTTTCGGAAGTAATGAAACTATAACAGTAGGGGACAAGGTGGTAATATAGAACAGGGTTGTAATATGAAACAGCAATTTTTGTGCAAGTAGCTGCTGTAACATCCGGAAACCGCTCTAATTTCTATCGCTGGTTTTCCTTTTAGCCACCTAGAGGTAGGTAACTTCAGTATTTCGTTGTGTATGGTTATGAGAAGAAGTAGTGTGTTTTCGTAAGCCTGAAAGTTTTTACAGGGTAAGATTCAACAAAATTTCTGGTACTGTTATTAATACGAATGAGGTTTTGCTTATATTGTATATCATTATTAATTAACTGAACTACAAAATGATATATTCAGTACTTAAGAATTAATATTTTATTACTGAGAATGGATCAGTCAATTTCCGTATGGCGACTGGTGGTAATATGAAACAGGTGTTCCATAATACAACCTCACGATGCCAAGAAGCAAATTAGGACCTGAAAAGAAGGGACTAAGGCAGAAATGGCGTCAAGAAGATATGGTAAATGCAAGAAAACACCAAATCAGCAGATTTTTGCTCATTTAAAGACTTGCAATTTTTAATTGAGTGTTTTCTTTCAATTATAAAGTGTTCAGCATTAATTTTTACTTTTTCTCTGTAGTTTCTATATTTTCTATTGATGTGAAGCAAAACAATGCATTAAAGTATCAACAATAAATGATTTTTTTACTATAATAGCAATAATAAAAAAGTATTGTTGCATTTTAACATCTTTTTCATATTACAACCCCAGTTCAACAATTCATTTTTTTGTAGAATGTTCTAAATAATTGTACCTATTCAAGAGTATTAAATATTTATTTAAAAATGTGTGATATTTATCTTACACGATATGCATACTAATGCTACTGACGATTTTCATACATTAGAGCCACTTGAATTTCAAGATTTCGTCAAAAATAAAAAAAAGTGGTCCATATTACCACCACCTCCCCTATTGTCTACGATGATATTTTGCATATTATTAAAAAAAAAATTAAACACATTCTCCCAATAATCAGTGATGGTTTGTTAGGTTCGTCGTCGAAAGGGAAAATAATAAAAATTAGCATTCGCAGGCCACATCATCGTCAAGTAAAGGAAAAAAATGGAATAGAGTAGTTAACAAAAAAGGAAGCAGTGCCGTTAAATTATATGCCTTTATTGACGCAGTAAAAATATTAGCTCATAAATTGTATTTATAGTTTACGAATGACATAACAAGAAAAAAGATCCATTGGAGATATTAAGGGCATTACTATCTTCCTCTTAACAGAGTTATAAAAAATATTTTGAATTGACAAGTCTTGGAGACAGGAAACGTCCACTAGAAGCTATCCAGGCAGTGAACGAAGTTAATTTTGTTGAACTTTGTATCGAAATAAGCCTAACCATGAATTCGATTCAATACAAATGGAGGATTGAAAACTAAAACTCTCTGATCATCAGAAAAAGGCTCAGAACATTGGAAAGCAATCGTAAACCACATTCCATAAGCCACGTGATAGAAACACTTGCTGAAAGAGACATTTGGAATGTGACGAGGACTCAGAAGAATTCCACTTAAATATGTTCTGTCTATTTTCGTAAGTTCTGATCATATTTAAAATTTGAACCGGGACAAATTTTGACAATTTTAACACCAAAGCATGTTTTCTGGCACCGGAAGTTATTGTTTAAGGACAGATTTGACAATTTCAATAAAATTGTAGAGGAGAATAGATCTGGTCACGTGCGTATCAATCTATCGCTTGCTTCTCCTGCAAATGGTGCAGGGTTCCTTAGATAAGGATCAGATCCCTTCGCGGAATTCAGGGCGGGAAAACTGCATTGGCAGAGAATCGTTGGAAGCCTGTATCTCCCGCGCCCAATTCACTCTTTGGTGAGATATTGGTGGGACGTTCATTTTCCTTTTACTAATTAACGAAGAAAAAGTTAGACATTTCTGAAAATATCAGGAAATATTTATAAAAGGTATTCTCATGAGTGACTGAAGCATTAGGCCTACTATGAAGCTTAAAGAACGCCTGTTTCTACTGTAAAAGTCTTTTACTTTGTCATCATTATATAATTACATCATCATTAATTACATCATTGTCATCATTAATTACAATAAATAAATAAATAAAATAAAAACTTGTCATTCGTATTTTGTTTAATTCAGATCTCTGTTATTAACTATTTTTTTTATTTTCCCTAGCTTTCGTATCTTACCCTAAAGTAACATACCTTATTTTGCGTTTTTATTATTTCAAATCTTTAATTTTTAATACTCTCTGCATCGCTTTCAGTTCCTATGAATTTCACTTGTGCTTTGCCAGTAGCTTCCGTTTGCAACTTTAACACTCGATAAATAGTTTATCCTAACTTCCCAAAATAGATTTCCGGGTCATGGCGGATTTGTCTTTTCGCTGCCACCCACCAGAGGCCGCTGCTTGTAATTTATTAATCCATAATAGCGAACGACAGCCTTTTCCAATAAGTAAAATAAAAAGTGGTTATAGAAAAGGCGGGGAAAAAAAAATCGAAACAAAAACGAAGGTGCCCTTTAAATTTTCTTGAAACATTTGGAAGTTTTCCTTATGAAAGTTCTGTGACCTCAAATACATGAATTATTAATGTAATCTACTATTTTTAATTCTCAACACGAAACTAATTAATTTCCACCTCTAATCAGATATTTAATTTTTCATGGTTAAAAGATTCGTTAAATGCCAATGTTTCTTGGATTTTGTATGAATTTTCAGTTGAAATGTTATTAACCCTATTCACTAGATGATGTTTGGATGCTTTGCATAAAGTTTCCATATATGATTTTTGTTGAAATACATTAGTATATTTTTTTCTTGATTTTTTTTTTTAAACAGTCAAAACCAAAACAAGTCTTGTAAAATTGTTTTCTAAATTGTAATATCTGCTGGCCACAAATTAAATCTTTTTTTTCTTTAATTAATTGTATTTGTAGCATTTACTGAAGTTTCCTAAATATTTAATTTATTTTAAATTAATAAATTAATTTTCTTTAAATCAAAGCTGGCGCAGATGACAATGGACCAGTAGGATTAAGCTAATGCAATAGAGAATTGTTAGACACCGTTAGAAAGTCATTGTTAGTCTAATGGTATCTTTCTGTTGGGATTTTATCACCTTGTGGTTTAAATTTCTTGACAGGGGTCCTCATGGAAAATTTTGAAGTAAGACTGTCCCTTGTGAGTAATATTCATGTTAAGTTTTCAGAAGATAATGCGTAAAATTAACGTGCATGCAACAACGTAAGAAAGAAAAATAAGAATAAAACGCACAAGACTGAGAGTTCAAGACTGTTTTTGGAAATTGCGATACCGGGAACCCAAGATGGACCATTTCTGGTTTCCTGACCTTCGCCAGTTGGGTCCGCCCAGTATTTTACATTTCAGTGAACTTATTCTTATTTTTCTTTCCCATGTTGTTGTATGCACGTTAATTTTATGCATTATATATTTCTTGTTTTACAATTACAGTAAAACCCCGATTATCCGAGCCCCGATTATCCGAGTTTCCGCTTTAACCGAGCTATCAAATATTTCTAGGATTTTTTTTTTCGCAAATTAATCTTCGTTCGTCTAGTCATATGACCCCCCTACCTGGAATCGGGGAATGGTTTCAACGTCAACAATCCTGGGTTATTATTAAAAAAATAGCGAAACATTGCTGCAGAAAAACGCCAAAGTAACGTAAAACAAAAAACAATTAAGGACTTTTTTAAGTAAAAGAACTCTTTCAATATGAATTGTATGTGGTGTATCTATATAACTTTTGTATTTGTTGAAAGATACATTTAAACCTAGACGATTTATTTTATTTACAATTTTCAGTTTAATCGAGTTTTTCGGTTATCCGAGTTAGCCTTGGTCCACATTAACTCGGATATTCGGGACTCTACTGTAATCTAAGCGGATCTTAGCGGGGATTAATTCATTGGCCCTTTTTATTCTTTATTTAGGTTTTGATATTTTTTTAATTGGATGGCTGTTTTGATGTTTACTTTGTTCTATTTATATGTTTCTCGAGTTCACTGAGATGTAAGATACTGGGCGGACCCAACTGACGAAGGTCAGGAAACCAGAAATGATCCATCTTGGGTTCCCGGTATCGTAATTTCCAAAAACAGATCAGTGAACTCTCAGTCTTGTGTGTTTTATTCTTATTTTTCTTTCTTAAGTTTTAAGAAGACTCATCCATGGGTTCGAAATTTACTCGGGTTGGGGCACAAATACACATACATTCTGAATTTTATAAGGCTTTAACGATGGGAAGCTGTTTAAGTAAATATGTAAATTGAGAACTACAAAAGAATTATTTTTTTTTTTATAATTTTTTTTTTATCCGTTGTAAATTAACAATATGGAGAAAAAAAATTGATCTGGAACGAAGTGTCTATCGTAAAAGTGAATAGTATTCTGAGAATGCAGAAGACGAAAAAGCTAAGAGTTAGATCGAACGTGACTTAAATGTGACATATTTTATCGCACGTGACTTAAAAAAAAACCTGCAAAAACTGAAGTGAAAAGTGAAGGTATTCCACTTAGGCCATGCTGCCCCTGACAGCACGGGAGGCTTAGACTCCCAGCGATTCTCCACCAACGGGACTGGTTGAGGTCGGATAGTCAGCCCAACGCCCGCCCGCCTTTAACCCCCTAGTAAGAGACCTGATACCGATTTGACAAGAGGGCTGGATGAACCCTAGAGTCCGTCTGGAGGAGAAACAACTGTGGAAAAAATTCCGATCTCCGCTGGTAGTGGACCATTTGAGGATAGGCGGGGCTTCATAGTTACAAAATATCCCACCAGGCTACTGCTTGGCTTGTGGGATAAACAAGCCATGAACTTTGTTTTAACCCTTGTAGATATAGAGGAAATATTATATCAAAGAAGGATATTCCAAGCGTTTTTACAGAATTATTACAATAAGCAACTGCACAGTACTGAACCATTCCGTCTTGAAATATCAAAAGTCGACGATGTTTTGAGTAATTCATACTGTCAGTTATAAACTTGCCGTATGGGCTTTCTGTTTGTTTATCCCACAAGATCTCTCAGCATATGCTTAACGCATCATACGTGACGTCGGTAGGGGCGTAAACCTCAACTGGTCCATTGAACCCCTGGTTCCTCTAGTCCGCAGCCCAGCGCCTAAAGCATTGAGCTACAGGACCCACCAATAGAAACAATGGACATGTTAATTTAATTGCACTCTCAAAGGAACTAGCTTACAGTTGATCAAGTTACAAGTTACTTATTTTTGATTATAGAAAGAGAACAATTTCGTAAACTTATTACTCGTATGTAAATAGCGCCATTCCTAAGCGGTGCAGTGAACTTGTCGAAGCGGACAGCTTGGCGAAAAAGGAAAATCACCTTTACTATTTTCGGCCGTTTTGCATCAAGTTAGCATTAGACTGGAGAAATATTGAAAACCAGCCCATTTATCACTAATTTTGCTTTGATCATGAATTTACTATCCCATATTTTTTAACTAGTTTTAAATTATTCCAAAACAATGTAAAAATGATAAAGATAGGATACAAAGAAAGTTTATCCAATTTTTCAAGGCTTTTAAATTAATAGAGTTTTTAATAGTTTTGTTGATTCATCGCTATACATAAATTGGAATGTACTATAATTTTTTTTCCATAATTTTCTTTTTGAAACCTCAAACTTGTTCCAAAAAGATCAGAGTTTTGAAAGACTTTCTTCTGAGCAGCATGAACGATTCTAGTTCGAGCTGAAGAGTTCCTTTTTCATGCTTTTCACTAACTTTAAAGACACTCCATCAAAATCCTCTGAATTTACATTTAATCCTAATGAGGATAACTCATTTATTTCATACATTTTTTTATATTAATTTACATAATTATTTATTTCATTATCATTGTTTTATTCCGTTGCATTCAAATAATAAGTAGACAATTTAAGTTGTTCTCCAGTATTTTCATTATCTTTGGTCTTTGCTTTGCAGTGAAGTTCAGCAGTTCATTGACAGGCGGAACTTTCTGAACGGAAGTCTATGTAGATTTACTTTACAGTATGGGATGATTTTAATGTTAATCTTGAAAATAATTCTTGTTCATTATTAAAAGAACAGCGAGTGCGCGTACGTCCGCAACAATTGAAGCTCACACGTTCGTTGCCAGGCAACAGGAGTATTGTGGAACGGTCAACTCTTTCACAAAAATGGAATGTCGCATGCGCGTTGTCCCAGGCAACAGTTGTCTTGTGGCATGATCAACTCAACTGCGCAAATTTCCGACTGTTACGAATGAATTTCAATATTGCATGTATTCTTTAGAATTTAAACTTAAATTTATTTTTATTTTTAGTTTACTTGATGTAATTTGTTTTTTTGAATAAATAAAATGTTTCCCATTATAGTATATACGAGGCTTCCAGATCGAAGCGATGGGCAGCCGTCTAGTATTATATCAAAAGGGATTCGCAGAAGCTTTCTATTTAATCACAGCTTCTTATTTCGACAACTAGGTGCTAATAGTGTAAAGATGTAATCTCTAAAGCACAAATTAGCAATATAAATAGAATAAAAGAAAAATAACTTTAGTTTTCTTATTTCTAATAATTATTTTACATCTTCTAAATATTCTTGTAAGCAAATAAAGTAGCGTTTTTGGAAATCAATCGCATTTTAAAATAGAAATTTGTCTTAAATTTTCATACATTGGAAATGAAGATTAAGCAGATATTTTTAGGAAGCAGTTTTTAATTTTCACGATTTATACGTCAGCAAGAGAATGTATCAGTATTTCGAATCAGTAACAGTTAATTGTTTATGTGCCTTTTTCAGAAATTCTTAAAATCTTTTTATGTTAAATATATCTCTTTCTGGGCGCTTGGCTGCGGTTGGGGGGGGGGGGTTCGATTCCCGGCCTCGGCCGGGAATTTTTCCATTCTCCTCCAAACGGGCCCTAGAGACTACCCAGCTCTCTGTAGAATGGGTACCGGGTTTCTTTCCCGGGAGTTAAAGGCGGGCGGGCGTCGGGCTGACCCCCCGGTCCCAACTTCGTCCCGTAAATCCACCGTGCTGGGAGCCTTACCTCCAGCTGCCCCAAAGGCCTGTCAAGGCCTATTCGTGGGAATCTTTAACTTAACTTTTAATATTTCTTTCTTGGTGAGAATATTTTTTTTCTGGTTTCCCCCTCCCTGTTCTGGTATGAAATGAGACGGATATGATTTCGAAACAAGAATCAGTTTTCTGCAGGAAATGTTGAAGCTCATTTCGGGAAAAAAACAGAGAAATAAGAATGGAGTTTTCACAAATTGTTAAACCAATTTTAAAACTAGATGTATTTGGAATAACCCCATGGCAACATTGTCTAGCGTTATTAAAAAAAAAATAGTCTTACTTAAATAAAGAGTTTGTTCATTCACTTACGTTGTCGGTTTTGTTTTTGTCCCTAGCTTTTTTTACCTACTAGTCAGATTTTTATGAACATCAATAGGGGTCGTCTTTACAATCACTTAGGTCTTATAGTCAGTTTTCGTACAAAGACTTTTTTTTATGCCTGATGGCCGGTTTTGACCCATACCTCCTCGTCTATTGGCCAGATTTGCACCAAAATAAATTGGATCTTCCTTCACAAGTAATGCGTACATTATATAAATCTTAACACCAAACTACTTCTGCTAATGTTTGTAACATTTTTAATATACTATATTTCGGCTGTAAGATTCTCCAGCCTTCTTCAGGTATGATTATTGTTTACGTGGGATCTTTTACCTACACTTTCCCATATGGAATTTCAGTTCTGTAGGCTGAAAAAGTTTTTACATTACCGTTATCACAGACGAACGGATAAATGTTTAATTTAAAACTGCTTAACACTCTTTATTTTTGTTCGAAGCACATTAACAAGTGTTACAAAGACCCAAAACGTATAATACCCTGTGATAACTACCACGCGGTTATAATCAGTGATTTATGCTAAGATCTTAAATTAAATGTCGTAAATAGATTCAGTTGAAAAAACTGCAATTAATAAAATGCAAAATAATTTAAAGAAATCTTTCTCTTTCCTTTTAATTAGTACAATTCACATCTTAAATTCTCATTTTTATTTTGGTATTTTTTCGACCTGTTGAGTCCTATGGCTTTCTTGTACTTTACAATGTGGGAAATATATGTAGGAAAAATACAATTTTTTAATTTCTATTTTTGAATTAATTCAATGCATAGTTTTGTTACTTATGATCGTTTTTAGCAATAACATGTGTATGGCGTTATTCAAGTAATGAAACAAAACATTAATGCTACACTACAACTTCAATATTAATTTTTATGAAATTATTTTTTTTAAAGATAAGGAAAAGAAAAACTGATGTTTCCATCTGATGTTGTTTTTGTATCATTTTTGTTAACCTTCGCATTCATTCCACTATGAGTGTCTTTTATGCAATATTACACAAAGTTTGCCCTTGGATTTTTTTACGGTTTTCCATTTTATTTAAAGAGTTACTGTTAGTTGTTTCTTTTTTATGTAATAACGAGATGTTTGAAGATGCCAATTGTATTTACTGGATTGATTTAGAATGAATATTTAAAAAGTTCTCATTATTTTGGATTTTAGCACTTAGAAATAAATTAATCTTCCTCTTACATTCTGATTTTGTTTTGAGTTTTTTTAATTATTATAAAAAAATATAAAAAGCTCATGCTTTTTTAGGGGGCGTCCATTAATTACGTAAGCTCAAAATGGGGGGGGGGCGGCAAAATCTCACCAAATCTCATTTAAAGGGAGAGGAGGGGCGGGCAATTACAATCTCAGGTCAACTTTTCTTGTGCTGGTGCACAAGTAATGGGGACTATATTAAAAAGTGATGAAGTGTTTTTGTTTGTATGCTTGTATATTTTGACAATAAAAAATAATTAAGGTTACTTTTTGACTCGTCCTCGTATTTAAAGGCTTTTTTTATGTAGAAGCTCAACGAAGTTTGAAAGCTTTTTTTATTAAACAGTATCTTTAAGAGCTCTTGGTAATTCTAACTTGTCAACGCAGCTCCTTGACAAACACAAACTCCTCCTCAGCTTTTATCTATCTTTGAGTCAAGAACAGCGAAGAGGATTGGCTTCATTCCACCTTACGCACAGATAGGCCTCTTTGTATTAATGAAAACAATGATTTATCGTTCATCAGCTGCATGTGAATCCAATCGCTTCGCAGTTCAGTTCCCAGTTAATGTTTCGGTTTTAGATAAGCTTTACAGGACGATTTCAATCCAAAAATCTATTCATTGCCAAACGGGATTCGGGATCATTAAGGAAATTGGCACCAGACTGCAAACGGCTGTTGGCACTCGAATCGAATTTCTGAACTGATATAAATAGGCTGTAATTAACGGGCAAAATAAAGACCATTACTGAATACAGAACTAATAACAAAGTTAATTCAATGGCCAATTGATTTTTGCGAACGGCTTAGAGCAAAACAAATGCTTTAAATGTGCTTTAAAAACTTCTTTGCTTCTCATCCCGCGATGTTTCAAAAGTTTTGTCTGGGATCGGAACAGAAGTTTTGGAAAACTTACCATGTGCAAAATAAACCTAAAAGGCTACAGTCTTTCTTGGTAGTAATAAAGTTGATTCTATGCTGTTTTGTCCCATTAACTCGTTACGCAGGATCAACTCTAGTTATACCCACGAACACAGACACTATCACAGCCATCTCTGGGATTCGGTTCAGGAGTAAAAGTTCACACCCAGAGTGAACATTTTGTCGACGCTGAACGTGTATGTAAACTTAAATAAAAAAAACTTGGACTTTTGATATTCAGCACCTATTACAATTTGAAAATAAAATGTAGCCTTTAAATTTTCGCAGTTTTCACAACTTGTTTTTAAAAAAAAATACAGAAATCGTAAGAATTAACATAATAAATTTTTACGTGCCTAATAATTCAACAAAATTATTGGTAACTACAAGGAAGGAAGCACAAACGAATTCATCGCAGGAGTTTAGCTGGCAGATGAATCGTAAAGAGGACGAAACGGCCGTCCCAGTCTCTCCCAGTGACAGCTCAAGGAGCGAAATCTTCCAAAGCTACCATTTTGTTAAGAATTAACATTTCAAGGAAAGTAGGCTTTAAGTTCTTTAGTTAATGCTTTTTAATTTTGAATCATCTTAGATTCAATACAAATATAGGACTATTAAGTTTTAATAATTAGAAATAAATAGAAGTCAAATTTTTTGATGAAAAAATTAAGAATGCACATAAATAAACAAACGTTCTCGCACCCTGCGCTATCAGGTAGAGAATCTGGAACAGTTGTTTCATCGTTATAAGGCCTCTTCAGCGAGAATTACCCTTAATGATAGCTCAAGGAGTGTGGTGACAAAGAATGTAAGGCCGTGCGGACCACGGTGATTTATCATTGTTGTGTTGATATTGTTGGGGGGGGGGGGCAACTTCGCGGAGCTGAAGTGTAACCTCATCTTTGTCACGCACTATCATCAAGGGTAAATCTGGCTGAAGAAGCCTAATAAGGATGAAACAGCTGCTCCAGATTCCCGACTTGATAGCTCCGGGTGCGAGAACCTTTGTTTATTCATGTGCATTTTTTCATCAAGTTACATGCACTTTAATAATAACAATAATAACAATGGGAGAGACCAAATTATTTACAAGTGACATTCTGGAACAGCTGTTTCACGCTCGTTGGCGATCATTTTTTCTTTTTCTTTGAGGCACCACTGCGCTTCCGATCTACTTTACATGCACTTTAAGCAATTTTCTTTAAATATAAATCATACTTAGTTAATTTTTTTTTCTTATTAGTTCGAAATATGTTTAAAGTATCTGAATTAAATAAAGTAGAACATTTCTATTCATTTTCGTTTTGAAAAATGGAAGAAAACTATGTTATGAGAAATGGAAGGATGATTGTGACATATTTAGTTGCAAAACAGGTCACATTTTCTTGGGATCTTAGTTGTAATGGATATTTGACATTTTACGAGGTGATGGCGATGCTCCCATTTCTGTCATCATGTCAGCCGTGTGACAGGCGCCCGGATTGCACTAAAAGCACACGACGTATTGGAACAATATCAGACATGTCTTAACATCAAATAGCTTTCTCTGAAAACTACTTTTAGATATTTTTTTTTATCTTTCCAATGAAACTACACATCACAAAATATTGTTATCAAATAAAATATTTCTTGATGGAATTATGTGTTGAGATGATAAAAGAAAACTGGAGGTAAAACTAACGAAAAAGACGGTAGGAACGGAATATCGTTTTTGCTTTTAATACGAATTGCAAAGGGATAATCTTCTCATTGTTGGAATGAGCCTACAAAAGACTAATAATTATTTAGCAATAGAGAATATACAGGGTGTTCCAGACAGACGCATTCTGGGCGGTCATAATATTGGTAATTCTAAGAGAAAAGTTTGCATGAACATGTATCTCTTCAGAACAGTATAAAGATATTTGAATGTATGAATTTTTAATCGGCACCAATATTATCATTCGCTCCTGTCGTAATGCTCCACTATCTAAAGTACATGAATCGGTTGGCTGCTTTACTGTTCGTAGTGACACTGCGTTCAGAAGAAGAGTGCACTCTTCATCCATGGATACATAAGATGCATTCATACTAGTAACACAACATGTTATCGCACGAATTGCAAAGTGCATTGATGTTGACGGTGGAATTTTTGAAAATTTATTATAAACTAATTTACCACTTAAACAGTAAATGTTAGAAGCAATACATAATATCTTCAGTAAACAAATTACATATGTTACAAACAATACGTAAACATTATTGAATACATTTTGCAGCTGTAAATTCAAATCTCGGAAACCGTTTGGAATAACACACTGATAATATAAAACTTTCTTTGTTCTTAGAAAGACCGATGCTAGGGTGTCCCAGGAGGAAAGATCGACATATAGGAGGATCTTGTAAAATGAAACGATGGAATATATTTCGTATTTGAAGGCAAGTAAATACATATAAATAATTTGATTGAATTTCTGCCAACAATGATAAACTTCAATGAACTAATGTTTGTGAGACTGTACTGATAGCTCATTAATAGTTCATTCCGCGATAAGATTAATAAATACGGTAATTACTTATAAGCAATCAAAACAACTCTTGTTAATTTAAAAATGGCTTTTGTCTAAGCCATTGTAAGTAGAATTGAAATACAATGTTCTGAGAGCGAGATATTTGGACTTTCCGAAAAGAAATTAGAATCCATTTCGTAAATTTACAAACGTAAGTTATATATTTTTATGCATGTAACTTAGATGTCTTGCTATATTTTATAAATTATAACAAAATAAACAAATATAAAAACTTATACAATTGTTTTTCATATATAACTTGGTTGCAATACTTGATAAGTTAAGTAATGAAGTAAAAAAAGAAAAGTTATTAGGTTTAATTTGGGGAAAATGTCTGTGATCTTTAAATATGTACGAATTCACTGTTAATTGACAGGGATAATGACACTGTTGTTGTATTAACGCGGAATAAGATGAGCGAAATGGCGTTAATATTTTTTTTCTTCCTTGCTGAACTTAAAGAAAAGGGAAACAAAGACATTGAAGCAGACGTTGCTCCCAACTTGAAACCCAGTCACCGAAATATTTCCTTAACATTTTAAGAAGGAGGTTGAAAGAAAAAAAAGATTCGACCGTTGTTTGATTCCATTTGTCGCCAGTGTTGCTTTGGGTTTCTCCAGGGGAGTCTGTCGATTCGCTTTCTGTTTACTGCCTATGGAATAGCAAACACATTTCACCAGAAAAAAAACACTTCTTGCGCTGGGGTCAGAGGTCTTGTTTATTTTGACCGGACAACTCGACTCGTTTTCTTTTTTTTTTCTTCCTTTCTTTCTCTTTCTCCACCCCCGCGAGGCCGAAGAATTCACTTACGCTTTTCCTAACCCCACGAAGTTTCAATTTAGTGGCCGTAGCTGCAGAAGACACTTCGGGGCAGTTATTGTAAATAAAAGCTGGGACGACCACGGGGTTTTTTTGTGTGTCTATATGTGGTTTTTTTTTACTTGAACAGATATAAAAGCAATATCATTTTCACCATAAACAACAACGGAAGCAAAACAACAGTAAATCAGCATCTTCATAAAAATAGGTCTTGTTTTGAAATTTGTTCTGTTGCTGTTCGATGGAAATCCTGTCATTGGCATCAGTTACTAATTCTTTAACGAAAGCAGTTCTGGTTTTCAGCGAACGATATCTCTCCATAGAAAACTGCTATTTCTTTTGCTTTCTTCCAAATCTGAAAAATGAATTGACAATGTTTCTGTTTCGATGAATCACAGCAGAATATTTTTAGGCTAAGGAAAATGAAACGTCTCTCTCTCTCGCTTCCTAGTAATTCCAGAACCTCTGAAATAGATGTTCTTGAAACGTGACATGCACATTGTCGGACGATGTAATGTTTGCATTTGAAAATTTTCCTCCGTAAGCCTCTGTCGAGAATTTTACGAATGACGACGACAATTATTACATTAGAAGCAAAACACTGAATTTCATTTGATATTCTTAATCGGCTTTTTTAATCTTCGTGCGCGTGCTTCGATGTAATTTAGGCAAAGTAAGTGGTTGCGAATGTAGTTAATTTTTACGTAACAGATAAAACAGAAA
>JAFIDM010010028.1:23152242-23190107 GCA_023159025.1 Thereuonema tuberculata | reverse complement strand
GAATTTTTTTATTCAGATTTTGTAGACACCCTGGGGTTGGTGCCACACACCTGGGGTTTCCGCCATACACTTCATCGTCAGTTTGCCAGATTATTCCCTATCCCGAATTTCGAAAAATCCGGCCTTATTCCTTGTCTACATCATAAAGGAAACCTCTGTGCAAAATTTCAGCTTTCTAGATCCAAGGGTTTGGGGTGGGCGTTGATGAGTCAGTGAGTGAGTGAGTCAGGACTTTTTTTTTTATATATGTAGATTTTCATGAATTTTGTTTTGTTAACATCATTGATTAGTTCTTTATAGATTACATTTGGATGTGTTATTTTCTCATTTTGAACTGTTATCCGATTGTTCTTTACACATTATTCCTTGTGTTTTGATATTATGTTTATTTATGAAAATATGATCTATATTTGTTTTCGTATTTCCATGAATTGTACAGTTTCTTGTTGTTCCATAAAGACGATTTTTGAAACCATTATTGCACATAAGTTTTACGTATTTCTGTACTACATTGTTTTTATTCATTTTGAAAATATCTATATTTACTTCGCCAATCAGTATAGTTGGACAGTTGTTTAATATATTTTCATTTTTTATGAATAGATTCTCTATTTCAGTAACATTTTAGTAATTTGTAATTTAGCATTTTGCTTACAGAATGACAGACAGAATAACGTTTTATAATATATAATAATAATAGCCAGGTACCGTCGCTTCGCTCCGGAACCCTTGCATAAATAGCATTTAAAAAAAAAACTTTATTTATTTAGCAAATTAATGCTGCGATCGTCGGAGAAGATATAACTTCCCAGCCCGTTGTGGCTTCTCCGAATAACTCGGATGTATTGCGGGTCGGCGTCACACACCGAAAATTCACAATTTTGCATGTATCTTGCAAACGCTGAAGCGTTTGTGAATAAGTGATGCATCGTTCGATAGAACTTTCAAATACCAACATTTTCTCAATATAATGTTCTCTTCCATCTTTTATACTTTTCGTTTAAATTGAGAAAAAGTCAAAATTTGACCCTTTAAAATGCGCCATCTTGGAAACCAAAAACTTTTTTCGAAAGATTTTTGTAGCATTTTGTTTGTCTTAAAAAGATCTACATTTTATCCATTTACATGACCACTCTATCTCTTATAGTTTGGTCACAAAATTGGAAAAACGTAAAGTCTTATGACAGACAAAATAACGCTTTTATAATATATAATATATATAATAAACTCCCAAAATACAAAGATTTTGTTTTTGCAACGCCTTCTCCTTTGATTAGACTCCGGCTAATCTAGCTTCGAAGAATGACTGCTTGTCAGCTAGAATCAGTACAAAGAGTTGACATTTTCATTTGTGAGTCATTATTGACAGTCGCCATGTTTCCTCATGCTGCTGCTTTATAGGAAAGCCTTAGGAGAAAGTTGTTAGAACAGTATCCTAAGACAAAACAGCTTAATCTACAATTAAAATCGAAAAATAATTTGTATTTTTTGTTTGTTTTTTGGCATGATTTTGAGATGACTTAATTTATGTACTAGAGTCCGTTTACCATATTTGTGAAGACACACGATTGACTCCATATATGGTAAACGATTGAGCATTAGTTATTCCATGTACATCCGTTTTGAACATGGCGGCTGCTGAACCCACACCGTTGTTCGTTTGTGCCAAAAAAACTTTGAAAGGTCAATCGAGAGGAATCATTTGGAATGTTACTTTTTATTTCAAGTCGTCTATCTCTATTGTAAAACGGCTGCAGCAGCAGGTATTTCATCTCATTCAGTGTTCAATATTGTTAAGGAAACCGAAGCTTCGCTTACGACTAAGCCTAGCCCATTGTTTGAAACGCCGGGCAAGAAAAGAGAGTTGCCGGCATCGATAACAGAAATGGACGACTAAAAACAAACTTTTTATGAAATCGAAAATACGAAAATAAATAAATAAATATTCTTACTATTGGGAAACAAACAAAAATAATAAAAATAAAACATTGTAGGGCGAGGAAAAATAGGATGTAAACACCGGAAGTAACTTACAACGACATTCCAGACGCGACCAAGCAATAACTCTTAGTGAAGAAGGGAAATGATAATGATTGGCTAACTGTGATCACGTGTCTTCACAGATATAATGAACGGACTATAAAATCTATTAGTTTTTTTTGTTTGATGACAAAACAAAGCAAGTACCCAAGGTTTAAATTTTCTTGGAATCGTCGATCATTTACAGTGAGGAATTGTAAGATATCGGGATCTTCGCAAGTGACGACGAGTAGTTCAAGGCTATACAAAAACACCAAGGTCACAGCTGTGATGCTCGCAAAAATTCTTTCAAGATCTTTTACGGCGCTTCTCCGACTTTGGCAACATTGGATAATCGGGATCCCTTCTAAGTGAGCGTCCATAAATACATAAGCGAAATCTTTAATTTACGGAAAATGGCTTAGGATTTTTTTTTACAAGCGTAATTTTCCATCGCCAAAAGCATAAAGCAAACTTTTTCTCCCATTTTTTTTTCTTTTAATGTGTTTCGTTGAGATACCATTTGCTTAGAGATATTTTTCAAGTTCTTTCTTTAAAGTGATGTAAGTCCCAGGATATGTTATAAGCATTCTATGTAATTATTGGGATTTTCATGATTTGTTTTTAAGCCTACTTTTCTAAGAAAGAGAGGTTAATAAAAAAATCATCCCTTGGGAGTTTTTGTATTGCCCCTAAAACTTTTGAACATTTGAATGAATATTCTTGAAGTTTGGGAAGAAGATAGTTAGTTAGTTAGGACAAGCAAGTTTTATGCTTTAGAAATTATTCGTGTGAGTGCCTGTTCAGAAGAAGGCGACATAAATTCTTTTAAAAACAAGCTAGGAGCAGCAATCCTAGTAGCGATCGCATAATGCCCCACGGCTTCTATACAGAGCAAAAGTTAAAATCTCCAAAACCCCACAAAAAAACAAGAAGCTCTCCGTAGATCTCATTATAATAAAAATAGACCAATCATTGTAAGATTGATTTCAAGAAAAGAAAAGAAAAATTGGTTTCTTATAACCAATTCATCTAATAATTATAGTTGAAGTCAATATAAAAAATGAAGAAATAAGTTTTTATAATACATCAGATTTTAATAAAACTTATAAATTAAGATCAAATTCTAGAGGAGACCTTTAACTTGAGAATGACACAAGCTAGAAATGAGTTCTCATCGGCTAGGAGCTACTGTAGTCTTGGCAAGATCTTTTTTTAACGAGATATAGATCATGTCTCTAGCATATGTCGTTCCTGAGATATGAATTTCTTGCAACGGACGGACAGACAGACTGAGCGGGGATATAGGGCTTCTGCTATGAGCTACGCTGTGTACAGAAGCCTAAAAACATTAAAAGTGAAACCATACATTTCTATATCTTAACAATGGAAATTATCCATTTAATAATAACTACTTTAGTTTTTGCTTGTAAAATTAGATTTCACAAACTCAGGGATTATTTAATCCTTTTTTTTATCAGAAAACGGTAAATTTGTAATGTTTATACATCGGAAGCACAGTGGTGCCTCAAAGGAAAAAATACACAATGAAAAACTCACCAATGAAAAATTCGTGAGTTTTTCATTGTGTATTTTTTCTTTTGAGGCACCACTGCGCTTCCGATGTATCGTTTCATACTAGCCTCAGCCCGGAGACCTTGTTATTTACTGTGACTTCTCTTGGCTGATGATCACCAACGAGCGTGAAACAGCTGTTCCAGGATGTCACTTGTAAATAATTTGGTCTCATCCATTGTTATTGTAATGTTTATATTCAGCAGATATAAGAATTTAGAAATAGATGAAGATCTTTCGTTTTATATTTTTTTGCGCGATTTTAAGAAGAAAACGTTTTTGTGGACCATTGTTGTGGCTAACAATGGTATTCATGAATGCTTTGATTGTTAGATCATCGCAACAATGAATTTTAATTATCTCCATTCATTGTTGCGGAGACACAAAAAAGAAAGAAAACCTACAACTATGATAGCTTCCGAACAAATGGTCTTCAGGAATTATTTCGAAATTATTTGTGATGTTCGACGTCAAATATTGCAGTTTAAGCCTTTTCAGTTGGAACGATTGGAAGTGAAAAGTGTTATAGTTATTTTATTTTAATAGATTTTTTTTGAACAAACGTATAAGTACAATTTAAATGCCCACATTTAGATCTTTTTATTTATTTGGAGCAAAAAACATCAATCGATCTACGATTTCTTCTTTTCAGAATACCCAGAAATACTCCAAAACATCATTCGAAAGGATAAGAGAAAGTTTAAAACTCAATCTATCTGAAGATGATAGCGACCTAGAAATTCCACAAGGGAAGGGAACTTTGGATCAAATGTATTCAGTGTTTTATTTGTGCCCTAAGTGATTCTGCAGGTGCTAAAAAGAACGTTTATATTTGTAACTTTGGAAATAAACAATTAATATTTAATTTAATTGTTTCAGCATTTTTTTTTACATATTCTAAAAACAAAATCGAGTATTACAGTAAACTTTTGTTGATAGCTCTTATTTGAACCACAATTTCAAAACCAGATTTCTGCAACTTTTTTAAAAGAAAAAAAAAATTGAAGCAGTTGTTTATTTCAACCTTTTATCATAAAGTAGACACATTTGTAATATTTTTGATAAGTAAACAGGTACAATTTAATTATTTTAATTTTTTCTTGATGAAATTCATAAAATAAAAGTGGTAGCTTATCATTTTTGAACCTTCTCCTTTATTATTTATTATTATTTTACAGAGAAAACCTAGTATTTCCATTCAGTGAAATTGTTGATGCTAAATTTAGAAACTCGATTCCAAGACACAGAAACATTACATGTTACATTATTAAGGTCAGAAATACCAAAAATAACATAAATATTGAGAAACAAGTAAAGGTTTGTCGATCGATAAAGAAATGTTAGGAATGAATCATGTGATACACAGAGTGAATCGATGGATATAAGAAAAGAAATACGTAATGTATACTTTGACGTTTTTTTTTTTGTTTTTTTTTTTTGATAAAGTACTGGAATCAAAACTAATATCAACCTTGTAAATCTACTATTAGGCAATTTTTAATTCGAAAAACAAAAACAGCAACAACAAAAAAAAACAAAAACAAAAAAAAAAACCAAGGTAGGGATAGCGATTAGTAAACCAATCACAATGCTTCGCAGATTTCTTCTGATACTATAAGAAAATATAATTGATACTGCTTTAATTTCCTTATTATTATAAATGTGATTGTTGCGAATGCAAAAGGCGCAATTGTTACGATTGTTGTGATTGTTACTGAGCTGTATTATAAATGTGATTGCTGCGAAAGTAAAAGGCGAAATTGTTGCGAAAGTAAAAGGCGAAATTGTTGCGATTGTTGTGATTATTGCTGAGCTGTATTATAAATGTGATTGCTGCGAATGCTAAAAGCGCAATTATTGCGATTGTTGTGATTGTTGCTGAGCTGTATTATAAATGTGATTGCTGCGAATGTAAAAGGCGCAATTGTTGCGATTGTTGTGATTATTGCTGAGCTATATTATAAATGTGATTGCTGCGAATGTAAAAGGCGCAATTAATGCGATTGTTGTGATTATTGCTGAGCTGTATTATAAATGTGATTGCTGCGAATGCAAAAGGCGCGATTATTGTGATTATTGCTGAGCTGTATTATAAATGTGATTGCTGCGAATGCAAAAGGCGCAATTGTTGCGATTGTTGTGATTGTTGCTGAGCTATATTATAAATGTGATTATTGCGAATGCAAAAGGCGCAATTGTTACGATTAATGATAATTTAATGATACTTGTTCACAGACGGACAAACAAAACGGGAATTTTAGTCTTCTGATACTTATTAGATCAGAAGACTGAAAACAACTTCGCTTTTCGCCAAAGCTTCATATTGTTTAGTGCTGAATTTGGCCGCTAGATGGTAGTGGGCTTTTACTGTCGCCATATTGTAGAATTTTAAATTTAATAATAGTAATATTGAAATGTAAATGCAGTGATTGAAATAGAGAAACGTAATAGCTATCTCGGAAATTAAGGCAACTCTGTAATGTTGATGAAATAATAATTTAACGTTTGCACAGAATACGAAAAAATACTTTCGGCCAACACACAATTATTAATTATAATTGTACGTTGGCCGAAAATACTTTATCTGTAATATTGATGTTTAGGTAATTTTACGGAACGTGCATATTGTTTATATTAATCCATTTTAATTTTTAGATTTATTCTTGAGAGGTCGATATATTAGTTGGATTGTACGGTGCAGCATTTAAATTTTCGCTTTTTGGAAGTACTGATGTGAGATTCAAACGCTTACTAATCCTTTCTAATGATAATGACCCAGTTGTAAAAATGGAGCTACGGTTGTGGGTGGCTGACATTGAGATCGTATCATCCCTCTGTTAATCGTTAACCTCTGTCCCACTGACATCGTCTCTATTTTCGGTATATCGGATTTCGACAAAGATGTAAAATCCCGTTTGTTTGTTTTTTTTATATAAGAAATTGGAATAGAGGCCGCGCGGTTGGCGTTGCTACTAAGACATTGGCCTCTCACCTCTGAGTACCGGGGTTCGGTTCTCATGTGGGTTTCGTGATGGTGGACGACCGCGCTGGGCAGATTTTCTCGGGATTCTCCCGGTTCCCCTGCACTTCTCCCACCATACTTTCTCAGTCTTTCTCTCCGTCTGTCGTCATTCCGTGGGATAGCACAATAGACCAACAGGTGGCTTCCCTGCCACCCACATTCACCACAGTCAATCAAATTGGAATAGAATAAATATATGTCAGCCTAGGGCGCTTCGCTGTCACTTGCAAGATGATTTCGATTTCTATGAAGTAATTAATTTGAGCAGATAGATTTAAAATGTCTTATGTGTCTAGGGAAATTCAATATTCAATTCTCTTCTGTCTTCTCACTTGATTCATTTCTTTGGTTATCAATGTAACCAAGTGTTTTCATATACTGTTGTTTTTTTTCTTCTTCTATATTTTTAATCCCTTTCACTGAAAATTCAGTAGCACGTAATAATTTTCCTATTTAAAGGTGTTGCTTTAATAAATTATAAGTTCAAGAGAACCATGAAAAATCAGTATCCGTACATGAATGAATCATGTATTTGACTACTGTCTGCACATCTTAATTGGAATTTATGTGAGTGAAATTTTATAACTTTTTAGGGCTTTTCTAAATATTTCTGACAGAAATCTTATTCAAAATATCTTTGTCGCGCATCTATCGCGTTAAGCGTATTTTTCCGAAAGGCCAATCACCTTGAGATTTGTGAAAAGTATTTGCTAATAATATTTTAATATTAAAGCTTGATATTCAGTCATCCGAAGTCAAGCTTAGTTTTAGCTGAACAGCCCACAATTTACGGCAGTTATCTACGTCACAACTTTGAGGTCACTACTTTGAGGTGTACCGGCGTTCAGGTCTCATGTGGTAGTGGGCGATCCGCTCTGGGCAGGTTTCCTCGGGGTTCTCATGTGGACCTTCGTGGTAGTGGACGATCCACTTGTGAGGTTTATCATAAGGTCCTGGGGTCATCTGCTAAGGAATGCAAACTACTTGCAATTTGACCAAACATCCAGAATAACTTCGCCACGATGTCTTACGCTATTCTAATACAATGAACTCTGTTTTTTGTAACACTAAAATTTTCATTAGGAAGATACATAAAATAGTTAATTTACTAATAATATACTACTTTTGCTGAGTTACTAATAAGTGTCGTAAATGTCTACGTAAACGGTAAGATTACAGAAATTTAAAGAATATATAAAAGCAATACTTCAAAATAATAAAATATGTATATTATTTTCTTAGAAAACATGTATGTCAATGTTAAAAATGATTTTACATTATTTAGTTAACAATAGCATGATATCTTACACATAAGTAAATTTAAAAATCCTTTTATACTATTTCTCAAAGATGTTTTTGTGTCGGTACACCGTATCTCCCTTAACACTTCATCAAAATCAATGATTGAGACATCATTTTGAAGATTACGTTCACCGCTAATGACGGAAAAAAAAAAAAACCCAAATTGTTGAAAATTAATGTTTTCGTTAAAAAAAAACTGTATTTTAAACACCTTTTTATAAAAATGGAGAAGGCGCAATCTATTGACAATATATTAAAACAATTTATTTCTCGAAGGTGATTTTTTTGTTGCGAATTATTCGCACAGGTCAACTAGTTATAAAATAAAAAAACAAGAAACATCTAAGTAATTTCTTAAGTTTTCTCATTTCTGTTTTCATGATATTTTTTAATTAATGACTTTTCTTTTGCCGAGGATGCATTATTTTATTTGTATAACCTTTTATTTGTATATGCACGTTTAATAATAAATATAATTTAATAATAAATTTTCAAGCTTTTAAATTAATCAGTCCTTTGTGCCTTCCCTAGCTGTCATTTTGTTAAAAAATTTTAATAAACCAAAAAGAATTTTCGTTTTACCGGATGGACCATCCTTACGTTAAATTGTCCGCATAAGGAACTTCATTCTGTATTAAGAAATCATTGAAATAATTGCAATTTTAAGTGGTCATACTAAATGCATTAACATCTATGAAGTTTTAAAAATTTCAAGCACAGTGGGATGTTTTCAAACACAGTCTTAAAAGATGACAGGGAATGTTTCGATGCCACCCACACTCAGGATCAGGATTTTATATTGCCACTAGACTAAAATTGACGACATTGGTTGAAAAGGTTCCTCTACACCTCCATTACAGTGTGGATACGTTGTAAAGGCTTTTATATACTTTTTTTTTTTTAAAGAAGATATATTGCAGATCAACCGCCTGAAATGTTCAGCAGTGTGTCACTATAATTCGGACGGATGGGACAAGTGGTGTGATATAGAAAGGTCACAGTCAATAAGAAACTTCCCCTACTTTTTCTTCTAGTCCAAGAATATCTTAAAGGGTGCTTACAAAACACAATTCCCCTTCTGAACTGTTTAGCAAATATACAAACTTCCAGTTTATTCTGAAAATGCTAAATAAAACATGAAATAGTTGACGTATCAACTTTCAAATACTGTTACGAACTGATCTAAGCAGTTACATCAATAGACAGTGACAATAAATTGCAGCATTTCTGTATAATTTCTTTATTTACCGTGTTTACGGCATTTTTTTGGAAATTCGTGTATTTGTGGCCCTCATGGTTTTAATTTCAAGGAAAATAAACAGGAATATTACTTTTGATAAAATTTACCTACCGTTAGAATTCCAAGTAATGGAATTTCCAATTTCCAACATAACGTGTTTTTTGAGTTATCCTGATTACTGCTCTTTACCGACAAAGAATTGGATATGTAGGAAAATCACTAGAAATCATCTTTATATTAAACACTCACAATTTAACTTATATATTGAACAAGCAAAACTCAAACCATACTCTTCGAGTTTCGCAGAGCAAAGATTTCAATCAATCTTTTGCAATTTAGAAAAAGTGTAGAATATAAGAATAAAATTAACTTACATTACTCAACTCGATAAAGCCGAACAATGATGTGGAATTTGTTGTTAGATTTTGAATAAAAAAGAGTAAAGTCTTGGAATATTGCGTTTTTGTTTTCTAAATTGTTTCTAAATTTTGCCGCTGATGACGTGAGGGCAGATTGGCCGTTTCTTCACAGAAACAGTGATATGGTTTTTTGGCATTTTTCAAATTCCACATCACTGTCCGGCTTTATATAATATCTGTATCACAATAAAAAAAAAAACAAAACATGAACGCATAGAAATAATGATTCACTTAGCTGCTTTTAATATTTTTGATACCGGGAATCCAGGACTGCTGTTTCCGAACCATCATCAGCTGGATTCGCCCAGTCTCTACAGCTCAGTGATCTCAAGAGACATACAAAGAAATCAAAATTCAACAAAACAACTACTCTCAGGAGTGAATATTAAATATTAAATATAATAAATACAATCATATTCAATACAATAATTTAAAAATTAAGAATAAAAAAAAGGGCAATCAATCAATCCCGCTAGCAGACGCTTAGAGGCCATTCAAGTATTAGGTAAGCACATTTTCAGTCTTTTAGATCCCCTCCTCCACCTTATAAGCAAAAATAAGCGATAACAGACCCTTCAGTAAATATCACTCAACAATAAATTAAAACAGTCAAAATTACATGATATTCACTCCTGAATTAAAATGTAGCAAATTAAAAATAAAAGTACACTTGAAATATTTCGAGGAAAAAGCCAATCTCGCGCAGCGCAGTCTCTCGCTGTGTATGTTTGTCTGTCTTAATCTCCAAAAATAAACAACCTGCAAAAATAAGCAAAACTTGAATACCTTTCCCTCCTTTTAATGCTTACGTAATACTTGAACGGCCCCTTAGCTGATAAAGGATTACATTTTAGAAAAAGAATGCATACAACAACACATTTAACGTGGTTAACCATAACAACATCACAATTAAAAAACATGAACAGACATAAATAAAAATTTTAGAATAATATATAGTTTCTTAGAAATATATACTACATTTATGGTATATACTTCTAAGAAACTATATATTCTTTTAAAATTTCAGTTTTCTAAGCTTGTACCTTTTGAGTTCTTGTGATCAGAGATGCACGAATAAAATTGTGTATTTTGGACTTACAATTGTAAGCTAGACCTTTTTCTTCTAAGCTTTTTTTTTTTCTATCTAGAAAAATAAGAACAGTTACAACGTTAGACCAGATCTACAATCCTGTGGTAGCTTGTATATAAAAATACAATGTAAAAAAAAACAAAAAACATACCATTAATCTTAGATGGTCAAAGCAACGTCAATTGCACATTCCAACACAACGGAGCTGTTGTCTTGTCAGCCCAGAGTCCATAAGTATTAGGCAACAAAATTAGTTCCAGGCCAGTGGTAGATGACAATGTCTATTCGATGTCACTTCTTTTCAGTCCTAAATGAAGTCTCATAAATTCGGCTGTTGACGACAGCCTCACTTTCGGGTCATTGACTGGCAAAAATAAGGCAGGTTTTGCAACAACTTCCCTTCCATTATTAGTCAACCTACAACGTGATTGATGAAGGAATTTGGTAAGGAATGATTTTCCTTTTTTTTTTCCCCCTCTTTCTCCATCTTGAATGAGAATTTATTTTCGGACAAACAACAGCGAATTAAAATTTTTAGTTGTCAGAAAGAAAACAAAAACGGTAATAGATGTCAGTTCCACGTCGACCAACTTAAATGAAAATAAATTACAAGCAATCAACACATCCTGCGGAAATTTTTATATTACAAAACAGTTTTAGAATGTTTTTAACAGAATCTTGTTTTGTCGAAGGAAATATTAATTTCCTAAGATAATAAAAGGCCATTGATAATAATAATAATAATCATAATAATAATAATAATAAATTGGTACCTACTAGACTTTTTTTTAAAAAATATTGAAGCCTCGTTCTCATAAACTAATATTCATTCTCTAATATTTTTTAGGTATTTCAGTTAAACTGAAGAGCTTAATTAGGAATTTTTTGATGAAGGTTCGATTAATATCTGCATAAGTGGTTTGGAAACTTGACACAGAGTTTAGATTTTCCACTTTGTTTACATTTTATTTTAAATTATTGAAGTTTTCTTCCATGTTGTATGTAAATGGTGTTATAAAAACAAAACAACATTGACTAGAGTTTGTAAAAATACGTAAATACGATTTGTTCTAGTTAGTGCTTATTCAGAAAAAAATTATCTTTAGTGCTTCATTTGCTCAAAATAATAATATTAATAATCAATGACTAACTGCACGAAATCTTACATTTAATTTTCAGAGTTTAGATTTTAATTTTCATATCTGTCTGTTCGCGTGCTCATCACGCTAAAACGGATGGTCCAAATTTCTTAATATTTGGAATAGTCTTACTTATGGAGCAACTGAAGATGCGAGTACCATATGCTATTTTGGTCTTGACAAATCCTTAAATCCCTAAATTATTAAGAAATACTGTTGGACCCATTTTTGATATTTGATAACATTTTTATTTATGTATAGGATCTTGAAGTAGTTCCGTGATTATTTAGCTGATGTCGCCCGCCAACCAAAAAAAAAAATCTTTAAAGCTAAGTGAAATTACTCTCAATTAGAAAACTTTTATTCTATCAGAAAGAAGAAAGTATAATCTTACACTTAAACATAATTACCAAGTATTACAAAGTTCATCTTGCTTTATTAACCTACAATCCTAAGGAGGTTGCGTTAATAAAATGTACTGTTTCCTTGTAACTTTTTTGAATAGTTGAATGCAACTTGGATCTGTTCATGAGAAATCATTTGTCGTGAAATTGTCTGTGAAGGATAGCAATGAACCACTTGAGAAAAGGCGGGGCTTCGTAGTTACAAAATATTCCACCAGGTTACCGCCTGGCTTGTGGAATAAACAAAGCCATGTGCTTTGTTTTAACCTGTATATAAAGAAAATATTATATTAAAGAAGGATATTCCAAGCCTTTTTACAGAATTATAACAATAAGGAACTGCACAGAACTGAACCATTCCTTCTTGAAATACCAAAAATCGACTATTTTTTGAGTAATTCACACTAAGTTATATGTTTGTCTATCCCACAAGATCTCGCAGCATGTGCTTATACGTCATACGTGATGTCGGTAGGGGCGTTAACCTCAAGTGGTTCATTCCCATCAGACACATTGATGTCTTAGCAACGCTTCTTAATCCGCTTAATCACGGCGTGGTGCTTTTATAGGATTAAAATCAGATTTAGACAGCTTAAGTAGGCAATGACAATTTGATCAAGTTTTTGAGAAAATCAAATATTATGTACTGTTTATATTTGGCAGATGGAACGGAAATTTGTTTATTTTCCTATTTGTTTTCACGATTTTTAGAAATTTAAGAAAAAAAAAAAAGTTTTAGAAAAAGTAGACTTACATTTGTTTTTCATTTTTTTGTTTTGTTTCAATTCATTAAGCTGTAATCCGTGGTATCGGAATGGTAATCCATTATCTCTATCTGATGCTGTGTTTGTACAGAGCCCTGTTTTAGTTGATATCTATTGTAAGTTGGAGATGAATTAATAATTAAGGCAATTATCAGCTCTGACGTCATAATCGATATCACGAGCACATCAACAAGGAAGCAATTATCGATCGACAATATGGAATTAATGATCAGCTTTCCCATTTATAGTCACTGAATCGGGATTAGATGGAATTGAAACTTGCCTAATGTAATGCAACTCATAATTGAGGTAGAAGAATAATGGAACCTTATCGGCTTACGTGTCAGTTTAAGCCTAATTCTGTTTTGACCAAAACTTTTTGATGAAAGTTTGAAATTATGAAAACTAAATTGTTACTAAGGAGAATAATTTACAAAACAACGCAATGTTAGTTTTAAGTTCTGCCAGAAAATGCGTTTAATCTGCAAACAAACTGGGTTGTCATAGAAGGGTTTAGAGCAGGGCTTCTCAAATCTTCAATGTTGTACTGCTTAAATAAACTGTTAAAAATTCATGTACGACCACCTGACTATTTCGTAATTCGGACTTTGTGCAACGAAGAGTATGCGTTTATGCGACAAACAGAAGTAACAATCTTGTCAAAAAATCGTATTTTTTTATTAAAATCATGATTTTTTTTTTTCTTATCAAAAAATCATAGTCAATTTGTCTTTATGTTACATCTTTGTTACATCACTGTATCACGTGAAACATTATATAATGTACCATTAGTGATTGGGAACAATGCAAAGGTTTTCCCTGGTTTAGAACAATGCAAAGTGAGAAAGAAAAAAAAAATAGAAAATAATTTTGTCGTTCTACAGTAATCTAACTTGAAAAAGCAGTCAATCAAAAATAACAATACAAAGCCTGAAAAACAAATAGAAAACATTAAAGCGAAATTAGATTTATCAGTAGGAGTCTTACAGTTGTTAATTTTAAGAAAGGAAAAAATTAAGTGTAATAATTTGCATTGGTGATTTATAGATAGTGCAGCTTGTGTTAAACTAATAATGAAGATGAATATAAACTATCGTTGATGATGAAACAAACATTATTTTGTTATTAACCATGATCACAAGAGAGATGCATTCTCATTGTGTTGTGAAGTTCAGTTCGTTTTTCGTTTTTTGCTTGTGATTGTGATTGTGAAGTTGGTCTGAGGGCAAAGAGGAAGATAGGCTAAAAGATGGCGTATGGAGAAACTACCCCTGCATGAACTTTCGAAGACATCTTCGTAGCAGTATCAGAGATTACACGGAAGTGGTTATTCCGTATCGTATTAGTGTGATATTAACGCTAATCGTGTGTGATATATAATAACATTAACTTAAGTCTATTTTGCAAGAGTTTGAGAAAGATGTATCCAAGTGTTCTAGGACTATTTCCATAGAACATTGAACCATGATTTGGATTCGAGCTATTCTCACGAGATTAGACGATTCAAGGAAGGAAATTAATACAGCGATTCAAGCACATGAATAGAAGAAAGAAAGTAAGTGACTTTAATCTGTTTATAATGAAAGCGGGTTAAATACGAGCTATTCAAGACACAGAAAGTTGCAACTTTTGGAAATTGTTGATTTAATGTATATGGAGAGCTATAAAGACTTTGAATTATCCAACAACAACTCAACTAACTTTGAGCGTAATTAGCATCAGTGAACTTTTTAGAATTCTTGCTTTAACGGTGTAATGGAACATTTCTATAGTAACCCTAATGGTCGAAGAGACTTTGAACTAATGGGAAGTATTTGTACATCGTTTACATCTATTCTAAAGATTGAATAATTTGTGAATATAAATTACCAATGAAATATATTGTATTTAGTGATATTCTTGTGCGTGTTGATGTAATTTATTTTTGAACAACGATAACAGTATCGATTTCGAACATCAGAACAATTAACATTTTATTTTAACCTTGTTCTGCTGCTTCAAGAGAATTTGATCATAATTGATTCACTCAAAATCATCTCTTATTTTTTTTATTATTTTCACTATTACTTTAACAACAGTATTAGATTAGATTGGCTTGTGGTGAATGTGGATAACAGGGAAGCCAAGCACAACGATCTTATATCTATTGTGCTGTATCCTCGAAAAGATAAGAGAGAGAGAAAGAATGGTAGAAGTAGTGTAGGGGAAAAGAGAGAACCCTGAGAAAACCTGCCCAGAGCGGATCGTCCACTACCATGAAGACCCACATGAGTACCGAACGCCGGTACACAGAGTGAGAAGCCAATTTCTTAGTGACATAACCTACCACGTGGCCTTATACCGGTAAATAGTTGGACAGAGGTTGTTATAGATTTAGTCAAAAAAAAAATACGCCATGTCCACTCATTTGTGATAACCATACAGCCTAGGAAGCTTAGAGTTTAGAGGAAGTGTCAATTGTTACAAGGAAGGTTCCTAATGATGTTGGTTCACGTCTGACTAATGTTCAAAGAGGCAAGGATAGAAAAATTAAAAAAAATATATTACCATTAAACATTTAATCCAAGAATTACAGATCTTAGAAAATTGAGACAGTTTTGGTAGATAACAGCTACATAATGTGATCTCGAATTGATTTTGAGAAAAAAAATGATCGTTTGTCATGCAAGATGATTTAATATTGTTTCTGGTATGAATCAAATAGAAATGATAACTGTAAACCTTCTTAGATGCGGCTTGAAGCAATACATGATAGATATACTGAAGGATCTTTTTCTTCATTTGAAACGAAACTTAGGAATTTGGTACAGAAAAATTGAATTCTGCGACCCTAAAACATTATTGGACGCTGATTGAACTATTTAATGTAATTATTAAAAGAAAAACGAAAGAGTTCTTTATTTTATCTTAAGTTCGTCCCAAATGCCTGAAAGACTGCGCATGAACGTTTGGACTCATCGTGTCTCACAATAACTCTTCAAGCCGGTGTCATGGTGTGGGGGATGTTTTCCTGGCACACGTTGGGTCCATTGATACCTCTGGAGGCATATCAGGATGTTAGAATCTAAACATCGCAGATGACCAAGTACATGTTAACAGTTTATCCTCCTGCAGATGGCTATTTCCAGCAGGATAATGTGCCGGTGCACAAAGCCCGTATCGCTATGGGATGGTTTGAGGAACATGACGATGACTTTTCCTTGCTGCAGTGGCCCGCTCAGTCCCCGGATCTCAGCCCGATTGAAAATTTGTGGAATCAGGTGGAATTGGCTGTTCGCTCCAGGCCTACACCTCCATCAAATCTTCAGGAACACACTCATGTCTCCATGGTACACAATACCACAACAACGTTTTCAGCATCCATGCTTCGACGAATTCAGCCTGTTTTGAGGACTAAAGGAGGCCCAACACGCTACTAGGTAGGTGTACCTAATAAAGTGGCCAGACAGTGTGTATGTAATACACGTGGTGCACATAAAACCGGCCCTAATATAATAAATAAAATACACCTTGAAATCTTTTGGGGCCGTTTTTATGTGCGCCACCTTGTATATATTCTATTTTTTTAACCATACTATTTTGCTTCAACAATGTGGATATGCATTTAGGTTTATGAATTGGCAGTTGTGAAGCTGTCTGCGATAAAGACTTCTAATTAGCTTAGGACAGTTACTGAAACAGATGAACCTAAGAAATTACATTATTTAAGTCATTGTTGTAGGCTTCGTAAGAAACGAACTGTAATTCTTTGACTTTTTTCATTTTTGTTTTCAAAACTTTTCAGTTTTCTTCGATGTTAAGATAAAAGATTTGGAATTTGTTTTCCGTTGATTGGTAGTTCTCGATGTTCTCCGGCGTTGTTTCTGACTAGTAACGGATTTATTTTCATTTTGTAACATGCACTGAAACGTATCGATGTAGTATTAGTTAAATAAGTGATCAGTAATTCGGTCGATGTCCGCTAGGGGACTCTAGTGGTCAGCAAACGACCGCCGAAATGTATCCAAATCCGACCGACCAGCCCCAATGGAATTGGCGCCTGCAAACCGGATCATAGCTACGACGCCCTTCGCTGCTAATCGGTTGTGGTGCTCTCAGGGATGGACTGTACATCGCCTGCGGCTCTACGGTGGGTGGGAGAGGGCGGGCGCAATGAGGTTTACGTGCCATCGGCTTTTCATCGGCGCGTGAGCGATTGAACCAATGATTCTCCGAGGCCACCAACGGCAGCTTCTGTGTTCGTTTCTATGAATGTAAGCAGCTTCGTATAATTTTATGCACGCATTAGGAAGAAGCTTTCCTTGAAGCTGTATTTTATTTCGATAGGATTCCGCTGCTCAAATGTTTTCTTCATACGGTAGTTATTTTGATCTGAAAAACAACAGGGTAAAAAATAAAGCGTGATTTTATTCTTTCATTACTAGCAAATATGTTCGTCAAATTTGACAGGATGAAAATAATAAACGTTTAATTCGAGATAAAGGCACCAAGGAATTTTTACAGCAGAGGAATGAGAAATATCAAATTTTCTCTAGTAAATTCTAATTTGATGCAAAAGGTATGAAGACAGTATATTTGAAGTTTCTGTAAGTCATTGTTATGGAGCCAATAATTAAAGCAATTCACGTTTTCCATCCCTAATTATATTGAAAATTCATTGTTACTGACAGGGGCGTAGTCGTGCGAGGGCGCCGCCCCAATACTGTTTCCTCAGAGCGCCGTGCCTCTTTATTTTTACTTTTTTTAAAACTAATAATGGTCTCCCCCATAATAATAATAATAATAATAAAAAAGCGAAAGAAGATCCTAAAGCCCCTACGGTGAATAAAGATCCTCCCAGAATGCAACGCAGCTTATAGATTGAGCTTTCCTGGTTTTTCTTCCATTCAAATGGAAGATAAAATGGCCGTCGCGCGTCCACAATCAACATTTCGACAAGACAAACTCACTCCAGTATATTCTGCAGTGACCTTCAACGCATCCTTTTTACTTTTCAAATCGTTGTTGGGCGATACATCTGCTAGAAATCGACGAGCAACGTTGAGAATAATTTCCCTAGCTTGACTGTTGATAAGTCTTCCCTGTCGAAATGTTGATTGTGGACGCGCGACGGCCATTTTATCTTCCGTTTGAATGGAAGAAAAACCAGGAAAGCTCAATCTATAAGCTGCGTTGCATTCTGGGAGGATCTTTATTCACCGTAGGGACTGTAGTGCTATTTTTTTTATGATTATACCTCTAGTTGCAGAATGAAGAAATTTGGTACTGTTTAATTATTCCTCTGTCAGTTTCAACAATGTGGATTCTGATTGGTATATGAATAAAGTCCGACAGTCTCCAGGCTGTCGCTGTCGGTTCAAAAATATGGCTTCCTTAGTAAATTAGTTAAACATATCAGATACCACACCATGGTAGGTCAATCCGTAGATCGGTTCAAGTCTACGGAACCCTACTGACCCCCGAAGGGCGACTCCTAGGAGAAGCCGTAGCTATACAAGGGAACAGATACTGGAGTGGTTTCCCGTTGCCTTTTCCAGGACGCCATTACGGAATGACGTCAGTTGAATATTACAACAGTTGAGACGGTCTAGGACGAAACGACGGACCGAGCCTTGCATATGTGAAGGAGCGGTTTCAGCTTAGTTTCGGAAACATTCCCCAGGTGAGAGTCTGATTCTTGGCGTCATCAGCTAGTGTGCTAATGCAGCGGAAAGGGAGCACGGGAAGGCCACGAATTAACGGAAGCAACAAACGAGATTCACAGCCGTCTCTTGGAATAGATACTTAATGTGTTTTCAGCTCTAGCGTTAAGGCAGTTCCTTCAAGAAAACTTTTCTTCTGTATGGGCTTATCTTTACATATCCTCTCCATTCCGATTTTTGCGCCACCTGACGAGTATCTTTGGGAGATGTTGAAGCAGTGAGTATTCCACACTAACCCACCGAACACTATTCAAGAACTCAAGGAGAAGGTTACACATCATTGCCATACGATGAGACAGCCGTTATTCCAGGATATGATAGAAAATTTGCAGGAACCATATGAACTTTTGGGTTCGCAGAGATGAACACTTAGCACATATTGACGCGCCTTGGAAGGATAATGCTAATTTAGGATACTCCTGGACTACGTAACTGATATTTAATTCACACCCAATCCTGTTTTTACTCTGCAATGTACGTTCCAAAGAAAATCATCTAAAAAAGAAAACCCTAATTATATAAAATGGGAATCCCCTAATTATATAACATATCTACACTGTACAAATGATCACAAAACATGAGTGAGTTAAAAAATTCAACACTGCTCTAACACTACGATAACATTGCATAAAGAGTTCAAAAGGTAATTACAATTAAACTTCCGCAACACAGCCGAGTAATGATTAATTTTTGAACTCACTTGATTTCCTTAGATAATTTTTCAAAAAATTCGGGGTTTTTTTTTCCGTTTAAAAAAAAAAAAATCACTCGTTTAAAAACAGGATTACTTTATTTTTATCAACCGTGAGATTTCAAAACAGTGCAAAAAACAGGATTGGCTGTATTTACTGCTCCCATTCCTCTGGTTTCTGTCTTTCCCTACTGTTTGTTCTGCGCAATACTGTAAAATTTAATCAATATTTCAAGGAAGTATCAACTCCCAATTCTTCAGGATATTAAATATTACAAAGAGAATTACATTTCAATACAATATTCTATAAGAAGGATTATAAATACAAAGTTGCATTAATATACTGTTAACAAGCAAAGAAAAGAACACACTCCACAAAGAAAATCCTTTAAACACATACACTGCCGTGCTTAACATGAGGTAAGCCCGTACAGAAGAAATCAGAACCATACAAACATTCAACTTCAAATGTAATCATTGTTAAGAATAATCCAAACAATGAAATGAAATGAAAATAAAGTAAAAAATCTCTGCATCGTGTATTAAATATATTTCTTCTTCAAAGTCATCTCCAAATTCCATAGAACTATAAACGATATTCAACAGACGCTATTGTTATTTTAATTAACGAAATTCAGAACTTGAAAAAGCAGAACGACAGCGTCTGTGAAATATCGTTTATAGTTGAAGAAGACATGTTTTTAGTTTGAAAATAAAGTAATAAATATATGTCAGAGAGACTGCTTCGTAAATAATTAAATTTTTAAAAGGCTTTTGGCCAATCTACATATTTTAGAATTAATAGTTATATCCTGGTTTCTGTTAATACACATGAAATTTCTAATAAACATTGACTCAATTACCATTCTAATGTAATCATACTTTTCTTGAAATATAACATGCACAAATAGATCCGGATGGTAACTTTCATTTTTAGAAGCCCAATCTGAATTATTTGGGTTATTACGATTTTCGTTATGGTGCTCTTTGATACGTTCTTTTAGCATCCGACGTGTTTAACCTATATATACATACACGCATGATTTACGTGTCAACTTTTTATTTTTTCAGAATCACATTTGATTTTGTTTTTATACTTTAAATTCAAGTTTTTTTACAAACACTTCTATTAAGACATTCTGTTGTTCTCTTGGAAAACAATAACTTCAAGCACAAAACAGTAAAGATTTTGAAATTTTATCAGTATATTAAAAAAATAAAGAATAATAGCTTCGACAGTAAAAACATGTGATAACAAATTAAAAAAAAAAAAACTTTAGTAAGTAAAATTAAAGCATTTAAGATTTTAAGTTATGAATTAATTCTCAGCCTCATCTCTTGCCTTCTTCTTTGTTATTATAACTTATTATAGATATTATTTATGAGTAGTTATATAATGACAAAACTTACAATTTGCGATTTATAAATTTGACAATGCAATGATTTCAATTTCAACAAAGCAATTTAAAACTTTATTCAGAAATTATGTTATATTAATATTGGATGTAATTAGTTATAAATCAGACAAAAATAACATATTAGCAATTTCAGATTTGTTGATTTTTCAATTTATTAATATTGCTTTTTTAAACTCTACAAAATAATATATTTAAGCTCTATAAAATATTAACACGTTTCTTTCAAGAAATACAAAGATTTCAGTTTTACAACATTTCTCTTTTAAACAGGTGTTCTAGGATGTCATTTAGTTAACACTTGGTCTCACACATTGTTGTTTATTAAAAATTCAATCCGCAGATTAAATTTTTTTATGCTTTAAAAAAATTCATTGAGGCCGGCGGACTGCTGGCACATGAATTTTCTCACTAATATTTTATTAGTGAGTTTTTTATTGTTGTGTTTTGCTTTTGAGGCGCCACTGGAATTCCGAATAGTTGTTTTGTTTATTAATTTTCGATTATTGTTTTTCTTTATCTAATTTACAAATTTTCTATTATATTCAAAAATTTATAAAATATTATTAAGATTTGAAATACTAATTATTTGTATATTATAATTCTAGAATAGTTCTAATACAGTAAGTTGGTTTTAACAAAAAAATCTTTGCAATTCAAATCAGTTGCAATGCATCGAAAGTTGTCTGTTGGCAGAAAATGCGTCATCAGCTTTCGTATCCTGAATCTGCTTTAACTTTTAGATGGTGACTTTGACCTTGGTTAATTTTCAGTTTCAATGTGATGATGATATCATCACTTCCCAATATTGGAGTAAATTAGGAACAATTCTCTAGCAATCACTTTTTTCCAGGAATATCTATTGTGGAGAATAATAGTGTTTGATAAATTAAAATTGATTTTATTAACAAAAAAACGCAGATACAGAAATTAATATTAGCTGTATGTATTTCACTGAACAATAGGACAGATACACAGATATTCACCTTTGTTCCATTTTTCGTGCAGGATGGGCATAAAAGAACGATGGGGTTTCAAAGACGTGTAACGTCGTTCGTGTCCGCTGACGAATTGTAATGCATTGCTTAGCGTCGACATGCAGTTGGTCAAGTTTCTGTTTATGCCCGCTTGGTGTCGTTGACTCCGAAAATGGCGACCCAGAAGCGGAAAGATCAATAGGCACAATGTCCATATCTGGGAAACAGAGCCACCACATGCAGTAATTGAGTAACAGCGTGATTTCCCTTAAGGTCAACGTCTTTTGTGCTACATCACATGTGAAAATGTACGGGCCTTTTTTTCTTTGCCGCAACATCAGTAACTGGTTTCATCTAGCAGGACATGTTGGAAACCTGGTTGTTTCCAATCTTAGACAGTGATTACAACGACTACATTTTTCCAACAGGATGGCGCTCCTCCATTTCCATACGCGAAGCCTCCTCAATCGTGTTCTTGCAAAGCGCTGGCCTGGAAGTGCTACAGATATGGACCATGTGACCTCTTCCTGGGGGAGTGGTTGTGAAAGACAGTGTGTACGTATCCCAAATAGCCAGGTCCATCTGTGATATCCAGGAACAGGTCACCCATGCAGTGGGGGCCATCACACCGGACATGCTTCATCGAGTCTGGCAGGAAGTAGACCATGGCTTGGATGTGTGCCGGGTGACGAAAGGTGCGCACATTGAGGGACTTTAACTACACATCAAACTTGGAGATGTCATGACTGTATATGTTATGCAATACAGAAAATATGCGTCTTTGAAACCCCCCTCAAATTTATTTTCCCCGTCCTGTAATATTTTGAATTTATGGTTCGTGAATCAGCAATTTTTATCTGAGAAATTTTTCTTGCAAGTCTTTCGTAGATTCATTCATTCCCTTATATACCATCAATAGCGAATATAATGTACATTTAGATATTTACATTTCACTTAGCTTATATATATTACTTCTAACAGTTATTTTTTTTTTTTTTTTATATCCGCAGAGTACCGTAGTTCTACACAAAGTAACAGAGCATTACAGGTTTGCTCGAATGTTTATCCGTCCATCTGTGATAAAGATAAGCCAAAACTGTTTCCTAAAACGCTGAATCTTTAATTTGAGATTCAGCTTCTTATAAGGAAGATGCTATTGATTTTCACACGTGGCGGACCAATAGATACGAGCCACAAATTCAATTCTGATCCCAGATATTAAAAAGAAAAATTTTCTTCCCTGTCAGACTTTCTTCGCAGTTGATCTTTTTACTTGACTAGTTTTCATTATATTTTGCAAAACATTCACCCAACATGTTCCCTCTATTTCACCTTGTTGGGTCTGCAATGAAACTGCATACATAGCAATGAAATACTTTTTTACATTTATTCCACGCTTATTGCACTTGCTTTTTGTGTATTTCCATATTTTTGTATTCAGTCAACTTTTAATTTTGTAAAAATAGACAGAAAGAAGAAGAAAACGTCATTCCTTGGTTGGGAAGTGGATTATTTTTCGAAAGATTGTTATTTTTTAAACAACAAAGCCTGAACTTGTTTCTGATGTTCTTTGCGCAATCGGGCAATATGTGTTATTTCTGAGAACTGGGCAGACGGAAAGACATTGAAATAATGATTTTTTTTCCGCCCCCATTGAAAGGACTATCTTTCATTTTTTGGCAGAGCGAATCCTGAATAGTGGCCAAAGAAATGAACTTAACGAAAACTCTTAAAGAAAATGCAGCAGAATCAAAACGAAAAATATTTAACTAAATCTTACTGTTAAATTTCCAAAAAAGAATTTCTTTTTTAACTTTGGTGTACTGCTTCAATTTCCTGCTTGGCACAGGATTATATTTTCATTATATGTCTGTTCCATCATAAGAACAAAATTCTACCATTACTTCCTTGCTTCAGTAACATATAGTTGGCACTAACTTTCGAAATTCCTTATGATGAAGTCCAAAAGTAGTTACGGTAAGCTTTTATTGTACCTTTTAAGCATTCTCTAATTAATTTATTCTGTTATTTTCGCTTTTCGAAGATACGTGTAATTGGTAATTTTAAGTTTCCCTACACCTCCAATTTCTATCAAAATGAACAGGAGATCATATTTGAAAAGGGTTTATATACAGGGTGTTGCAAAATTCGTGTGTAATATTCAAACCACGTGTAGGGACATGGCTAAGGATCAATATATTCCTAATGAACCCATGTCCGGAAACGCCCCATTATGGCCCTAGGTCAGTGTTTCCCAACCTTTTTTGTGCTCTGTCCCACCTAAAGTATCTAAAGTATGCTGTGCCCAACCAAATTAGGTATAACTTTCAAAAAGAAAAAATTAAAAAAAAAAAAAAACTTTTTTAACTTTCAAAATCAAAAAGAAAAAAAATACAAATTACCAGCATTTTTTTACTTTCATAACCAAAAAAAAAACAAAACAACATTGCTCCATTTTCGAATTGCCCCCCTTAACAATCAAATTGCCTCCCTGTGCGTCCCACGTTGGGAAACATGGTCCTAGGTGGTCCTAAAGTGAGGCTTTCCGAGAGAACATATCCTTTGCTACACCATAAGAAATGTTTTTCAGGCGAGCCCATACATTGATCTGGGGGTGCTAGTTTTGTTGTTTCAAAACAAATGTTTTGCAGGCGAGCCCACACATTGAAGTAGGGGTGCTATTTTTGTTTGATTCAAAACAAAAATTGCACCCCCAGATCAATGGGTTCATTAGGAATATATTGATCTTTAGCCAAGCCCCTACAGGTGGTTTGAATATTACACACGAATTTTGCAACACCCTGTATATAATTAAAATTTCAATTTTTTTAGACGGGTTACAAGTAACAGCGATTCTTGTTCCTTAACGACAACGTGTTCCGACATTTTTTGTTTTGTTTTTGACCAATTGGTCGACGTCTGCTAGAATTAAATAGGGATCTAGAATACGGGTATAAGGAACAATATACAAAAGTACTTCTAAAAATTTCAGTTTTCTAGGATATAAAGTTTAGTAATCCAGTTCAGACTACCTAACAAACATAAATATTTCGACTAAGGTTTAATGTGCCACAAATTAATACAGACAAGTTCAGAAATAAGATACTAAAAAATATCTGAGCTTTTCTCGGTCAGTCTGGGACGGCCGTTTCGTCCTTTTTGTGGACTCTTCAGCCAGATCTACTCACCAGATGAAACACTCAGACACTGCAAAAGTGTTAAGGGAAATCAGTGGCCTCCCTCCAAATGAAACACAATTAAAAAATCAAACCCAAAAGCAAAGCTTCAAATCCTGGCCTGCGAATCCGTCAGGCTCAAAAGAATTTGAACATAAAAAGAATCAAGACTGAAAGAACCTTATGTTTGTTAACCAGGTTAAGTTCAGCCTTGGTTTCTTTTTATCGTCAAATTCCTTTGATCATAACAGATTCGCAGGTCAGAATTTGAAGCTTTGCTTTTTGTTTTGACTTTTTAATTGTGTTTTCTTTGGGAGAGCGACCACTGCTGGGACAGTGCGACAGTGATTTCCCTTAACACGTTTGCAGTATCTGAGCGTTTCATCTGGTGAGTGAGTCTAGCTGAAGAGTCCACAAAAAGAACGAAACGGCTGTCCCAGACTCTCATGATGAAACTCTCAGATATTTTTTTAGTTTCTGTATCATTTCTTAACTTGTCTGTAAAACTTGTTCATACTTCGACTTAATTGCAATTTTAAATTTAATTTTTCTCTTACCTTGTTTTACTCTTCGATATGCATTAAACTATTTTATAGACCAAATCTATAATACATTGTAATGGTGTTCTAAAAAACAATATTTATTTTATCCTTTCACTTTGTTCCCAAATACTATTTTGATAATAATAATAATAATAATAATGTAAATATCTAGTGCGATTTGAATCAGTCCTAGAGCTCATATTGTTCAAATTTCGAGTAATATTTGTGCACAAAATAAAATGTTCAAATTTTCCAGAACAATTTTACCAATAATCAAAGTTTGGAGAAAGATTTACTTTGACTGTTTTGCTGTTTACTGCGAATTCATTTATCTGCAGACACTTTGAAGCTTGAGAGTATCAACTACAGTTATATCTTCATAATGTACAAGAAGAGTCATCTGTAATCGATACACACACACAAAAAATATCGGCTTAAACCTCAGCAGAACAAAACATGAAACAGAGTAATTTAAAATTGAAATTTCGACTGCATTCCTTGAAGTTTTCTCTACACGAGTAGTTCCTCCGAAAAACAAGAGACCGCCCAAGTAATTTGGGTGCTGGGTATTTTGCATAAAGTGACCTGAAGTTCATCGAAACCTCATTAAATCGGTTGCATTAAGAGATGTGCAAATATTTGCCGAACCGCCAATGAAGCACTGAACCCCAGGGAGTTGGGTCACAACTGGGAGGTTTATCAAGAAGAAGAACAATATTCTGTTCTCTTCAGAGACAAGATCAGGTTCTCTTCGGCGGGAAAAAGACGAAAAACAACTTCAGTTGATTTGTTCCTACGAATAAAAGAGTTGCAGGTACAAAGGTCTTTTTATTTAATTGGTTCAAATCCCAAAATTTAACGAGTTCTCTATCTATCGCTTATGTGTCCTTTTCTTCTCTTTTAAGAGGCAAGTGTTTGGACCAGAAGAGAAAATATTAGATTAGAAATTTCAGTTTAAAATGGTTGTTGTAACGACCGTAGTAAAATTTTAGATCGTAAGTAATTATTCCATAAATCTCTCTAATTCTCTTTCTTGTGTACATAATTATTAAACTTACACTCACCTCCTCAACTCAAAGGAAATAAATACGATATTCATGTAGAATGGCGAATTTTCGGAATTTATTTCGTTAATTCCTTTTACTAGCCTAATGACTCAAAAACTGTGGAAACAAAGGATGTGCATGAATACAAAACAAAGTAAAGGAACAAATGTATGATATAGATTGAAATAATAAATACAAAGCCAATACATCAAAGGAAGACATTATCGTTTGAACAATATACATGACTAAATACTAAAAATTGTTGATAACAAATGATAAGAGGAATATAAAAACAAAGGAAATAAATTTACAAGTAAATAAATCACATGGTAATAATGAAAAAACTCAACATAAAGCCAATTCATCAAACGAAGCATAATTGTCTGAACAATCAAAATTTGATAAATACCCAATTAAAGAAATAAATCTATTATCTAATTTTGCTCCATCACTGCGGTTTAGATTCCTCCCCCTAGTGTTTCGAATGATAATGCTTTCAACAATTTTCCGGGTTTTGGATTCCTTTTCTGTGTGCAGAATATTCACTATTGAGCTAATCCGGTGGCCGAACTTTATAGAATGTTCCGCTAATTCTGAAATGTCAGTTTTTTTGTTTCTGATGTAACCCGCGTGTTCTCGAACACGTTCATGGATTGTTCTTTTTGTCTCACCCACATAAAAATTGGGGCAAGAACCACAATTTATTCTATATACTAAACCCATTTGATTTTCCTTGACAATCTGATTATACTTTTCACATAATATGTTCTTCAATTTGTTATTATAAGAAAAACCTAATTCAATACCATATTTATTACAGATTCTTTTTAACTCTATACTGTTGCTGTTTGAATATGGTATCATGATCCTATTGGACTTATGTTCACATACCTCTCTTATATTAAATTTATTGTAATTCCTTATCGAACTGTCAATAAAGGAATCACTGTAACCGTTCTTCCTCAAAACATTTCTCATGTCAGTCATGCTATTATTAAAGTCTTCTTGAGAATTCGTTGTCACATCAATTCTCCTAATGTAATTTTCAATAATATTTCTTTTAATTTGTTTACTATGGCCCGAATTGAAATTTAACACATAATCACTTCTGAAATTCTTCTTATAATGTTTTAATCGAAGATTATTACCAACTTTAGTTAATGTCATGTCTAAAAAATTTAGTTTCTAAAATAAATTCCGAAAATTCGCCATTCTACATGAATATCGTATTTATTTCCTTTGAGTTGAGGAGGTGAGTGTAAGTTTAAAAATTTTAGATTTCGTGTAACTGTTTAATAAAGATCACAACTAAAGTATATATTTTTAATTTAAAATAATTCGTTTATTTCTATAAATAATTTTTCGATTTTCAATTTATTATAATCAGTTGCTCCTGAATATTTGTGAAGAAATAATTGATAAAAAAAGAAGGTATAAAAAACGCACACAAATGAAAGGTTCACTGAGTTATTTTCGGAAAATTTTGTATCGGGAATGCAAGACAGGCCGTTTCGAGATTCCTATCTCTCATCTGTTGGGTTCACCCAGTACTCAATAGCTCAGTGGAACCAAAGGAAACATAAACAATGGACAAATGAACAAATCAATGACCCTTAAATTATAAAAACATCAAAATATAAATTAATAATAAAAAAGGGTAATAAATTAATCCTCGCTAGCTCCACGCTTAGCATATGAAGGATTAATTTGTAAACAACACATACCGTACACAAGATAATCAATTTAACGTGCGTTAAAGATAATATAATAAGAAAAGAAGGCATACGCACACAAAAAGTGTGTACTGGGCGAACGCAACCGATGAGAGATAGGAAACGGCCCGTCTTGGGTTCCCGGTACAAAATTCTCCAAAAGTAGCCCAGTAAAGCTTTATTTTGCGTGCATTTTTATGCTTTCTTTTCTTATTATATGTTAAGTTATATGTTTGTTTATCCCACACGATCTCGCAGCATATGCTTACACGTCATACGTGACGTCGGTAGGGGTGTAAACCTCAAGTGGTCTATTGACATATTTGAATATAAATCAGTAAAAAAGTCCGAATTGACATTTGCTAGTGGGCATACGAAATTTCAGCCGTTTCAGACGTCTTGAAATATGAGCTGTAGATGAACAGACTATTTTTTGTTTGTTTTTCTGAACCCCTGTTGCCAATTGCTCCCCTTCTAGGGACTTCATGGCATAACAATTTAGCTTTGTAGGAAAGTTCCATTAGGCATAAAAAGGGGAACCAAACGATAAACGGTAAAGACGTCATTAGGATGGAGGGAAATCAGTTTGTAAATATAACAATTTTCAATAAGGACCAGTATAAATCAAAGTTTTCAAACTGTTGTTATCTCAAATAAAATTTAAGTATATTTGTTTAATTACGAATGGGTTCAGTTCATTGTCATTCGAAATCCACTTGGACAGAATAAGTAGTCAACCATTAAATGATATTTGAAAAACAATACATTAATTGTTTACATACAAGAACACTGTAGCGTTCTTTTTAAACTTATAATAGTGATTTAGATAACATGATTTTATAATAAGCAACGGCATTAGGCATAACAATCTTTATCAATAAATCAAAATAAATCAAAATTATATAATTTTTTAATTATATAAGCGTTTTAAAATTAGGTCCATCTCGTAAGTTTCTCCTGAACTTTTTATTTTTAAAATCTTCATTTGTTATCAGTGTTTAAAAGCATTATCGTGTCAACAAAACCTCTTTACTCAGAAGAGGAAGGAATGTCAAGTCCCAAAGGATGTTCAGAGTTATTAATGATTATTCAAGCAGAAATATCATTTGAATTTATGATGTTACCACGAATAAACAAGACTGTTGTTTCTCTATGTTTTTAAAAGAAAATCCTTCACTTTATCAAATATTTTTGTATGACTACTAAATACTAATCATCTCCGACCTACTAATAAAAACAAAAATTATCTAACAAAAAAAATAAAGTCAGTAAATTTGAAAGAAATAATCAATACCTTGTGTAAAGGTATGGCCAGAATGTGTGAATTAGTCGATTCGTTCACTTTGAAATTCATTTATTCTGATATTCTGAACGTCAGAATAGGCATTTTTTTTTAAATTCACAGTAGGTGTTAATGATGATGATACAGTTTTTTTTGTAGGTAAGATAGATTTTTAATAAGTTTAAGAAATGTTTAACAGAAGATTCTCTTGTATTTTATTTTTTTATAATTTTTAACAATAATCTTTTGTATTGAAAATCTTTAATATTGTTTGTAAGCTTTTATCAAATTGAGTTTGAAAAATTAATACCCATAGTTGTTGTTATTTAAGCAGTTTCTCAATCCCCAGACCGATTGCTAGTGCAGTAGAGATAGGGTTATTGGAAGTTCTTTTATAACTGTTGTTCCATTCTAGAATATTGTCGCGTTGTTTAGTATTTTTATTGGAATGTAATATCTAAAATTTTATTTTGATTTTCGCTCTTCGACGGGTATTTCAATAAATTAACTTTATAAACTTAAGTCCATACCTCTTTCTTATATCGTTTCTTATCATATTATAAGATACAAAACATCTTCAACACCAAAATATATATAAAAAAAAAACCCCTATATATTTATTAATGAATTTTCGGAAAGTTCTCCTTCTTTCCTTTGTCAAGTTTTAAACAATAAAAACAATTTACAGATGTTAATTATCATGTCATATTACACATTTTAGACATTATTACAAAAAAACAATCAAAATAATACTCCTTTCATATGAAAACGAACCTTAACTTTCCATGATAACATAATTTCAAGAATTTTATTCATTATTTAAAAAAACCAATTCTTCAAATTTTGCAATTTTGTGTTTCTAATTTATACTGGATAATATTATATCTCGCCAATTTTACTGAAAAAATAAACTTTTTCTTCCTATTTCTCACTCAAGAACCGCCATGAGTTTCAATTTTTTTTTTTTTTTTGAGCTTCCCAAGACAGATTAGTTTTAAGGTCTTTATCTCTTGGATAATCCACAAAGTCACTCCCTAATGTCATTCATAAGTTTGCTAAACCATTCTAATTTTTCACTAAATTTAGGTTGTTATACTGTATTAATCCTCCAAATTGTAGGAATGGTTATAAAAAAAATGTGTAGAAAAATTATAAAAAACTTTATATTTTAGGATGAATGAAATTTTAAAGTTGCTGCAGATTCTCACAAGGAATTGATTTGCTATATGTCCGATCAAGTAAAGAACTTTGGAGAGGGAATGCCAAAATAAATTGTCTTAAATTACAGTAATCGCAGAATTCTAATATTATGCTAGAAAGCTGAAATTGTAACGGCAGATAATTTTTACCTGTATCTCTGTTGATTTTGATAGAATCAGGCCCATTGGTGCTGAAAACTATGAATATACGATTTCTAAGAGTCCTGTTATCATGATAAATGTACACAAAATACATTGAATTGACTACATGGCAACGGAATTTATTATCACTGTTTTGGTCTAACTACTTGGATCTTATAACATTACAGTCCCTACGCTGAATAAAGATCCCCCCAGAATGCAACGTAGCTTATAGATTGAGCTTTCCTGGCCGACCACTAACATTGAAAGAGAAGAGAAGCGACCTCTTCTCTTTCAATGTTAGCGGTCGGCCAGGATAGCTCAATCTATAAGCTACGTTGCATTCTGGGAGGATCTTTATTCAGCGTAGGGACAGTACACCATTTTAAATCTTCTTTCTTCAATATTCTGGTAATATTCTGGCGATATTTCGCGAAATTAAATCATTTCGCTTTTTCAAGCCTTTTCCTTCAAATTAACTTCGAGTTATGTCCTTCTGAAATACAATGTTCTGCCCAGTTTGATGTTTTTGGTTTCTTATTCCGGTATGCTGATGTATGGATCTTATGTACTTATTACTTATTACTTGGATCTTATTTGGAATTCGGAAGTTTACACGCCAACTACGCTTTTGAATTCAAAATGTTTTTGCAATGTTTTTATTTTTAAGAAAAACAAAGGCATTTAGCACACAAATATAAACAAAATGTATTTTGATTCATGTATATTTTATTAATCAACCAATTCTTTCTTTTCTTTTTTATTTGATTTTTTTAAAAATAAATCCGTTGGATATTAGTTCTAGATCTCAGTTGAGCGGCAACAAACTTTTCTTATTTATTCGTAGAATTCTGACAGATGAAAACATTTCTAAGAAACTTGAATCCCCATTGGAGCTCGTTACATTATTGAATCTACAATTTCCAAAGTTCAACAAAGCAACGATCACATAGAACAGATTTCAATCGTTTTATTTTAAAGGCTTTATGGAAAACGGGTTAGAAATTTTCAATTCTTAGAAAAAATAATACAGAAACTACTTTTATTCTAGGAAAACACTTTCTTTTCTCTCAAGTAAGGTCAAATTTGTATTTGGAAGAGCGGAAGACAAGAGAATTGCGTTTTCAGCTTATCTACCTGTAGAAAGGAAAGTTCATGTCACTACGTATATATACAGTATTGGGCCAAACAAACAGTAGTGAAAGACAGAAATTAGGAGTGGGAGTATTAAGTACAGTTAAATATCAAATCTGTTACGATTTAATATCGTAACAGATAAGTATATATAAGGTAGGTGATCCAAAGGTGGCCAGAGTGCACAAGGTGGCCATCTGCTTATATAAAAAAGTAATACACAAAATAGTCGGAATATGGCACCTGCTACTTGACAGCTGTCGCACTCTAGCACTGGCTACTGAAAACTAAGCCATTTCGACGAGACGTAGGCCATTACTGAGAAGATATTGGTTTTTGAGCATCGTTGTTCTTACTTTCCTGTAAGTAATAAATTAAATTTAATCGTGTAAAGTTTTATTAAATGCAAGTTGTTGTATATTTTATTAAAGTTCGGACACTACTCATTCAGGACGTATTGTCACGGTTTAAGAAATTCATGGTAATGACATTGTTTATTTGTGAAAACAATGTGCTGAGATGTGTACACAATGTGGCCCGCCAACCTGACCACCTTGGGAACGGACAAAATAATTGACATGAGACTGTGCACCCAATGTTTAAGATATGTCCACGAGGAGTGTGAAGGACTTACAAAAGGTGACAAAATCAAAGATTTCAAGTGTACTTTTTGCATTGACTCAGATTGAAAGACTTACACAAGGCGACAGAATCAAAAATTTTAAATGTACTTTTTTGAAAGACTTTTTTCCTCTATATTTTGTACGCAATATTTAGTATTAGGACTTTAGGCATGTGAAACTAGCAGCTAATAAAATACTGAATTTAGTCATAAAGTGTTAAGTGTCCTTTCAACCTCTGGAAAATATAATTTGTAACAAAATAAATATGTGGTCCACCTTAGGTTCACCTGCTCCGAAGGTGGCCCAGAAGTAACTTTTTAATAAAATAACTGTAAAACAAACTAAATATGTTTTAAGAAAAACAATATCAATATGTCTTGTTTAGAGACGGTTCAGGGTGATGACACCTAGATTTTTTTTTTATATTCCCGCAACTGTTAAATTACAAAAAATCAGCAAAGCTTAACTATGGCCACCTTTGGGTCACCTACCTTATTAATAGTGAAATATCAGTTACATAGTGCAGGAATATGCTAACTTATCATTATCCATCCAAAGTGTGATATAATAGGTTTTAAATGTTCGCCTGTTACGGCAGATGCCTACAGTTCTTTCTGTTCCTGCAAATTTTCTACTTTGAGATGACACGACTAGGAAAGTTTTCATAAGAAATCTGCCTGCACGCCACCGCTGTATGGCAGGTAAGCACCAAGAGAAGGCCGTGATTCTCGTTTGCTGTTTACGATTCGTGGCCGTCCCATGCTCCCTTTACGCTGTGTTAGCATACGACCTGTCGGCCGGAATCTTCGGATGACGCCAAGAATTACACTGTCACTTGAGGCACGTTTCCGAAACATGAGCTGAAACAGCTCCTTCACATATAAACAAGGCTGAGTGCGTCTTTTCATTCTAGACCGCGGGAACTGTTGTAATTTCGAATAAAAAATACCTTCTGTCCTCAGAATCATACTTGCTTCGACTGATTTAAAATTTAACACCAGTTACTATATAGTTTATATTCAAATAGACCAGGACGTTCGGACATGTCCTATTATCACGTGGGGATGTGGAATGTTTCATCACTGTTTTTCTTGCCCAATGCTATACTTCTAACAATGTTAATGAATTTTCAAAAAAGTTCACATGCAAAACTTAACATGCATGTTTTGGGAGGAGAAAGTTATGGCTGTAAAATTTTCTGCTTATGATTTTTTCCGTGCTGATCGCTACGGCGACATTTGCGCGTTATGAGGACAATCTATAAATTACTAAAATTTTTTGTTTCTCTGTCTGTCTGTCCTGCGCAGCGCAACAATGGAAAACGGTGTTTCCTTTTGCATTGTTGCGAGGAAGTCGACAAATGCAAAAGGCGCAATTGTTGTGATTTCCAATCTTCACAATTGTAGTGCAACAATGGAAAACGGGTGTTCGACAAATGCAAAATGAGCATTCTGGAACTTCAAAATGTTGCGTTCTCTCCGTCAACAATGGCGCGCGCTATCAAATGATGAGTTCATTCATTAATACGGTGTGTAGAGGGAACAATTTAAAAAATGGGACCAAACACACTATGAGAGATAAAAATACATTTAAAAAATTCATGTTCGTTACATGTTACAAGGCATCCTATACAAGCCTTTTCATCAGACTATAAATAAGTAACAAAATTAAATTAGGCCTTTACAAAGTTTGGATTACAAATATTCCATATTATAATATCAAAGTATCAAATATCAATACAAGCCAATTTATTATTAAAACAATAGATAAAAGTTAATCAAGCTGATACTGTAATACATTTTTAATTGACAATTCGGTATTGTAACATTTGTTGGATTTGGAATTAATTAATAATGATTCATAAAACTTGTCAGCCAATGTATTTCTTTTCGTAGCTGTCATTACAATGAATATGTGTTGTAATTCTTTTATTTGTCTTCTGATTAGTAATCAGAAGACTAATATTCCCGTTTAGTCTGTCCGTCTGTGGAGAAGTATCATTAAAATATCATTAAATTATCATTAATCACAACAATCACAATAATCGCAACAATTGCGCCTTTTGCATTCGCAACAAATCACATTTATAATAATAAGGAAATTAAAGCAATATCAATCATATTTTCTTATACGTATCAGAAGACGTTGCGAAGCATTGTGATTGGTTACTAATCGCTGTCCCTACCTTGTTTCATTCAATAAAGTACAGAAATAGATTGCAAGGTTTGTTTTTCCAGATTCCTCCTAACGCATTCGAACGAAACATGTGCCAGTGATACATTGTTGATTTCCAAATTTCGAGTAGAATTTCAATATACAGGGTGTTCCGTTTAAGATTGCAAAGTTGATGTCATTTCCGATTAACCGGAAATGATATTTCAAAAGGGAATACAGTGTTTTCCGTATTCTTTTATGTACCATTACTGTACCAAATTGCATTACACTATAAGGAAACATAATAAAATTTGAGGTGTAGCACAATCCTGTTATACCCGTATATATTTTTTTTTTTTTTCCTTTTGGAAAATATACTAATAGACCGATGCGAGCGTATATTTTGAGATCCAATGAGGTGCGCGAGGTATTAATATTTAAGAACTACTGGTCTCGACCTCCTAAGATACCCTTTTCTAATTGCATAGATTTGTTAGTATTTAGAAGGATAACTTAAGCGTTAAAGGAAAAAAAAATATAGAAATAAAGACTAATTATCCGTTGTATTTTTTTTAATGAAGGGTGGTTTTAATTATTAAAATTTTTAATCATATCAAGAATATTAAGTTTTCATGATGTCGTCCTTATTAAGACTTGACTTCAATTAGCTTGGCAAGGGCAGGCCCCTCTCGTGTCCTCCTTCACAAGGGCCTCTCTTCGTTCCAAGGACGGAGGCACCTGGGGAATTAAATAACTTAATTAAGTGAAAGGCGGCCTTCGCTGTACATTTTCAATTGGCTCCTCTTGTGATTCTTCTCCGCTTCTTAACATCAAATTCTGATTAATTTCCAAGTAAAATGACTTCATACATTCATATCTTGAAATTAAAATTATTTCGGCCAAAGTTTCCTTTTAAATACTTAAAGAGATTTGTAAATGACTGAAGGATAAAAATAGCAGCGTAAAAATAGAATTTCTCTCAGAATGTGTAGAAAAGCCCAGATCTGTGACGGTATTACCGTCTGCCCTATATTAATAACGAAATGCCTAGCGTACTCGAAATACTATCCATCATTTTTAAGTTACCGTATTTACTCGCAAATAGACGGCGCGGCTGGCGTTGCCACTAAGACATTGGCCTCTCACCTCTTGAGTACCGGGGTTCGGTTCTTATGTGGGTTTCGTGAGGGTGGACAATCCGTGCTGGGTAGGTTTTTTTGGAGTTCATTTGACATTTGATGACTGATTACCTGCTCATATTTTAAACCTTACATAATTATCACCTTTTAATATATAATAATTGCCGTAACAACGATAACACTGTTCTTTAATAACTCGATGGGTTCTAAGATGGCTACTCACTGGTTTTTCAATTTATTATATTTATTATCATTCATCAGCTAGAGAACCATATCTAGGATCTCAAAGAATATAAATCCGTAAAATTCATAAAAGATCTTGTAAACAGTGATACTCTATCAATTCCAGATATCCTGAGCACAGATTAATTACTAATATATTCGTATTAGTCCCGTGAATAAGCTACATCTTTGGGGCAGTTTAAGTATTAGGTAAGCATATTTTCAGCCATTTTAGACCTCCCCATGTAAGCAAAAATTAGCATACCCCCCCCTCCCTATGCTTATGTAAGATTTGCCAAATCATTAATAGTAAATAAAACTGAATAATAAATTAAAACAGACAAAATTACACGACATTCACTCCTGAATTAAAATGTAACAAATTAAATATAAAAGTACACATGAAATACTGAGGAAAAAGCCAATCTCGCGCAGCGCATGTTTGCTTGTCTTAAGTAAGCATTGTTCTGATCCCCCCTTTCCCCTTGTCAGCAAAAATAAGCGAAGCTTGAACCCCCTCCCCAACCCCTTTTAATGCTTACGTAATACACTTGAACGGCCACTATGTTAAAAATCTGCCTTCCAAAATTGGAGTATTTCTTACACTTGGAATATTATTTTGTTTAAAAAGACTATATCTTCCCATAAAGATAAGAAGTAAAAAGAGTCGGCACTCTTCTATTTGGAACTGAGTCCTCGAGATGTAAAACGGCATCAGACTTATTTGAGAATATCAACTTAAAGTTTGCAAAAACAGTCTGCAGACTATCACATCGATAATAATAGTGTAGTATATCTTTGCCTCCACTACACAGGCGGTAAATAAGTAATAAAAAAAAAAAATCTTCAAATTTTTTTATTTTTTTATTTTCTTAATTATTTTAAATTACATTTCAGTCCCGTTAGGAATAAGAATCCCTATCAAAGGGGTTCTGGAATTAAGTAGTTACAAAACAAACACAAAATATTTAAAAAAATACACAATAAAAAAGTGTAGTTAATAGATAATATTAATGTGGATTATATAAAGAAATCTCTAAAAGTTTTACCTATATAAAATTAAATAAAAAGAAAAGAAAATTAATCATAAAAGTAAACACAATTATAAGTAATATTATACCTTATACATAAAAAAACAAAAAAATAACATTTAATACAAGAAATGCAATTGAAACCTCATATATACATGTATATATAATATACACTTTTTTAAAATTTTCAATTAACCATTTTTTACAAAATTTTTTTGACTAGAGAATTATGTTCACTATTATCAAATAAATTTATATTTAAATTATTACTTAAGTTTTCAATAAAAGTTGTTATTGATAATTTTACCCCTAAGTATTTTGTACTTTACTAGATAAGAAAAAGTTCAAGTATCTAAATTTAAAATTGTAATTACTTTCCTCTTGTTAATAAATAACGTAGTTGAAAATATTTAATAACTTACCTATTCTTATTTCCTCTTATTTTGCCGTTTTAATAAAAATACTTTTTTTTTTTATCGCGGCACACCCTTTGAGAATCGCTGATTTAACATACGCCATTTGCTTTGTTAATTCATTGTCAGGAAATAGAGGATATTGTAACATTTATTTAAGATTAATAGAACTTATTATTAATTACTCAAGTAATATTATTTATTATGATAAGATTATTAAAGTTATTATTGAGTTTATTCATTTAATTTTATAAAAAGATAATTTTATTTCGTATAATTGAAAATCATGTAA
>JAFIDM010010028.1:23119835-23147242 GCA_023159025.1 Thereuonema tuberculata | reverse complement strand
AAGGCGTAATTAGGACTGAGTATGGAGGTGGGTGGGTGGTTGGAGACCAAAATAATCATGTTCATAAATTAGAAGCACTGTATCAAGTTTTAAGGAAACAAGTCCATCCGTTTTAGCGTGATATGCATATAGCCTAAGCAGAAAAGAGAAATGTCTAACAAGAGAAGTGCGTGACCTCGAACGCTGAGAACCGTATGAAAATGTGCTGAGAATATAAATCGCTCATGCCAAAAACAGTGGTTTGAGTCATTCTTATTCAAAACTACACGTCTTATCACGAGAGACATTTGAATGATCACCTATTGAAGACCGAATAGCTGTGCAACACTATCAGGTCAGTAGGAAAAGTTTGTTGTTCAGATAGCGTAATTATTTTAAGCAGAGGGAATTATAGCAATATAGTCGCGACATTGAAATATGTGTGTTTTTGGTCCTATTATACCAATATTTTGTTTCTTCGCCTTACCAAAGTTCCTCTCTTGGACCTTCAATAGGTGATCATTCAAATGTCTCTCGTGGTAAGACGTGCAGTTTTGCATGAGAATGACTCTTACCACTGTTTTTGGCATAAGCGATTTATATTTTAAGCATATTTTCGTGAGGTTCTCAGCGTTCGAGGTCATGCACTTCCCTTGTAATAGACATAATAAGAGTTCGCATACTCAGTCAATTATTGCTTAGCAATCATATTTAGGAATGAATATTGTATACTTGTTAAATTCATTGCTTCGACAGTTTTGGAGCGTTGCATTACATTATTTTCGTCACGCCCTGCGATAATGAAGTGATTTTCAGTAGCGATTCTCAGCTACATTACATATAATTACAGTAGGATTTTTTTGTATTTATTACACAAATGAGCAAATCAATTCCATTCTATTTCTTATGTAAATCATCAATCCTTTCTCTTTCTAGTATGTGCAGATAAAATGAGCATAGAATCATAAGCATTGAATTGTTGCGTTTCACTGATCCACGGTTCAATTTTTGAACAAAATTACTTCATTTAGATGTAAATGAATTAGACTTAACAGAATCTTTTTTTGGTTAAAAGATCTTTGATATATAAAATATATCATGCCAATGTTTTAATAATATCAAAGTTCATTGTTTTGTTTTTATTCTACCGCAGGGCCTTTTATATCCTAGATTTGACGTAAAATAATGATTATGCTTATATTTGTATACTAGCTGAAATACCCGTTCTTCGTACGAGTTACAAAAAAAAAAAGATGTCCTGATGCAGATGAAAAAGAAATTGAAATTGTGAGATCACTTCAAAACTTTCCCTCACTACCCACCCCTTTCTCCCCGTCTCCACACCCCTATCACATTAAATCTTCCCCAGTTGGTAAAAAATCATGTGATCATTACAAATTAATGTTATGTTCTTATTGTGCAACCCGAAAACCTCGTAGAAATATTCTTCTCCAATATTTGCTCATACCCTCAGATCCCTCGTTTATACTTCATAGGGCTCGATATCGAAAATTCGATCAAATTTTGACGAAGAACACTCATGTCAAATTTCGTGTTTCCAATTAAAGCGCTTTTATGAAATTAATGTTGAATATAAGACTTCCCACTCCTTTCCGCTCTTCTCCACACCCCTATCACTTCAAACATTCCCCAGTTCGTAAACAATCACGTCATCATTACAAATTTAAATCTATTCCGAAAACCCCGTAGACGTATCCTTCAACAATGTTTGCTAATCTCCTCAACCCTCCCCCCGTACACACCTTAGGGCTAAATATCGAAAAGCATCTTTTCAATTTTGACACAAAACACTCAGGACACCTTTCGTGTTTCCACTTCAAGCGGGTTTTGAGATACGCAAACCCTTCAAGAAAAATTCCCTCCCCCGTTTATACCTATTAGGATCCGAATATCGAAAATTTGTCTAATATTTATCGTTTCGATTTTGACAAAGAACAGAAGAGGATGCGGAAGACACATATTAGTTCTAGTTTTTGCCACCAGGTTACGTGGCGCTATTATGCACAACAACATTTTAGTTCCAATTGTTGCAACCAGGTGCATATATGGCGCTATTTTAGGGTTTTCACCTCTTTTCAACCCCTCATGGGAAGTTAATCGGAATCCCAATACCTTAATTTTTCTAAGTACAACTTAAGGAAGCTTTCTGCCAAATTTTCAGATTCTTAGCTATATGGGAAGTATGAGAATTAGATATGTCAGTGAGGGCTTTCGCATTTATATATATATATATAAAGAGAGAAAGAGATAGAGATTAATATAAAATAGCAAATCTCAATATTCAAATAATCCACTATTAATTTCGACGTGTTCGATATAGATGATTTAGGATACAACCATAGAATTTAATTTGCTGTGATTTTTTTTTTTTGTAAATCATTTAATGGATCTTGGTTTTTATAATTTTTTTAACATTTTCATTATCTTTCAATTCTGTCTACGTTAAGTTCCTCTCAAATTGAAAAAAATGACTGTTCTAAGTTTCATTATTTTTATTATTAATATTTGAAAAACACGCCAATATGACTTCCTTTCGTTTCTCTTTCTTTTCTTTTATATTTTTATTTTTTGATGTTTAATTATTAATCTTCTCTTTTCCATGAAGGCAATTTGCCAAAATCATTCCTTTATTAACAAACTCAATGTTAATGCATCTTTTAAAAAACCACATAAAATTCGACGTTGGAAAACACACCTATTGCAATTGTGTTTGTAGATTAATGCACGAATTACATTTCTGCGAATTTTCGGGGATATATTTAGCCGATTTTTATTAGGAAAGTTAGGCTCATAAAATTGGTGTGTGCTGTCTCTTAATAACTTTTGAACCAATGAATGGAACGTCCTGAAACTTACGTCCATATATCTACTTTTTTTTTTTTTAATTTTTTATTTCAAAATTTCTTCGAAGGAGTCTACGGAAAAATTTGTGAGTAAATTAGACAAAATTCAAATTGGAAATCACCAGAACTGAAGACAATTAACTCACTGACCAACAATGAATTTTTAATCAGTGTTCAACAATGAATCGTAATTATTTTTGTAATTCAGTTTTTGAATTCCACGTGCTCTGATTAAAATTAATTGGATTTAATGAATTTTCAAAAAATGGAAAATCCATAAGATTTATTTCTACTCCATTTACCAGTAGTTTACAAATACATTAGTTCTAGAACTGTGATAAAACATTGAAAAACGTTATTTTTAGGCTTCTGATACAAGTATTCCCGGTTTGTCCGTCCATCTGTGAACAAGTATTATTAAAATCTCATTAAATTCTCATTAGCTCAACAATCACAACAATCGCAACAATTGCGTCTTTTGCATTCGCAACAATCAATTTGTAATACAGCTCATCAACAAATGCAATCCCATTTATAATAATAAGGAAATTAAAGCATTGTGATTAGTTTACTAATCGCTATCCCTAGCCTATTTTTTTTTTTTTTTTTTAGGAATATTAATCTTATATTGTTTAAACATCAATAGGTGAGACCAAGTGTTTATTAAGTGACATCCTAGAACAGCTGTTTCACGCTCTTTAGCGATCATCAGCTAGGAGTAGTCACCAATAAACATCGAGGTCTCAGTACAGAGGCCAATAGGAACAATTGTCGGAATAGCTTTGGTACCTTCAAGACTAAAATAAGCAACAATAAATTAATAAAAAAAGAATTTTTGTTGCCTATTTTAGTTTTGGAAGTACCATATCGATTCGAACAATCATATTGTTTAAATCTTTAATTTTTAGTGGATTTTGCAATCTGAGAGCGTCTATATTTATACGTTCGTTTAGAATAGAACCTATTTCAGTAAAACTTGGCACATGGAATTTCTTGTAAAACTTCTCGATCAGTTTTGGCTTCATTTCCTTTTTGGACAAATTATCTCCATTTTAAACCCTCCCCCCGTTTTTTTTTCCTTAGAGATCTTAAACAACTTTCTCCATGTGTTTGGGAATTTTGTGCTGGGAGTTCTACACTTCCGTGATATTAAACAAATAGCATTCTATAAAATATTTTTTTTTTCCAAACTACATATGTTATATTAAATTGTTAAAATTAAAATTAAGGAAATTGAAAAAGACCTTTTACAGGTGTTCCATTACGTCTTTGACTTAAAAAAGTTGTGAACAGCATGAATTGAAATAATGAAATAATAAGACCCGATATATAAATAATACCGTATTGGCCCAAATATAAGACGGCATTTTTTTCCAAAATCCCATCCACCAAAGTACTATTTCGTCTTATATTCGCAACCAAACTTGGAGCGCGCACGAAACCGAAACCGAAACCAAGCGTGCTCTGGCGCTGAAGCAACACCACCTGGTGGCGTTGGCTGAAGTCGATCGTAGGCCTAACCAACATGCTCCAAAATAAAAAAAAATATATATTCTACTACGCTTAGTGGTGTTGTACTTTTTTGCAAAAATAGTTTAATTTAATTTCATAAATGACATTAAGCCTATTACTGGAACCAAAAGTATTAACGATTTCATCATGAACTGGATGTGGGAAGATAATTTGTCAACAAACTTTTTTTTAAATAATTTACTAGAAATATTTGTCGTATTACGCCTCGTTAATAGATATAACGTCTTATATTCGCGACCAATAGTTTTTTATCAAATCGGAGCTCAAAAAACGCCATTCGTCTTATATTCGAGCCGTCTTACATTCGGGCCAATACGGTAACAGAATATAACAACTGAAAACAAAGAAAGCGCATCTAGACATCACATTGTTTATTTTTTTTCATACCCGCTTGGATGTATATTTAATCCTCTTTTTCATAGAATAAATACTAAACACCCGCTTCTATTCATGATCCTAATTTATTATAAATTTCTTGCAGCAACGACATATTTTTCTAAAGTTATTTCTGTGGCTTGATATTTTCAATCAACATCTGCATCACCACAAATGTTAAACACATGTATTGTTGTTTACATATACTTTGACTTTCGTTGCCTGAGGCTTCCTTGATATTTTCACGTTTACACGATGTTTATTAATTCACAAATATACGACGTAGTTGACTTAAAAGTTTGTGTAACGCAAAAGAAAAAGAAAACTATCATTATAAATTTTGGGTCATGTCAGGACTAACATTTTTTTAAGTCAAACAATTGTTCTTCCTCATTTTCTTCGGTGAAAACTTTATTTTGTTTGATTTAGTTATTATATATTTTAAAAATGCAGATTTGCTTTCTCCAGTCTTTTCGTAATTTCTGTAAGTTACACTCATAAAATAACTCTTGAATCAGTGAATGGGTCATCTTAAAACTTATATATTTACGAAGAAAAGAGGAATCTTAGCTTTGGCATATTTAGAAATTTTTCCTTTTGGTTTCTTCTCAATGGGAAAAATTTTTTACAGAAAAGTTTTAAAAAAGAAACAATTAACTTCAAATGTCAACAATGGGTTTTTATTGACGTCGAACAATAACTCATTTATAATCCATTTACATTTCCGCGTGTCTGAGCACGGTACTGCCTTAAAAAATGCCAATAAGGATGTCTCAGATATTGCAGAACATTGTATTAATAAAGGACATGTTATGAAGGACTATGTTAAAATTTTATATAAGGAAACAGATTTAAGTCTAAGAAAAATATTAGAAAGTTGTGAGATAAAATGTACAAAAGGAACTAATTTTAATAGATATGAAGGGGCTAAAGTAGACCCTTCTACGATTATATTATTAAAGGACTTAATTAAAAAAGATATAAAAAAAGTGGTTAATATTGATGAATTTCATTATTGAAATGTTTTTTGATTATTGGATTGTTAGTTAATTTAAAGGATTCAAAATATCTAAGTTATCTTATTGTAAACAAGAATTGATGTATCTATGTGTTATGTTGTTAGTTCATTTGGATTATTTGTTTTTTCAAAAATTGTAAGGTAATGTAAAAGCATAATTGCTATTTCATATTGTTAAAACAATTGTAAATTATATCAACATAGTGTTCATGTTTATCACTAGTTTGTATTGTTGGTTATTCCAAAAAACTAATTTATTGTTACATTTCGCTTGAAGAAGGGATGACGTATCATCATCCCGAAAATTCCGAAAAGTTTTTAAATAAACTACATGTTATGGAGATGTGGTGTTTTCTTTTTGATTAATTGGGTTATCTTGCTTGGCAAATACAGTAGAGCCCCGATTATCCGCGGGATTGAGTGGCAAGGGCTTCGCGGATAACCTGAAAAAAGACTAAAAATGAGGTGTAAACACGAAAAAAAAATATTTCACCATTAAGAACTACGTTTTATTGTACAAAAATAATATGTAAAACTTTTAAAATATATACAGTAAAGCAGAAACCTTTGCTCTACGTTTGCATTTACAAATTCCGAGAAGGTCTACAGGATCACGATGCGCAATAAACCTGTCAGTAATTTTCGATCTTCGCACTGTATTTATTGTATTTTCCCTGTTGTTGGCTTGGATTAAAATTGTTTTTTTTTTTTTTTGAGGTTCGTAATTAAAAAATTTTTCATCATCCGCTCGCGGATAATCGGGGCTCTACTGTAATTATATTGAGAACTTAATTCATTTTCAACAAACAAAAAAAAAAATATGTATCTTACTACTCAGACCATTATAATTACAAATATAAATCTTTCTTTCGCATTGTTTAATTACAAAAAAAAAATCTAAGAAAATTAGGCTTTAAATTATTTTAGGGACTTGATTTCTTCAATTCATTAGCATTTCCCCATTTTATTGAACTTTTATGGGAAGATAGTTTTTTTTCTATTGTAATATAATTTCGAAATTCATTTAAATAGAAAAAATAAGCTTCCAATAAAGCTTTCAAAATTTTTTTTTGGAAGTTTTATGTAATTTTTATTAATTCAACATTAATTGAAAACGTTAATTTGCGAAATGCTAAAAGTTGTATTATCTGTAAATTAAACTTAAATATTAAAATATGTATTAAAATATGTAAATATTAAAAAAATTGTATAAAAATTGTATAAAAAATTTGAAAGTTTTATTGGCATCTTATCTTTAACTAATACAGATGTATTTGTTAGCGACAGATGTTAGAATCTAAAAACGGCATTCAAATGAAATTGATTATTCAGGTATTGGATTCACTGCTGTTTCAGAAATAAAAAAAAATGCAAAAATCTTATTTTTCTAAAAAAAATTATTATTTCCCCCTTTTAAAAAAAATATTAGTTTTATTTATAAAATGACATAATACTAGTTTTGACATAATTTGCAATCCTAATTTGCTGCGTTTTAATTATATTCAAAGTAATATTAAATTTTTGTGAGTGTTGTATATAATTGTAATTTTATTTGAAAAAGTGTAAAAAAATTACATAGACATTTTTATAAAAAATTGTGCCGCTCTCGCTGGCACATGGATTTTCTCACTGGTTTTTTTCATTGGTGAGTTTTTCATTGTGTATTTTTTCCTTTGAGGCACCACTGCGCTTCCGATGTATTGTGTAATTTTGTATTTGAAATTTATATCTTAATTTTAATATCCTACAATTCTTAAGTAATTGTTTATTTTAAAGCTTAATTCCATAGTAAGAAAGTTTTTGTGAATTAACCAATGCTTTTCCAGAGTCAGTTTCAGTGAAAATTAATTTAATCATAATCGTCGTTTTGATGGACAGTTATTATGACTGACGAAGCATTATTGATTACACATTATGAACATTTATAATGTCAATACCTTTCACAGTTTCAGTAACACGTGCTCTCAATATCCACTTATTAATAACTTGCTAAATCTGAAGACCTGTGCTAGTTGTAGACCACTCTTGTTTTATCGGACAAACAGGACCGAAAAGCTTTTTTTTTTCTTTTTTTTTTTGTGGGGACCAAAAAAATTAGCCCGGCCCTAAAAGTATCAGTAACAAATTTATCAATTTATGAATTTATCAAATTTATGAATTTTATCAGTAACAAATAGAATTATAAATTCCATATATGTAATTTATTTTATTATTAGTAAAGATTAGCTGTAACTTAAGTCCATATTCTTCCTTTTAACGTTTCTTATCATATCATATAATATCCAAAACATCTTCAACAGCAAATATATAAATATATTTTCTATATAAATATATAAAAAAAATATATATTTATTAACGAATTTTTGAAAAGTTCTTCTTCTTTCCTTTATCAAGTTTTAAATAATATAAACAATTTACAGATGTTAAATATTTCAAATCACACATCCTGGACATTGTTACAAAATGACAATCAAAATTATACTCCTTTCATATAAAAACGAACCTAAATCTTCCATTATAACATAATTTCAACAATTTTATTCATTCTTTAAAAAACAATTCTTCAAATTTTACAATTTTGTTTTTCTTATTTATATTAGATAATATATTTCAAGCCAATTTAAACTGACTCTTTATTTATTTCTAACCCTTCATTTCTATTGATATTTTTTAAGGATGTTAAAAAAGTTGTGCTGAAAATCGTCTCTTGTCTTCAGAGATGTAATTTTCGCCAACTGTAATATTTTTATGATCTTAGTCAAGTGATTGAGATGCTATGATTTCTGCTGGCTTAAAGCTTACAGGTTGTTTCTCTATCTTAACTTCTTCTTCTATTACATAACATAAAATCTTCTTTATCTATTTCTTCTTCTTTATTTATTTATAATATTTCACTAGGCTTAAATATTGGCGATCTTCTTCAGACAAAACATCTTCATTTCAAAATAATAAACAACAGCCAACAAAACAATAAATATAACAGTATGCCGTGAAAGAATACAATACAATAAACTGCATACATTACATGAATTTCTGTATATTATTAATATTGTGTTTGTACAAATTTACTAAACAATCATTAATAAAATAAAATAGGCCTAATAATAAAAAAAAAAATAAAAAAAAAAACGCTAATAGTAGGATTCTTTAAAATCCTGTAATTTTTCTTTTTTTTTTTATATTTTTGTAATATCTTTCAGTGATCCAAATTTAGATTGCGATCTGATGATGTTGGGACACAATGCAGAACACTTTCCCTTTTATTCCCAGAGATAAAAATCAGATAAAGTAAGAGATAGCGCCAAATCTCTGGGTATCCAGCTGCCCCTGAAACAATATTTATTTAGTATCCAATTACATAAATATATTTTCAAAATGGCGCTTGATATATGGCGTTACTAGTCGTAAGTGGAAGTGAGCAACCTAGTGTCAGTCGATGGCTTATTATATTTGAATAATGTAATTGAGGAATGTTCCATTTCAATTCCGTGTATCTTAACATATAGATTGAAAGTTAGATAACAATTAAAAAATATTGAATAATACTGAAAATATTAATAATTACCTTTATGAATGTATTTATACATATACTCATATACTCTATGTATATATTCTCTCTCTCTCTCTCTCTCTCTCTCTCTCTCTCTCTCTCTCTCTATATATATATATATATATATATATATATATATACACTATCCTACAGTAATGGACCGGACACCAGTATATTCACATAAAATCAGACGAGATCGTCAAATTGCATGTGCGCACGTGATCAGGCAAAGTCCATTCAGATAGTTGCTACGGAAATATCTGTAGGAAATATCTGTCGAATATTGAGAAGAATATGCCGAAATGCAGGGAACTTAGTGACTTTGAAAGAGACATTATAGTTGGCTGTCACATTGCTGCCATATCTATTCGTGCAATTTCGGCGTAATTATCACAGCCACGTTCAACTGTTGGTGATATCATCAAAAAGTGGAAGAATACGGGCGTTGGGGCACGAACATTGGTAGTCCCCGGAAACTGACCGAACGCGATCGACGCGTCCTGAAGCGCGAGGTTCGTAAGAACCGCAAAAAAACCCTCCGAATCATAAACTGTGAGTTTCAACAGGCATAAGGGATTACAGTTCATCAGAATACGTTGCGGAAGGAATTGAATGCCCTTAAAATCCACGGATGTGTTGCCAAACACAAACCACACATCTCATCATTCAACAGAGCCGCCAGACTCAAGTGGTGTTTGCAATGTCACAACTGAACTGTAGAGCAGTGGAAAACAATTTTATGGAGTGTAACGTGCCTTATCACCTTATACTCTCTTCCAGTCGGATGGATGTGTTTGGTGTGGCGAATGGCAGGCGAACGTCCTTTACCCGTTCCAACTGTGAAGTTCGGCGGTGGGGAAATCATGCTGTGGGGGTGATATGGTCATGATATTCTCATGATATGGCATGGGACCATTGCATGTTCTTGCGGAAATCTTGAACTCCGTAGGCTACAAGGACATTTTGGATAATCGGGTTGTTCCTGCTCTCTAGTAAATGCTTGTAAATGATAATTGTTACTTTCAGAACGACAATGCTCCATGCCATGTTTCAGCCTCTGTCCAGCAGTGGTATACAGAGATGACTGTAAAGCGGCTTCCACGGACTGCTCAGAGTTCCTACCTAAACCCCATCGAACTTTTATGGGACGAGTTAGAGCATCGATTGAGGGCCATGGAACCATGTCCGACATCTACAGCTGCACTGGCCATGTTCTTGAAGAAGAAATGGACAAAAATACCCATAGCTCTGTATCAAACCTTGTGGAAAGCATGCCCCGCAGGATGGCTACATAATTTCAGCACGTGGGGGCCCATCCCACTCTTAAATCAGGTACACTTTCACATGTTTCCAGTAATGCTCACTGTCCGGTCCATTAGTGTAGGATAGTGTATGTATATATAATGTATATTTAATGTATATAACTTTATAATGTTAATATATATATATATATATATATATTTATATATATTTACTCTATATATAAAAAAAAATGCCGTGCTGGCGTGGTCGTGCGGTCTCGGCGGCAGCCAGCCGTGGCGACCAATGCGCCAGTACCTGGGTTCGAATCCCGGCAGTGGCATGGCTGTTTCAATTTCCTTTCCTGTGTTGTCCAGCCTCTTCTTCACTTTCTCTTCGGTCTGACGTCATTCCTTAACGGCGTCCTGGGGGCAGGCAACGGGAAACCACCCCCAGTATCTTTCCTCAGGTGTTTCTAGGAGATCCATGTGAGACCTCCATAGAACTGGACCTGTCTTCGGACAGAAAACTATGGATGGATGGATGGATAAAAAAATATATTAACATTATAAAAGTAATAGTAAATTATATCTTCTCAAACATCTGCATAATCTAAAAATTCTAAATTTTTAATTAATAAGATGGAATTGACGTTCTATATACCAATTTCTTCTAAATAAAGAAGGTAGAGATAGCAATTAGTAAACCTATCACAATGCTTCGGCACGGCTTTTGATACGTAATTTATGTTGAATTATTGCTTTAACTTCCTTGTTATTATAAATGTGATTGCTGCGAATGCAAAAGGCGCATTTTTGCGATTATTGTGATTGTTGATGAGCTGCATTTTAAATGTGATTGTTGCGAATGCAAAAGGCGCAATTGTTGTGATTGTTGAGCTAATGAGATTTTAATGATACCTGTTCACAGAAGGACCGACAAACCAGGAATATAAGGCGTCTGATATTTGTATCAGAAGCCTAAAAAGAAATGTTATTGCTGTTATAAATAATAGATTCCTTAAGGAAATGTCAGCTTTGGTTTCTATCCTTTCTGATAATATTTATTGCACTTTAAGAACTTGAAGTACTCTCGCACTTATGGAGAAGTACTTCAAATTAAAAACCACAACCAAAAAGCCAAGGAAACATTCAATTTGGCAGTTGTGTCGCCAACCTGACCAGAAAGATAAACACACGTAAAGCACAGTGTTGTATAGGGCAATTTCTTTTTTTATTATTTGACAATTTTATTCTTTTTTGTTGTTGGCTTTGAAGATGGTGGTTTATTGAGGTTATTTAATTCTTCAGTTGACGAAATGAAATTGGAGAAGATAATAACTGGAAGGATGTTTTTTGAAAAAATGCCCTTACCTTATTTTCGCTTTGGTTTCTTAATTATACTCTATAATAGCTAAACGGGGGGACTACATAATTGGACTGATAGTTCTAGATGTTTACCTGAAATCTTTATCAATTCCCTGTTACAAAGATCCTTATTTCCTGTCCTTCCCGTCACTTTTTTCTATTCCATTTATGTCATCTAGAACATTTTTTTTTCTTCCCAGTCAATCTGTTCGCTGTAATAATGTTGACTTCTGATTAATTTATGAATTAAGATAAACGTCGCCAAGCTGTTGGCTCATCTATGAACTCCTAATAGATTTGCTGAGTTGTGATATTTATTATAATGGATGAAATTAGGAATTTATGTTATTAAAGTTTCTACTTTTATTTGTGATTCAAAAAATATTAAAATAAACAATGATTATTTTTTGATTACAGCTAGAAACTAACTGTAAAAAAAATTGACTAAAGTTATCATTGCAGTATAACTGAAAATTTTTATTTGTTTTAAAATTAATCAACTAAGAAGAAACGAAGTAATTTAGAAAAACAGGAAAAACAAATTATTTTTTTAAAGTGTTATTTAATATTTATAGAAACTAGTCGGCTACCCGTCGCTTCGCTCCGGAAGCCTCGCGTATGTAACGGAAAACAATTTGTTATTTATTAAAAAAACACACACACACAAATTACATCAAGTAAAATAAAACTAAAATTTTTTTAAAGTTTTTTTTTATTTTAATTTTTGATGTATATATTCTCTCAATTCACGACTGCTTTTAGAATCAGCGTGTGAATCATATATCTGTGATATATTTTTATTTTTTATAGAGATTAGAAAGTAATCCTTGTGGTCTAATGCTTAAGACGTCTAACTTCGGAGCAGAAGGTTGCATGTTGGATTCCAGTAGATAACTTGTAGAAATTATTTCTATTTTTGTAAATTACAATAATTGCACCAGACCGAAAGAGAAATAAAAGATTTTCGTAATATAGATACAATTTTCAGTCGCTTTTGAGCTACAAATAGTGAGCTTTCAGTATTCTACTTAATAGAAATAGTGCTTCTTTCTTTCTTGAGTCTCTTTTTTTTTATTTCCATTGATACTTTACAGTGGTTTTTGAGTTAGAAATAGTGATTGTTTTTGAGTAACGAATAGCGATTTTTCAGTATTCTACCTAATAGAAATAGTGATTATTTTTTTTTCTGTTCTTTTTTATCCAATTCCAATTGATACTTTTCAGTGGCTTTTGAGTTACAAATAGTGAAAATTATCTGTATCTATTAGCTAGGCCATCAGATTGTTCGATATAGATATTTGAAGAAGAGATTTCAGATTGACGTTAGTTGATATAGATGATAAATGAAGATCATAGCTTGTATATGAAATTCTTCGCAACAAATTGATTGTGAGTATTCTTTAGAGTGAAGATAACCAAATTCTGTTGAATTGTGACTGAAAGACCTAAAGTTGTATGTGAGTTAAGACAATGTTTACCAATTATATGGCAACTTTATTTAGAGTTTGTCCTTGAGCTTTATTGATAAATATCGCATAAGAAGGTCTGATCGGAAATTGTTTTCTTGTGAAAGTGAATGGAAGTAGATTACCGCATGGTTCCATAGACATCCTATGGATGAAAACAAAATCTCCTTTGTCAGTTCTGTTATAATTTCGGTTTCTATGAGATCATTATCGAATGAACAGCATTTAAGTTGAGTTCCATTGCAGTATGCAAACTTGGGATTGATGTTTCGCAACAATATTATTGGAGATCCAATCTTCAATGACAAACGATGTTGAGGAATTCCGCTGAGATTCAATGCGTTCAGACACTCGGGCATATAGAGATGTTCGTGTGGTGGATTATCAGAAGTGTCAATTTTATTCGCACTTGTATTGTATGCTCTGTAGTCTCTCCTTGTATTCTTAGACTTATCATTCGATTGATGTTATCGACACTCTCGTTCATCTCGTTTATCCAATTCCAATTGATACTTTTCAGTGGTTTTTAAGTTACAAATACTGATTTCTCAGTATTCTACCTAATGACGTACTGCGTCTTTCTTTTTTGACTTTCTTTTTAATTACAATTGTTACTTTTCAGTCAAAGTCAGTTCAGTTTTGACGGATAAGTCAAAAAAGCAATATGGAGAGAGTTGAAGTTCCCATGACCTAATGGGTAAGATGTCTGACTTCAGATCAGAAGGTTGCAGGTTCGATTCCTGTCGTAGATATTTCATTGAAAAAATTCTTTCTATTTTTCATTCTCACAGAAAACTGCGCCGGACAGACAGACACACAGACAGACAGACAGACAGAGAAATAAAAGATTTTAGTAATATAGATTGTTACTTTTCAGTCAAAGTCAGTTCAGTTTTGACAGATAAGTCAAAAAAGCAATATGAAGAGAGTTATAGTTCCCATGGCCTAATGGGTAAGATGTCTGACTTCGGATCAGGAGGTTGCAGGTTCGATTCCTGTCGCGGATGTTTCATTGAAAAAATTCTTTCTATTTTTCATTCACACAGAAAACTGCGCCGGACAGACAGACAGACAGACAGAGAAATAAAAGATTTTAGTAATATAGATTTAAAGTGTGTGAAATTAATGGTGTAGTTTTTTAAAAAAGACCAGATACACAATAATTAAGAAACATAAAAACACATTAAAATCTCTACCAGGTTTCGATCGGACGTGCCGATCTTTTTCACTTGAAAAGTAATTACTCAGATTACTGCAACGTCAATTTACCCCTATAAAATTCTCAAAATTGTAAGTCTCCGCGCTCCACCGATTAAGAAGTACTGCAATCAATTTTTGTTGTAGCATTAAATGTAATTATGCTGCTTTTAAGGAATAAACCCTCACAGATCACTTGCAAACATGGTATAATTAATGGATGAACTAAAAAGTTTTTACAGACTTAAATAAATAATTTACTTAAAATTTTAGTTATGGAGCAACAATAAAGAAAATTTCAATTGCACAATGGAAGGCGTTAAAAGTAAAAGATAGTATGCAGACAAATTTATCTATGAAAGGAGTCATAAAAAATATACATTTTAAGTAATAATAACATTATGTATTTGATCATCTCCAACGAGACTTTCTGCATAACCTATTTCTAAGCGGATGAGACTGCAACTGAATCTGCAAAAATGAAATATTTTGTTCCTGTGTCCTTGTGTTTAGTTGACAAAAAACATCGGGTCAAAGAGTTCGAAATTGCTGTAATGATAACTTTGAACGTGATTTATTTAATTAAACATAAGAGACCACAATGCACCTTTACACATATAATATATTAACTAAAATTAAAACAAGGCGACGTTTCAAAGTTCCAGTATTCGAACTTTCTCGTCAGGCTTTCTATAATAAATAATTAAGAGAGCTAAACCTGAAAGAGAGGGGAAGGATAAAATTAATAGGGAAGAAGAATAAATTTTATTATTAAATCATGAATTTAATAAAGAGGCGATTGTTAAAGAAGGGTATATAAGATAATATAAACCTAAATATTAATATGTAATTAAAGTTGAGAATACTACTACTAATGATAAAATAAATGAGTACAATTTATAAGATAATTTAAAGTAAGTCTTTTAAGTAGAAATCCTAAGAAAGGACATAGTTTCCCAAGAGAATCAAGATTAAGATTATATGATTAATGAAGGTGTTATTTGCATTTTGGATTTGGTTAATATTAATGGTTTTTGAAGTAATTGAAAATAAGTATAATTAAGATTGTAAGAGTAAAATAAAAAGCAAAGAAAGTTAACATTAATTTATTACTGATAAAATGTGGATGAAAGTATGTAATTTGATGAACTATAAAGCAGTGAAAGAACCATTGCTTGTTCAGGGGTTTGTGCTACGTTGGAATGAACAGTTAAAATAACAAAAATGTTCCAGAATTCTTCTTTTCGATGTGATTACGAGAGAAGAGGAAGAATATTCTCTATAAAACATTATGATAAACGAAATCCAACCAACAGAATAACAACCATTGAAAAAGGCTAAAGTTACGATTGTTTTAAATTTACGACTGTTATGCTTTAGGTAAATTAAGTAAGTTTTGTTTATTTTTTTTAGTTTTGTTACTTAATTTTAATTTATTAGCAAATTCTCGTTATTGCAATTCAAATACAATTAAATTATGAAGGTGGTAATCATAACGACCCCTCAAAAACTAAAGAACAAAAAATAAGAACAATAAATGTGGAATATAGCGTGTTTTTATTTTTCGTTCTTTAGTTTTTTTAACGGTCATTATGATTACCACCTTCAGATTACTTTTCCCATATTAAGCCTTTCGGATTTGGTACTTGGCTGAGTAGCCTTGGCTGACGAGAGCATAAGAAGCTTGAAACGGCCGCCTCACGATCTCAGCTTAACCCAAAAGGCATTTAATTTTATTAAAACTATTTTATGTTTCAATTTTAAAACAACTTTATAATTTATTACTTCCTTATAATTTGCCTTTTTATTCAAAATTTCCAACTGAAACAATGTCCTTAAATGTAAGCAATCTGACCGTATATTTCACTGTTTCTCCCCAACGGCGCATCGTGGCAAAATAGATTTTGTTTGTTTGTTCCCCTTCGCATTCATTCCATGCACCATACATACACCTTTGGTTACAGCAAAACTATAAAACATATAACGAATAAAGTACAGTTGACTCGCGATAATCCGACATTTGACAGTCCGACACGCTCGGTAGTCCGATGCAGGTTGGTTCGAAACCCGACCCGATTGAGACGGTCACGGAGGTGAAATGCACAATCACTTGCAATGAAGGTTTGTCGGCTGCAAACACTTTGATACGTTGGTGTTAGGAGTGGTAACTCGACTTCGAGAACAGTTTAATGTTAACAGATATTCAAGAAAAAACTATGACAGACTCTTTACGTAAGAAGAAACAAAAAACGATTACAGATTTTTTTTAAGCAGTAAATACATATGTACGTATTTTTATTTTTTATTTTAAGACGTAAAATTATATTTTACATTTATACTGTAATTTTATTTTTTTAAGACATAAATACAGTAATAAATTAGTATTATATACATACATATTCATTTGTGTAAAACTATGCCTAATGAGTTTTTTTCTTTTATATCCTCAATGGCCGTAAAATATGTACTCAATATGTATTGTAACAATATACGTACTGTAGTACGTACAGTACTGTATATACACAACAACTTAAATTTTCTTGCCTTAAAAGTCAAAATTCAGTTTTAAAAAATCAACCTTTGGTAATCCGACATTTTTGATAATTCGACACCCCCTCGGTCCCGTAACTATCGGATTAGCGCGAGTAACTGTAATTAATAAATTAAATCATCTGTTAATTATTCAAAATTTAGTTTAAGAAATTAGTTACAAGAAAATTTAAGTATATTTTCTGTTCTTCGCAGCCATCTTTTAATTATTGTTGAAGATATAATCATAATTTCCCGTTATTAATATCGAGTTTGTTTATTTCTTTGAGTTTATCTCAATTTCATTTCAAATAAGTGTTAGCCAAATCGTTATCTTCGATAACAATTTTACAACTATGACAATCTTGAAATAAAACAGTACAATTTAAAGATAATCAATACAAGAAAACATTTCTTTTCAACATTTAACGGTTTTATTATAAAAATATATATATACACACTAAATTTAACCAAAATACAACGACAACTGTACACATGTAATGAACAAACATCTCTCTTAACATCGTCACGTCAACATCTTACTAAATGTTCTTAATAGAATGTTGTCAATTCATCGCCTTCATAAACAATGCTGTTACAAAATTAACATTAAGTTGTTTGTTCCCGATAACAATGAAAGTTAATATTTTAGTTCATTATTGTAATTAAGTAATAATTAATATTAAGATTAAATAAAACTTGAACAAACAGAATAATAATAATAAAAAAAAAAAACCCGCCAAAATAAGAATGTTGAAGATGAAATAAAAATCATTATTATTTTTTTTTTCTTTATTAAGTTAAATGAAATGGAATAAATATATTTGAAATTTTGCTTGAAGTATAGCTTGTAAGCTATTAGTCTTCTTTTAAATTTTTCTACAAATTTATGAATTACATTAGAGTTTTTTTTCTTTTTTTTGAAATGTCTGTTTTCTGCTACACAATTTATTGATTGAAATATTGGAAGAACAGAAAGATACTGTACCTGAGGATGACGTCACACGGCGGGAAACAAGTGAAGGGACCCGGATTGAGTCTAAAATTAATATGTCCTATTTGAAAAAGTATCCTATCAAAGAGGAACCGCGAAGAGCTAACTGCCTTCTCACGCGTCGCGATATAAATGAGAGACTTGGCATCTGTTGCATTAGATCCCCTCCCCACCCCCGCATCCACTGGGTGGATTCCCCTCCGTTTTTCTGGATTCCCTTTCGCCTTAGCCAATGACTGCAGCTCCCCTTCTATCAAGGGGCCTCGGATGACGTCATAGTCTGGTCTCTAAGCAACCAGCTAGGCGTCGCTCTTCCTCTGCCATGCGTACTAGCCTCCTGACTATATCAGATTCAAGATGGCGACGGCAATGCAAGTACGAATGCCGTCGTCTGAGTTTTCCTAAATACACGTCAACCGTCCGCCGCCGCTTTCAACGGTTTCCCGGCTCATGGTACGGTGCCGGGCGTCGCGCCCGCGAAACTAGATCACCGCCGAGGTTTCCGTTTCTTCCCTCTCCTGTTCGTGGAGCACCAATTAGTGGCACTGCTATGGGCGGCGACCTTGCCCGGTCGTCGCAATGAATAAGGGATAACGCCGTCGTCGCCAGCTTCGCCGTGGCAGTGAGCTGGATGTGATCGATTCTCTTGTAAAAGAACACTCGCACAAGGCACGGGAGAACACTCTCTCTCTCTCTCCCACTCCCACGCACGTTTGCTTGCATCCTCGATAGTTCACTTCCACACGCGCTGACCGCATCCTTCAACGGTTAAGGTACATAGTGCGTTGCGTCGGCGAAGCGACAGCACCAGCCCGGAATTTGATTCGCGGAGCTGGACTGCGCCTTCCCGTAGGTTTATGCAGTAACGCCGAGCCTCCGTCCGCGGCAGAGCCATGGCCTCCGTGGCAGCGTGGCTCCCGTTCGCGCGGGCGGCGGCAATCGGGTGGGTTCCCATTGCCAACAACCCTCTTCCTGCTCCCCCGATACCCAAAGACAGAGCCAGGCGCGATGACGAAAAACTACTGATCAACGTGAGCGGACGCCGCTTCGAGACATGGCGGAATACGCTAGAGAAATACCCGGACACGTTGCTCGGATCTAATGAAAAGGATTTCTTCTACGATGAGGATACTAAAGAGTACTTCTTCGACCGGGACCCCGATTTGTTCCGGCACATTCTGAACTACTACCGCACGGGCAAATTGCACTACCCGAAACACGAGTGCCTAGCGTCGTACGACGAGGAGCTTGCCTTCTTCGGCATCACGCCTGATGTCATCGGCGACTGCTGCTACGAGGATTATCGCGACAGAAAACGGGAAAACGCAGAGCGGTTGCTGGACGACCGCCTGTCGGAGAATGGCGACGACAAGGCGGCGGCGCAAGGTACCATCCGCCAGCGCATGTGGCGGGCGTTCGAGAATCCGCATACGAGCACAGCTGCGCTCGTATTCTACTACGTGACAGGCTTCTTCATTGCCATCTCGGTGATGGCCAACGTGGTGGAAACTGTGCCGTGCGGCATAAGGGCCGGGACAAGCCGGCAGTTGTCGTGCGGAGAGCGCTATAAGATAGTTTTTTTCTGCTTGGATACGGCGTGTGTAATGATTTTCACCGCCGAGTACCTTTTGCGGCTTATTGCAGCGCCTGACCGCTGCAAATTTATGCGCAGCGTGATGAGTATCATTGACGTTGTGGCCATCATGCCCTATTATATTGGCCTGGGCATCACGGACAACGACGATGTGAGTGGTGCATTTGTGACTTTGCGGGTGTTTCGAGTGTTCCGGATCTTCAAGTTTTCGCGCCACTCCCAGGGTCTACGGATCCTTGGTTATACGCTCAAGAGTTGCGCCTCCGAACTGGGGTTCTTAGTCTTCTCCTTGGCCATGGCCATAATCATCTTTGCGACCGTCATGTTCTACGCAGAGAAAAATGTGAAAGGGACCAGCTTCACAAGCATCCCTGCAGCCTTCTGGTACACCATCGTCACCATGACAACACTAGGGTAGGTAACCTACTGTTGCATTTCAGTTTTTTTATCTTCAGTCTTTCTCCAACCCCATTGTCAGATGGACTCGTCGATTATTGATGCGAGAAAAACAAAGGTTGAAAACACACTATACGTGAGCAAAACGTGTATGTGGTCATATAATAAACAATACTTGAACTATGGTTAATATTGTCTTCATTTTGAAATGTAAAAATATGTGAAAACAGGACATGCCTGTCAATTTTTGTGTCTAATTTCTACTCGTAAATTTTAGTAGTAATACGATAAAATAAGCGTTAGGCCTAAACTACGAGAAATATGTGTATCTAAGTAATTTTGAATTAGCCTAACATTGTCCCTTTTCCACCCCTCCCTAAAGAAAAAGGTTTACATGAAAAAGGTAAAAAATCTTTCTCAATAAATTGCAAGCAATAATCATCTTCTAAAACGACATATTTCTTTTTTTCTATATAAAAAAAAAGCAAATACAAATCTTCAGATTAGAACAGAACTTTACGTTACGTTAAACGAATTAAGAAATAAAACGTTTTTCTAATGAATTCTTTATTTATAAGCGATTTTTTAAAAATGAGTCTAAAATGAAAAACATTGATTTTTTTTTTTTTGGCGCCATTTTTTTTTTTTTTGTGACAAACCGCGATGATTTCATATTTTTATTCACCAAATTACCAGGTAAAAATAAAATGCCTTTCCTGCTTCAGGTAACCTGGAGACAGTGATAGTGGAACGGCATTTGGTTGCTGTTTTAGTCATTCAAAAGCTTGAAGATACTGTAGCACCCCTTCAGGCCAACGTGAACTGCGCCAGCAACACTCAAACAGGTTGGCTACACCTGTAGGGAGTGTGTCCGTCTCTTGGATCGGCTATTGATTTGTCCTTTTTAATTACAAGTGCCATTCCATCGTCTTTTTTGTTTGCCAGAGTGCAGTAGCTAGAGTGAGAGGAGTTATTATTATTATTATTATTACTTTTTTTTTTAATCTGTCTCCCTCCAGGAGCGTTAAAGTAATCTAAGTGATTGATGGTTTGTTTGTGAACGCGTTACATATTAATTTGTAGCTCCTGAGCATATGGTGGTGTTGTTTTTCCAAATATAGAAGTGGATGACTTAACTCGGTGTAACTAATCAAGATCGATTAAGGTGCGCTTCAATGACCATCATATTAAAAAAAAAAAAGGCCATTGCCTCGAGTGGTTTGTTTCAGTCAAAGATAAAGGATTGTCTTTTAATTGCTCCCTTAAAAAATAATTTAGAAACATTACCTCGGAATATACTCCATTTGTTTCAATTAGACTTAAAACAACACATTAAATATCTTTAAATACTTGATAAGCCCCTGATCACAACCTAAAGTTGACATTTGATTAGAAGAAATATTATTTTCTTTATTTACTTTATTAATAAGATGTTGTGAATTTATCTGAATCTTTAACTGTGATGTTTTTAAATCCATATAGTTGTCATCTTGAATATCATGTCCGCATTATATGCCCAAGAGTTTTATTTCGAATGTTCGAGATAATCCTAAACAATGTCAGATCTTTCAGCTGACGGGGGAAGATTAACGCAAATCATCAGCTGGGTTCGAAATAACTGTGGTTTTAAATTGTTCAGAATTAGTTCAACTATTTATTCAGATTTTGTTATCCCAGGAAATCGGTTTTTTTCATTTGCTTATTTCAAATTGACAAAAGAGATTTTTTGTAAGCTCTTTAAAAACAGCGTAGTAACAGCTGTTATTTTCAAAACTCCAATTAGGCCTAAGTTAGAGACTGGCTAATTCCTGTGGGATCCGAGAGGCTGTTTTGTTCTTTTTGTTATTGTTGTTATTTGTTTGTTGTACCTCTGACATTTACACCTGACAATTCTCTTTAGTAAGATTACGACTCGAATGACATTTACGAAGAAATCCTTATTATCGTCTAAAAGGCACCACGGGACATTTCATGTGATGACGGTTTGGAGAGCGCTGATCCAAAACCATTAGGGTACAATGGGATTTACTCTTGTGACCAAAGGACATCCACAGCAAAAGCCTCGAAATCAATCGCCAAATGAAAACACTCGCTTCACTGTTTACAATCAAATTCCAACATGGATTCCTTAATTCAGCCATTACCGATGAATTTTCAATGTATATAAACCACTACCACCTTCCAAATAAATTAAATAAAAGTAAAAAAACAAACAATACTGTTTTTTTAAGAATTTAAGTCGGGGGCTTTTTTTTTTTTTATCGATATTTTTTCCAGTTGTTCTACAATTTTTTTTTTTTTTCAGTGGTTTAAAAAAACAAAGCAAGAACTAAAGTTTCGTGTTACGCTTGTTACTTCTGTCTGTTTGTTACTTATCTGTTGGATGTATTTTGACTACTGGGTGTCATCTCTTCTTAGAAAAAGAGCTCATCGTTTTGGAGAGTGAATTATAAGCATATTTCATTAGCATGCTAATTTTTGTCTGCATTTATTTCGTTACTTTTTTATTATTGTGACGTGGAATATCAAAGTAGATTCATTATATGTACGGATATATTATATTTGTTAGATTTGTGTATTTTCTTCATCTCATTAATGTCATCATTTTCGCCTTGATTCAAATATTTTAAAGAATAAGTTATTTATTCGATGAAATAGTAATCCTTTGACCCTTTGATATCAACTCAAGCGACTTAGTATTCAATAATTAATCAAGAAATTAATCATTTATTTAAGAAAATATGTCAGAATTCCAGAAATGTCTGAAATCGTGATTAAGTTGTGATCATTCAGTTGTGATCGGATGTTACTAAATTGCTAAATTTTCAGTTGTTGCTTTGTTTTTCCCTTTTCCCTTTAACTGTTTTTGTTTACTAAACGTGTGGCTGGTGATCAGTGGCGTAGCAGTTGATAAGAAAATTAATTTCTTTCTCCATAGAGGAATGTTCTGGATTCAACCAGAATATAAGATTTTCGTTTTGTCTGCAACTAGAGTGGAAACGAAAATTATAGATTTTTATTTGATTGGTTTTTGTAATGATTGATGAACTACAAATTGTAATATTTCGTTTTAAAGTTACTTTCAAACTAAACTAAGAAAGAATTCGTATCAAATAGTTTAATAACCGGGCACTAAAATCTCTGAACCTCATACTTTAAGCGAATTTACTAATTTTTATTTCAGTCAATTTCAATTCATGAATTTCTGCAATTTCCTTCTCCATTTTTTGTTTTGTTTCTCCTTTTGTTTATTTGTCTGTCCCGTAGACAAATATCATTAAAAATCTCATTAAATTATCATTAAGCACAACAATCAGAACAATCGCAACAATTGCGTCTTTTGCATGCGCAACAATCACATTTATAATGCAGCTCTACAACAATCGCAATAAACGCAATCACAATAAACGCAACAATCACATAAATGCAATCATAACAAAAGCAACAATAAACGCAACAATCACATAAACGCCTTTTGCATTCGCAACAGTCACGTTTATAATAATAAGGAAATTAAAGCAAAATCAATTATATTTTCTTATCCAGAAGACGTTGCGAAGCATTATGGTTGGTTTACTAATCGCTTTCCCTACCTTATTTTTATTATAAACCGATTTAACAAAGTTCTAATGTTCTGTGTAACTTAGCTTTGATTTTTAAATACAGACTCCAGCAATTTAATATTATAAAAAAACCTTCAGTTTAGTTGTTTACTTTCAAAACTTTTTCATTTTTCAAAAATTGCTTATTTCTTTTCATCATATTTGTCTATCAAACTCTAATTCAAATTCAATAACAGAATTATACTTAAATATCTTACAAATGGTAACAGATTCACAAGTAGATGTTAAAAAATTCTATATTTTATATAATTTATTATAAGCTGAATCTGATATTTATTTTATTAGCAGCAGTTTTCTTTTAAGAATGTCATCAATTTACTGACTTTACAAATGTTATATTAAGTATGTTATAGACTTTGTTATATTACAATTTTCTTATAAATATCGGACATTGATTATCGATAAAAATTAATCTGATGCAGATACAATCTACAATAAATAATCATTAACTAATCAAATAAAGATACTTTGTTTTATTAACTTATTAATTAAATTTCTTCTGAATAGTTACTGAAAATTGTTGTAATGGATTTTGTTCAGACAGTGGACTTTTTTTTTATTTTCTCTCCTGCTTTCTAAACATGACAGGACACACGTTCTTCCATATCTTTATAGCTTGTTCTTCAGACTTCCCCTTATCGTTATCTTTACAACTTGTTTCAAGACTACTACAAGGACTACTACACTGCTTCAAATGGGAAATAATAAATAGTTTCAATGAAAAGTTAGCTGTGATCTTTAAGTTTTAGATTTACTTTTAAGCATGTTTCCCCATTTTTTTTTTTTAGTGTGCCTTTGAATAAAGCATACAAGTCATTATTATACTTAGATGCTGCTGTTATTGTTTTTGCAATAAAATACAGTGAAGTTCAGAAAGTTAAAGGGAAATGTAAAAGCAAAAAATGCATTAAAATATATGTATATACCGGGTGATTCATAAATTACTGGAAAATACTGTTGGTTGTCATCGCCCCATATCTTTTAAACTACTGCTCATAAAAATCTGAAACTTTTTATAAAAATCGTCAAACATGTAAGAATTATATTTTCATGTTATTATTTATTCGTTATTATTTAAATTCATTTTATTAGCGTTCAAACACCCCCAATATATCGTATATTTAAATAACTGTTGTGATGTTGTTTAAACTCTAAAAGTCTGGATCCAATATTCAAATGATACAGAAACCTAATTAGGAAAATTTAATCTAAACACCTTTGTCATTAATTCCTTTGTTTAATTTAAAAAACAAAAACAAAACGGTATTTTTTTTGAAAATGCATTCTGACAAACGACTTTTTTGGGAGACAGTCGAATATTTTTTTTGGATATTTTACAATTTTATGTAAAAAGTTTCAGGTTTTTACGAGCAGTAGTTTAAAAGATATGGGGCGGTGAAAACCACCAGTACTTTCCAGTACTTTATGAATCGCCCGGTATATCTAAATTTCGGTTTTTATGTTAGTCCGCATTGTTTACATTTCCCTTGCGTTCTGTTATCTTCCCTTGCGTATCTGCTATCATCTTTAAACTCATTTTAAATTTGAAAATTATGTTGTCATCGATAAATGTTAACTATGCTATGAATGAACGCATTTCCTATACTATGTAATTAATAACTCTACCGTGAAACAGCATATCATCTATTATATCACGTTACGTTATTTAAAAATCACACAAATAGCAATCAATTCAGGTGTCAAGTGTAACACTGCGTATTTTGTAAATGTAAATATCTCGCCTTTCCATTGATATTAAAGTTCGCCTTAAATAAATGCACTTATTTTCCTTCCTTGTATTGTTATACGTTTAGTAATTACAACATCTTCTCTTTGAATTAATATCAGATATCGGTTTAGGAATTGGAAAGAAGCAATGCAGAAGAGCATTATAACATATAGGAAAATTCTCACTGACTAGGTTGATTTGCGTCTTATCTATGAAAATGCTCTAGTAAATTGTAGTAACTTTTTTTTTTTGCAAATTTTTGGACTGATAATCCTTCTCATTAGTTCTATCATCAGCACTGTTAACACTTTTATACAATTTCAAACAGAAAAAACGAAGCCAAAGGTTCAAGACTGTCGATGTACTAAAGTTTTGAATTATGCAAACTCCATTAACTAAACAACATGTAGATTTTTTTTAAAGTGCAATATTTTAATCGCCCAATGCATGAATCTTGTTCTCGAAATGTCTACAATTATTCAGATAATAAATAAAGATTCTGATAAGCTGTATGTAAGTCTGAGGTCAGTCGATGGTTTCTTAATGATATAGATTTCACCTATTATACATTTTGTCGACTCTTCACGCATTGATTCAGCAGGAAAACATTATTTTATGGATGCCACATTACATTTCAGGACTATTAAGCGCTAGAGAGAATGGAAATGTTGCGGAAACTAACAGAAGTAAATCAATTTTCTTTTTCATACATGATTTATATTAACAGAATTCATATAAAAAGATAGAATTACATAAACAAAATAAAAAATCCCAGTTAACGTTTTCCATAAGGGCTCGTCGTTTTAATTTTTTTCTGCTTTTTTTACATTTAAAAAAATCCATTGAAATTACTAAAAAATTACCAAAAATGATTGTAATTAAGCTAAAAAAAATCATAACATCTACTAGTTACTGGTAGTGATATACGTAATGAATACGAATAGTATAATGGAACCCTGAAATATTAAAAACTGTGATAATTGCCAGTTACAAATGCTACGAAAAATGCATATATTTCTTGTCTTATGACTTCTTGAATAATGAATCAGTTGGCAGTGTAACGATGTTATTTTATGTACTAACAGACCACTCTACTGTTGTATTACGTTACGTTCACTTTGAAGTAGAGATCTAATTACAAAAAAATTGACAATGCAAACATTTATTTTGTTTAAAATGAAAAGAAGTATAACGTGCCCGATGATTCAAAGAAATAAGTAAACAAACGAAGGCACAACATTACAAGATAGGATTCGCACCCTGAGTTGTCACCGGCAAGATACTGGGACGGACCGGAGTTTGGCTGGCTGATGAGTCCTAAAAAGGACGAAACGGTCCGTGCCAGTCTCTACCCGGTGACAACTCAGGGTGCGAAACCTATCTTGTAGCGTTGTGCCTTCGTTTGTTTACTTATTTCTTAAAACATTTCATTGTTTTCGTAATTTTTTGTTCTCGCGTTATGTAGTATTATTATTAGTAGTAGTAAGGGATTTGCGCTTGCTTAGCATCTTCCTGTTTCTTCTCATCTCCGCCATTTCCGGAAAAAGCAGCACAATCTTTGTTTTCATTAAAGAATTTTTTTTTCTAATGTATTAACGTATTGCAATTGAAATTCCAATTTTCTCGAAAGAAAAGAACGTGATAACAAATTAGAACTTGTGTTACATTTTAGAATTATATATTTTCACTGTTTTCATTTTCATAATAGTTCAATATAATATTTTTCCTCAATCAATTTCGAGCTAAAACCGATATCTGATTGAAAAGAACTTCGCGATTTTACAATTTTTCATCAAAAAGTACAAATTTTGGATGTAGTTTTCCTAATTACACTATTTTATAATTACTTACTTGAATGAATTATTTCGATGAAAATAATTACTTATCAAAACTTACGTATTAAAACTTTATTTTGATTTTTTAATTAGTTATTTTGATTTTTTAATTAGTTATT
>JAFIDM010010028.1:23100584-23119825 GCA_023159025.1 Thereuonema tuberculata | reverse complement strand
TTTTTTAATTAGTTATTTTGATTTTTTAATTAGTTATTTTGATTTTTGTTGGTTTCTAGTGTAGTTTATATTATTTAGTTAAAATCTGACATTGTAAGACCAAAACCCTTTCAAATAGGATTGTCAAAATTTTATAACATATTTTTAGTTATATACTATTTGCTAAATGTTAATTAAAATTATTATAAACTAACATTAATAAATAAATTTTAGCATTTTTGTTTTTCTTACTGTCGTTGTTATGTGGCTAACAATGACATTGTTATGCTTTTCTCCTATTAGGTCTCCACAACAATGAACAGTAATAACTAAAAATTTATTATTACATGCATTTAAAACGAAACGAAATTTAGTCTTTGTTTAAGATTCACGTAGTCAAGGGGCCTTTGGGAATCTGAAACCAATGTAAAACTAGCATTTAAACGGAAGTATGGTTGTTTTAACAAAATAATTTCAATTACGACTTTGACAGAAAGTTAAACGAGTCTTTTACGTCTTGGTGAAAAGCTTAAGATTACTCTCTTTAAGATGCATTTTTTTAACCGCCTAATGACACCGAATAATAAACACGTACTCCGAGAGACCCACTAACGACAATTTGTCGCAAGTTACAGCATTAAAGGGCTATTATCAATTTATGCCCTTGGTGTCGGTCTTAGAATCCACCCTTCCTTCCACTAAATAAAAGGTTGTCATCGTGCCAAATGTGACGGAACCCACGTGCATACCTTCCCCAAATAGCCGCGGTGCTCTCCCCATCACAAAACTGGAGACATCGACTCGGGATTGCCCTCACTGAGGTATCCTATTACCAATGCACCTTCTTCCTTCCCCGTTTTTTTGTTTATTATTTGTTTTTCGGCAATGAGTCAACGACTTACCACTTCTCGAGTCGAACAGGTAGCCTAGCCTAAGTAAAGCTTTATTGCTTTACAACATCAGAAAATAAACATCTCAATTTTTTTGTTGTTGTTTTTAAGTAATGTTAGGCTTATAACAACGGCGCTTGAATGATGCTTCTCGATTATAGAGTTAGGAACTGAAGAGCAAACGTAGACTAATGACGTATTTATAGGGGTTATCGTCTAGCGCTTACAATATTTCCACCTACAAATTTATTTTGTACAATATGTAATTGTAATTCATTATAATCATTTAGTGTAGCCCTCAAACAAACTGATAAATACGTCACTAGCTACGTCAGTGTTTTGAATATAACATTACCATTCAATATAACATTAAGTGAAATTACATATTATTTATTAAATATGCAATGTAATTTGTTTATGTATTTTTATTCTGGGAGCTGGTCCTATCGTAAATTTTATCAGTTACTTTTGGTATCTCATCAGCTCAATTTAACACAGTTTTTTGATAGGTATTTATAAGATGGAAACAAGTTTAACGTGCGTTTTGCAATCCTGTAGTTTAAATAGGCCAACACACATAATTAATTAAAAAAAATAGTTTCATAAAATAATATTATTTTTTATTGTAAATATAACTGTATTTTTAAAATTAATTATGTGTTGTGGCTATAGCTTGATTGGTAAATTCTCTGACTCTTGTGCTGGAGATTGTTGGTTCAAATCCGCATACTACTGATAGCCTACTTTTTTTTTCCTCAATGTCCATGTGGATTTTTTTTTTTGTTTTTCTTATTTTCCTAACTTTTTTATTTTTTATTTTTTCTACGTCTATTTTTTTTATTATTATTATTATTTTATTTTTTTTGTTATGGGTCACCCTTAACTATGCTTTAGCACAAAATTATATTCACTTGTTTTGCATTGTTAGGACATTCCCCCAACCTTTCAAGAAGTTTTTATCGCATTTAGAAATATTATTATACATTAACTGCTTTAAAATATTAAAAAAATATAAAATAATGAAAGATCAGCAAATTCATCGCGTAGTAGATGAATCAGCTGTAATGGAGATGTAACTGAGTCAGCTGTAAATGGGGTGGAGGGTCAGTTTTTTAGGAGTGGGAGGAGATGGGGAAAGTGGATCCTAAATCAGCATCATATTGCATTTTAAGATAATTCTTCTAATCGTTTTAGCGTGATACAAATAGACAAAGAAGATCGTTTCAGTGAAGTAATAAGATGTTTCGCGTAGTTAGTCAATTAGAAAAACCAATAAGAAATATGTTCAACTTTGAAGAATACAAGATTTTTATAAGTTATCTACATAATAAGTATAAAACAAAATCTTCAATATTTTCTGACAATTGCAGTGTTATGTATATTATCGGAATTGATAATCTTCCTTTCGCTATTAAATGTTTTTACCCTTTTTCTTATGGTTTAACTCAACAATCATATTTTATTAAGGTTTTATTTTTAGAAGAATGTGTTTTATAGTTGTATCGTATTAATGTAAACTTCTGTATGGTTCTATAGTTTTCCTTTGAGTCCTCGTAGACTTTCCTTTAAAGCTAAAAGGATCGTTATCCACCCGCGCTTCGAGTATCCAGTGACGGTCATTAGTTGTTGAGCAAGTAAATAAGGCTGGTCGTGTGGGTTGATGAACGGTTTGTTTTCTGCGTGTACTTATTTAACGATTGCCACTGTGGGATGAACCACTTAAGATACCGGTCCGTAATTGGGATAGTCTCGAATGAAGTTACTCATGTTGCGCCAACTAAGATAATAAGCATTAACTCCCTCTCCTACGCTTACAGCAACCCTCTAATTTGATCGAGTGACGATTAGTATAATGGCTTCTTCACTGGGTTTTTTTTTATTCGTTCGATGATTAAATTCAATCCCATACTGTGAAAGGATTGTTGTATCACTTGTACAGGACAAGGTTTAAGAAAAAGATTTTACGAAATGTATCTGTCGAAGCTGTGATGGAAAATCCTTATTTCTTTAGGAAAACTGCAAAAGTCTAGAATTTTAAAAGCATGCTTTTTGTATGAAAATCGGAAATGTCGCCATAACAAGCCAGACTTATCTGTATAAGCCTAACACGTAGCCTTTGTTCAAGATTAATCTTCAATAAATTAGAAAATTTTAATTTCGTTATCTGTAAATTATGGTTGAGAAAAATAAAGAGAAATAGAAAAATCAAGTTTAGATTACGTTAATTGCAGAGTTGTCAGTTAACTGTTTCTTTTTGTCATTATGTTCTGTAAGATGAAATAACTTACATTTCTTTGACCATTTTGTGTCGTTTGTATGTTCCCGATGTAGATATTACTCACGTTAGGCAAAGATGTGATGTATGGTAATAGTGTTATTATTATTTTGATTTCTACGTCATTTGTGAATGGTTTTTCCTCTTTTTTTTTTTTTTTTTTTTTGCTAATAGGCCTAACTCTTTTTCTTAAAACAATAAATGTGTGATTGCTATGTTGGCGCGATTTTCTAAGTTGAACATTATTATTTATTAAAAGAATCACAAGAAGACAATTTCTTTTATTATTTACTTTCCATAAAACAAAAAATCTTTATTTTTGTAATCATTTTTGGCAAAAATGCAGCATTGAGACATACTTTCCTTAAAAATGTTGCTTCTTCTTTTTTTTTTTTTAAATTGTGCAAAACAATAGATACGAAAAGTTTTTGTTTACTTTTAACTTATAATTTTTTTGCCTAATGCAAAAATATTCAGGTTTTTTTTCCGTCTTCTGAAGAAAATTAATGAAACCGCATTTTTTTAATTATGGACATCCCAAAAAATTAACCACCTTAAAAAGCATATTCAGATATTAAGAAGATTACTATGCGTTGTTAAGACATCATACAAATTCACTGTTTCGGTTCTAATGCATTCCTGTACAGTTCACGGTACAGTTTCTTAGCAAGAACATGCGCAGAAAATTTTTCAAATACGAAAAGATAGCATCCTCTTTTGTCCATAAATATGCACGCCAATTTCCGAGAAGATCTATTCAGTGGTTCAAAAGTTGTTAGAGTAACTCTCTCTCTCTCTCTCTCACACACACACACACACACACACACTGTGATTTCGTTTATCTTCACTTTAATAGAATGTGGACTAAAAATACACAGGAAGATTCAAGGAAGAATGTTTAATTGAATGGAATGCTGAGGGTACCATTTCTTAAATAGTTCTTTCTTAATTTGGCCCCTGTAAAATTGTAATTGTTTAACTTTCTTTTTTTTTCTTTTTAGAAATAGACTATGTATGTTAATATGGTTAGTGTGGTTACGACAGATTATTTTTATTTGTTTATGTGCTTCCATGCAAATTTGTTTATTTTAGTGTTATTTGGTGTTGTGAAATGTTTCGTTCGTAGTTTGAACTAATATTACATTTAATTTTGTGATCTGGAATAGTAAGTTAAAGTCTAACAGATGGATTTTGACGATCTCGTATTTTCGTGATTTCACGTAATTTACGCGAGAATAGCCTCTATCCATGTCTTCTCACAAAATATTGAAATGTTTAAATGAATTATAATACGGGGAAATGCACGAGACTTTTTCTACATTTTAATATAGTTTTCATAAATTGAAAACAGTCAATAAACAAACAATAAATTCATTAGGTAGCAATTTCCTAGTGCCAGACATTGAAAAAACGAAATTTCTTTGAGACCTGCTGAAGAGACTAATGGTTAAATCTCGTGTTTTCCGTAATTCTCATGCAAACGTGATCATCAACATCCATCTGTTAGACAGTATGTTGTTTCGTTTAAGCGAATGTTTAAATTCCTCTTAAACAAAGAAGTTACATCAATTCTTATTTAAAATACTTCTTTTCTTTATAATTTCGTTTGTAAACTTGTAAATTTGAAACTCTATTCACGGAAGTATTTAATTTTAACGTAGCGTAAGATTGAAAGTCTTTTAACTCAACAGAAGTAAGGAAGATAACGTTAAAAAAAAAAAGAAATATAGAGTGTAAATCTGCTTTCTAAGTCATAATCTTCGGGTTCTCGGGGTGATATTTGCAGGGTTTTTTTCCCCTTCGTCTTGGCGCCGAACCGTGAGAAACTCTCTATTCCGAGTGGTACAAAATGGCAGGAAATGCTGATAACTTGGATGAGTGTATTCCTACTCGAATTTCCCACAGAATACAGTAATTGAATAGAACTTCGAATTAGGAAAAGAGAACAGGGGTGTGTAGGTGTGGCTAAACGAGCTCCAAAATTAGCATATTCGTTTGGAATGTATTTCTCTATTTCTACTATAGTCCTCGAGTTAAAACGTAAGTTGCAACTTGAATAAAGTCTGAATTATTGAAGAGACTATTAAATGTTAATCTTAACTACAAAAGCCTTAAAATTTGTAATATTATGATTACTTTTGGAAAAACGAGAATTTTGCAGAGCAGGTTTATGTTAGTAATTGGAAAAAGAAAAGATTAGTTGCCAATTTTCCAATACCCCATAATATACACTGACTGCTCAATTGAAAATGGACACCTGTGGTATGGAACAGACGCTTTATTTACAGTGTGTCTAATAGCGCGTAATGTGGCCTTTTGCCCTAAGCACAGGATCCACACGCCGTGGCATGTTCTCCCACTCATCCTTCAAAGCCTGCACAAGTTGGATGCGTGTTTGGAGTCGCATCGGAAGCGCACGAATCCGGCGCTCCAATCCATCCCATAGATGTTCAGTTGGGTTGAGGTCCGGACTCTTGGCGGGCCAGTGAAGTTCCTGAACATTATTCTCCGGAAACCAGGCGCTGACAACACGGGCCTTACGGCAAAGCACATTGTCGTGCTGGAACACAAATAGCCCTTCACCGAACTTCGACCACAACATAGGGAGCATGGAATTGTCTAGAACGTCCAGATACTGTGTGGATGCCGTGCATTTCCACATACAGTAAAACCCCGTTATTACGCTCGTCAAGGGACCATGAACTACAAGCGTAATAAGCGGGATAGCGCTATAGACGGGAAATGATTTATGAAATGGGGAAACATTTAGACACCATTTTACAGGAATGATACTTGATTCTGCAATAGATATAGTGCAAATGTGAGCTTATTTCCTATTAAAAAAAATATGATTGTGGTTTGCCGAGTGTGTGTGCTACTGTTATGAATTAAGGCCATTTTCAATGCGGTTCAAGTAATTATTAACATCAATTGATACACCACTAGGAGCAACACTAATATATTTTCAGAGCAGATTTAGTGCACTGCCCGCTATTTCACGCGCCTTTTCTTGAATGATTGGGCCACTTAATGGCACTGATGCATCACGGGACTGATGAATCCATTCAATTAGAATTTCCTCGGCATCTTAATATTTTCCATACTTTACTTTTTTACGTTTGCAACCACCCTTCGCTGCATTGGTAATTCCATTCTTATTTTTTATTATTGTTCTCAGACTGGATGAGGGAATTCCTAGAGATTCTGCGAAATCCTTCTGACTTAGTGCAGAATTCTCGTCGTACTTACGGAGAATTTGCAATTTTTCACTTATAGAAAGGGATTTCCGCTTCGAAATTTTGCAGTAACTTACTCTATCACCGACCCGCACTTCAAAGAGTTCAAAGATTCCCTCCTACCAGGGAAAGAAAAGAATCTTTACAGTGTTACATTGCTTTTCGATACAAAATTTCCGATATAAAAAAAAGCGCTACAAGCGGGATTTGAAGCGTTATAAGAGGGTAAAAGTATACAGAGTTACATAGAAAATTCCAGGGACCGTATGAAAGGAGCGTAAAGAACGGGATAGTGCTATAAGCGGGAGCGTAATAACGGGGTTTTACTGTAGTTGTATTAAAAGACACTGATTGTAAGCAACAAGGTATTTCGTATTTCTATACCGTGATATTGTGCTTTCTGAATATAAATGTTTGGTGTAGTTTTCGGCCGCTACGGTTGAAAAGCTTCCATGAAACTCAACAGGAATATAAAAATATGTGTCTTTATTTACATTACAATTTTAGATTAATAATGTAATAATTGTTCAGTATTGAGCTTCAGCGATAACGTTTTTAAACGTGTAAATAGTACACAAAGTGTAAGAGTGGGGGGATGGGAGTTCTTAATATCTTTCTGTCCGTCCGTCCGTCACCAACTCCACAGCCCAAACTAGAAGTCGGACAGACATACCTTTTTGAAAAGCTTACGACTTACAGTGGTTGGGGAAAATGTCAGTTTCCATCCGCGGTCACTTCCTGTTCTGTTCTCGCTGTAATACTTAAGAAAGGATATTCTCAACAGATATTCAGAGTGGCCGTGACCGTACATTTCATTATGGCTGCAATAACCCAGGTTCGAATCCTGGTCAGACTTGACATATTTTTAATATACGTTTTTTAATTATATTTCATATTTTTTTAATCATAATTTGTAGAAAATGAAACATGTACTCTATCGCTATGGTTTCTGTGAACAGTTTTATGCTTTGGTTTTTGCTCCTTATTTGTTAACCTGTTTGATTAGATATGTATCGAAATCATCAGATCTCATCCTTATATAAAACACGCATCTTTCTTTAAAATTTCACTTTTGAATTATCTTTAGTAGACGGACATGCGCATTTCGACCGAAAAAATTGTATTTTAAAAGTTTGTTGTTTTAACCCTTCTCTTTTTTCCTACTTCAATGCAGACGAAAGGATTTCAAATACCAAGGTCTGTTAAATAAACTGTTTACCATATGGATAGAAAATCACTTCCCTACTTTTGTGAATCTTGTTTTCTTTTTGCTTTAATGAAACGCCAAAAAACCGCTATTATTTCACTAGTTTTCATTAGATAAGCAACGATATTTACATTTATTCGATTTATAATATTTATTTTTAATATTTATACTATCTACACGCTTTCGGTATTTAAGATATTGGAGCTGCTGAACAGGGTTAATCATCGCGGAACTGTCATCTAGTGAAGTAAAACCATTGAAAACACGGCACTAATAAAATAGTGACCGAATGGTGTTTTTTCGTGAAATTTGAGACATGTTTACGGGTGTTCCTAAGAATTTCTTTTTAGAAATTTTATTATTTTTATAACCTTCAAAATCCATTTTTTTTACTAAAATTATTAAAAAAAACAAAAAAAAAAAACCTTGTTATCTTGGACTTATTTTCCTCAGAAAATCCTAAAGCGCTGTTGTAGAAAGTCGGCAGTCTCAACATTAAACAGATCTGTCTTTATATTCCTTTGTGTGTTGTTGTTTTTTTTTTATTCATGAAGAGATTGTCAGTTAGTTATAATTAATAAGAATTTAAAACCTTAAGTAATAATGAGCTAATCTAATGGCAAAGTCTGTAAGAAGAGTTTATAAAAATTTAACGTATTTATTATAATTTGCTCTCTTTTTAAAGGATAATGTTGAATATTTAACTTTTTTCTTTTTGTTAATCTGATCAAATTGAAGATTTCCTACAATTATTTCATATTTTCGATGCTCTTTTGTGTATTATTATCGTAACTTGCTTTAAAATGTCAGCTCTTTGATTCATATTACAAGAACTTAAAACCAATCTTAAAAGTTTTGATGTTATTGCTAATTTTGTTAAGAATAGCACGAGACGTGCAATGGTTTTCATTGTTATTAACAATGCCTCGTGATGGTTATTTTGCTAAGTCAGAAAATCTACCGAATAAAGTCCATTTTGGTTTTTGATAAATTTGAAAAACTAAATTCATTTCCAAGCTAAATTCGAAAGATCTTTTAATTTTTGAACGTAAAATTTCAAACAAAATTTAACGATTTCTAGGAGTCTTAGAAGTCAATAAGTTTTGCAGACACACACACAACTGATTTCTGAAAGTAGGCTAAAAAGGTAAACACTTATAAGATTCAAAAGACGTACATCAAAAATCGTTATCTTCTTTAATCCAACAAGACACATAAATAAACTCAAACATCTTCACTGTAGATACCGTTGATACCAATCAAGATTGTTTTTCATTCTTAATAATTCATGTAATAGCATAAGTAATTTCAACACAACCATACAATACTGTTGTCATTAATTTAAAGTTATTATTATCTGCAGAAGCTGGTGATAAAATGGAAACAACAACAAAGCTTATGGATACTTCTATTTAATGAAAAGTGAATGTAGAAACACTTTTTATAAAAAAAAGTTAATTTTTAAGATATGAGAATACGATTATTATGTATGATGCCCATCTGTTAAGATTTTCTATTCATTTAGAACATTTTGAGGCTAATAGGAAAATTATCTTCTATTTGATCAAAGTAACAATGAAGAAATAATTCCACTTAAAGCTAATTTGTTTTCGATGGGTTTTTTTTATCTGATTTTTGAAGTCTTGTGTTTATAATTACAATAACCTCGATGATAAATCTAAGTTCCTTTTGTTCACAAGTTTTCCTTCTTGTCGAACTTCTTGTCGAAATATTAATTAAAATCGCCAAATCGAATTCATTTTAATCAAACCAAACGACCCGCGAATTGGATTACAATTTGTCTCTTCCAGATACTGTCTGTCATTGGTAGCTGATTGCTTGATTTTAATGCTTTTTCTAGAACATTATTATCACTTTAGGCGCAAATATTGTCACACAGATTTGTACTCAGAAACTTTCCAATACGAAAACAAAAAAAGATGTAAATAGGAAAGCCAAATTTCAAGACAAGCCGTTTGCCAGTTATTGCAGAAGGAGCATATGCGCACTAATTTTATCTTTAACTAAGTCTTTCTTACTTTAGGAAGTTAATATTGGTATATAAAAATCATTACTGATTATCTATTTGCTTTGACGGTGGACGTATTTTATATACTAACTCTTCTCATAACATAAATGCTTTGGACCATTTTGTTATTCTTTCATTAGTTTGTTTCATCTTTTTAGTAATTTTTAATTAAGTACATGTTGTTTTTGTTAAAAAAATATTGATAGAGGTAGATTTCTTTGAAATACGTCTCGGGGCTTTGTTTATTCATGGTAATTATTTAATTAGTGAAGCACGGACCTTTTAGCTGCAATTTACGTGTGTCCGTTTTACTTTCGACCATATTATTTTTTTTCCCTCTTTCCATTTTTCATTTCCTGTTTTTAACTTGACCATTAGCCTAGAGATAACCTAATTATTTCAATTGGAGTCGATGGAGGTCGTCTGTTGATCACGTAACTCCCTTATTTATATCAAACTAATTTCATTGGCGGGAGTGGAATGGCAGTCAGCTATTAAAAAAAAAGCAAATACACACACAACGGTAATAACGGCCTAAAATATGTCATTTTGTCCTGAGCAAAGTAATAAAATAATGAATGTCCCTGCTAATGAAGGAGAGATGATGAAAATAGAATAATACAATAACCTACAATTTTTCTGATTATTATTATGGCTTTTAATATTTTCCATTTATTGTACATTATCTTTATTATTTTTGCTTCAAAAATGAGATTGGAAAAAAAATCAACGAAGTTCTTAATAGATTTTTAGCCTTTTTTCTCTGTAGTTTATATGATCGTCATATGAGTATTTGTACATAGGTACATTACCTTAGGTAATGTTTGAACTAGTGAACGTTTCTTCCTAAAACTTCACGTGTATATTTATGCATTTGCTACGTATATTTTTGTCCTTTCGTATTTTGTAAATTCTTTCGTTTCATGGCGCCAAGATGAATTCGTGAGATCCATGAGTTCTGATCGCCAGTTTCAGAGAGAATTAAGCTCTGGAATTCGATAAAACGTTAAATCTCTGGAAAATTAAGACCAGAGAGGTGTCAACTGTATTAACAGTGATGGTAATATAGAAATCAGGCTTTAAGTTCTTTCAGAACCTTCTTGTTTACGATTATTTTGGGTTTACAAGGCAGTCAGCGAAGTCTATAAAATACATTTCTTCCGTATATCACGTAGCTTACAGATAGATTAAGGATCTATTTTCCAGAAGTTTAATTCAGGAATTTCAAAATTAATAGATCACTTTTCGGAAGACCGGAAATTTCAAGATACCAATGGTGTCTTGGCGAATATTATATTTTTTAAATTTGGAGATGATTTGGTAAGGTTTTCAAGGGTTTTAAACAAGTAGTTCTTGAAAAACCTTAAGCCTAGTTTCCTAAAAATATAATATATTTTTAAGCAGTGGAAACAATACAAATTAAAAAAGAAATCCCTGTGTACTTTTAAATTAAATCTGCTGATTACAAGCAGTAGAAAGTTTTTATTTTTTTGAAGAAATTAATTAAATTCGCTTTAATTAAACAATTTAAATTTAAACATTTTATGATATTTTAATTTCATATAGAATAACTTACGTTGCTTAATTACTACGGATTTAATTACTTTAAAAAAAAATAATTTGAATCAAGTCGAAGCGCGTGCAAATTAGAAGATCATTAAACTCATTAATACTCATTGTTAGGCGTCATTGTTTCAGTTCTACTGTATTTCTACTGGAATTTTATCAGCTTCACGACAAGCACAGATTAAATGTAGAAGTTCTTGTTCATCATCTCTTATTCTTAAACATGCATATCAAGTTTCAAGTGGATTATTCATCCAACGTTCAAGCGTTGTTATGGAAACGACAGACTCCTGATTTTGTGAGACATACTTAAAGCTGTAAAGTAGACTCAAACAAAGAAAATCAAAAATCTCAACATTCTTAGGGGAAGTAGGTTTTAAGTTCTTGTTTTCTGTTATTATAGGCTGTAAACTGTCGAAAAAAAAAAAAACTGTTCTGGATGTAAACAATCGATAGTGGCTTGGGTTATTGTGTCTTTAGACAAATGAAACTGTTTTTATTTGGAAACCATTTAATGAGAGAAAATTTTCATTCTTTTTCCAATTGTTTTTTGTCCTGCTGTGTTCGTCACACCATTTCTTCTCGCCTTATTGTTTTTGAGAACTTTTCGCAGCCAAAAGAAAAAAAAAAAAAAAAAGAGCATTCTTTAGATGAATATTTTCTTCGGCGGGAAATAAATATTTGGACCTATTTTTCCTGGAAATTGCATTGAAATGGAGTAATTGAATCTCTGATTTTCCGTCTCAAGGTCTGCTTTGAATTTAAATTGCTTCTCGGAAAAGTAGAAACATCAGAGTGGGTAAATACCCTCCTAAGTAACATACAATGTTTTTTATGATAGCTTTCAAGGCTTAAGAGGGTAATTAATTCATTGATTTTAGACCAGAATTTGTTATTTTAATTTTCCTTACAGTTCCTCTAGATGGATAAATGACACAAAATTCCTTCTGATTGCCGTTTCTAATATTATTTATAAATTAATATCATGAATTTTACAGGAACAAGATAATAATATTAAATTGATGCACATGTACATTTATATAAACATTACTTATAATGTTAAGAAATTGTATTTGATGTTCACTGATTCAATTGACAATTAATTTGTCTTATAAATGAGGTGAATTAATTAAAAAAAACATGCTTTGTTTATCTATATAAAGCTACATAAAAAGAATTAAAACTTAATTTTTAATTACTAAACTTTGTATTCTAGTTTAATTATTTTGAGCTTAGTAAATAAAAAAAGGTTTTATAGATAAATGAGAACCACCGACTGCACATAAATAAACAAAATCACGCCTTAGAGTTTGTCAATAGAGGGAATCGGGAACGGCCGTTTCGTCCTTATTGGGAGCTCATCAGCCCGATCCACCCTCCCTGATGACAAAATTCAGAAACAGGTTATATAGGTATTTTGGTTATCATGTAGATATGTTCCTTCGTCGGAATTACGACGATTGTTTTTATTGACCTTTGTACTGAGACCTCGCTGTTCCTAGCTGATGATCGCTAAAGAGGAGAAACAACTACTCTAGGATATCACTTAGTAAACGCTTGGTCTCAACATTGATGTCTACAAATATATGCTTTTTAACTACTTTCCTATGAAAGCAAGGCTTATGAAATCAATAGGTCGGTCTGCGTGTGTTTGTCTTCCTACCCCAAATAACTTGTGAACTGCTGAATGAATCTTCTTGAAACGTAGCATACAGATTTACAGACAAGAGACTATCTTAACTTTTGAACTTGAATCCTTTTTTTCTTTAAGGGTCCTTAGCATTCAAAGTGAATACAATCCCCATAGAAAAGCAATACAAAGTCAATAGTGGATTTCTGGGATGTCTTAAGCAATGGATAGTAATCCTTTAATTAATCCATTGATTCGTGCGTGATTTCAAATGAGTAAAATTAAATGGATTTACAACTTAAGTTTTACGCATTAGCTTTTTTTTTTTCAGAAAGTGAATATTTTATACTGTTTAAATTCAGCAAATATTAAATTTTAGAAATTTTTTGCATTATTATTCTTTTCAAAATGTTAAAAAAAGAAATTGCAAAGTGTCGCAATTTATTCTAATTGCTGTTTAAGGAAGTTCTTGTTTAATAACAAATCATATAGTTGTAAAACATAAAACACATTTAATCGTTTTAATATTGTATAACAGCAAAGTTCTCCAACAAAATCATAACATTTTTTTTAACAGAAATAATAATTAATTTGTAATTAGAAATTTCCAATATAATAGTACAATTATTTTAAACATTCTGTAACTTTTTAAGATATATTTTGCAGTTTAATAAAACTAGTTATTATAATAACTACGATATTATAATAATGTTAAGTTGAATTTAAACGTGTGCAAATAGTTCTAATAATGAAAATCGCCGACACACAAGTTGAGGATTAAAAACGTTTATACTCCCTCCGTCCGAAAATATGGTATTCATTTCAAAATTATTTATGTTTTAAAGTATACATCATATTTTCGGACGCAGGGAGTAATACATTAAAAATTTACATTACAAAAAACCGGTTTCGAATCTGTATCTATTCATTGACGAGTGAGTATTAACTAAACGAAACCGGTCGTTGTCGTTATTATAATAATGTTTTAAAGGTCTTTGAAATTGTTATTAATTCCTTATTGATTTAATTAAATAAAGCATGACTGCCATATTCTATTTTTTGCAAAAGATTCTAAAATCGTTTTTTTATCGTGTTTAAGGATATTGATGTATTTTCTTCTAATATTTGATGTGAGGAGCATTGGTTAGTTTGGAAAATTTTGAAATTAAATTAGAAATTTTTTCTGTGGGATTATTTTTAAATATTATTATTTATTCGTCATCATTGCTAGTTTTGAAATTACGAAAATGAAATGGACTATATATTTAATTGAATTACTGATAAGTTAGTGTAATTTTCAATTTTAGGAGTGATTTAAAATGGAGAAGGGTTAAAAAAAATATCAAATATGAATTCCGCTCCCTCCTTTTTTAGTTTGTAGCAATTAGTTTCTTATTTATTTATTTTGTTTTGAAAAAAATAATTATATTAAAATGAGTTAAATATAGGACTTAAGAGACCGAAGTGGTTTACGAGGAATCCTTGATATTTGATCTTTTGTTTCATTGTGCGAAGACTTTGTGGTCGTAATGTAGTAGAAAGGTTACGAGTTTTTTAATCAGCAAGCAAGTTACCATAACGTGGTATTTAAATTAGGAACTCCACACAATATGTGAGAAGTATATTTACGAATCTATTACATTCTCAGATTATTGAAGGAAAATTACAATCGTACAATACTCATTACCACTCAAAATTTATTTTTACAAAATTTATAAATTGGACATATATTATTTATTATATTTTAGTTATTATTAAAATTGGAGTTAATTTTTTTCGGCTTTTTCGTAATAATTTTTTTTGCTTTGTCTTCAAATGTTGTTTTATATATCTATCATTTATCTATACACCTATATTTTTGTAGATAAATATATATATATATATATATCTGTAAAAGATAAGCCTGTATAATAAAAATAGAATTTGTATAAGCATATCTTTTTTACATTTTCTCTAATAAATAATAAAAAACACATTCAACTTCTCCCGTTCAAATCAAATATTTTATTTCTATAAATAAAACTTACATAAAAATAGATAATTTTGAAAGATAATGAATTAAGGCCTTTCTATAATTTGTTAGAATAATAAGTTTTCATCTACTTTGTTTTCCGCACTTTCAGCAAAAGATTTTTTTCTTGTCCACATTTCCTCTTTAATCAAATGGAGGTCGTATTTTGGCCTTGAAGCTTGGAAAGGAAAAAAAAAACCCCCAACTAACTACTTGTTCTTCTTAAAGAGATATTATAGGGTTTACATTCCATGTTTTGGCTCTCGTAAGATTATGCTAACAAACCGAAGTACTATTTTTTTTTAAAGTTTTATTTCTATTCTTTGAAAGTTTTTGTTTATGATTTGAATAATTTAATGTAGCTTAGCAAAAGATATCCCAATTTCCTGTTAGATTTCACGAGAGATCAAATACAAAATTATGTAGATGTAAAAACGGTTTAATGGCAATGGATCCATTAATGAAAAATCAGCTGTATTACACGCATTAAAATCTACGCTTTTTCAAAACAACCGAGATATTTAATGTTTTACTTACTATTTCAGATATAAACATAAAAACGAGTGCCTAAATGGCTTGTTTAGGCCATGTTGGTCTGAAGATTAGAATTTTTTGTAGGTTTCAAAATGTTGCCACAAACGTAAGCAAATACTTCCGGAAGTGACCGCTAGGGAACTGTATTAATCTATGGAATACCATAGATTAATCTATGAAAGAATACCTTTCACTGTCGACTTTGTTCATCTGACAAAGAACACCTTTGGGTTCGAACAAACAAACAGGTGCTAAAATTGAGAGAATGATTATTTTTCTGACCTCTGAATTCACTGTTGATAGTCGTTTTTCTGTAAACCTCTGCACTAGAGGTGCAATGCTGAAGCTTGAAGAATCGGATCTGCGTATAAAATAGGACAGTGTGACGTCTCTGACTTCATTACCGATCGTCATTTTTCTTTAGGACGTACTGTAGCACGTCGAAATGATAATCATCGAAGATATTCTCTAATGTAATGTCATCAATAAATTAGACTTCCTTAAACGGAAGAAGGTTTGTATTCACGCAGTACCTTAGCTGGGTTGATAACCAATCTTCGAACCATTTTTCGTTTCACTACATATACAAACAACCTTATGCAATGCGATACAGACACCTGCACTGTCTCGACTGGCGTAGCAGCAGGCGAGCGACGGGTTCGAGGTATACGGAACAGAGACCTCTAGTGGACAACTGCAGAGTTTTATAGAAAAACGACTATCACCAGTGAATTCAGTGGTCAGAAAATGACCACGCTCTCTAAATTTTGGTGTGTATTTGTTTGATCGAACCCAAAAAGTGTTCCTTGTGAATAAAATTAGTAAATTATTATATTAAAAATAAAAGATCCTATCTAAAGCTACAGGCAATGAGGTTTCTGTCGACGCAAAATGAAATTTTAGAAGACATCTCAAGCTTCCAAGTACGAATTTAAATCCAGAATCTGTTTTTAAGTTTTTTGATATTCATTTGGATAAAAAAATTGGAGAATATCTTAAGCTGTTCAGGTGGTGAATGTGAAAAGTTTTCGGAAAAATTGTTTGACTCTTTACGTCTCTTATTTTTAATTTTTATGAAAATTCATTTTTTTGGTACCGAAACTGTAAGAACTTTAAACACCAAATTCTGCATGCAAAGGAATTAATCAAAACCTTCCCCTCATCTCCTCGTGAATACTTTTCCTTATGGCGCGATTGTTTTACAGAGCAGTTGATCATTGGCAACAAATCAAAAGAAATGCAGTGACAGAATTATCTAACATAGGGAACAATAGGAAATAATTACAAAAATATTGGAATCAAACCCCTTCCTATTTTTTTTAAGAAATTACTTTACGTTTTTATGGAATACTGCGCGGATTTCGCTAGTGCAATGATGTCAACAGCATTGATAAATTTTAAAGAAAATTTTAATTATTACAGATACGGCTAACAATATCTGCCTCTTATAGAAATGTATGGCTGTTCCTCCCCTAGCTTAAATCCATTATTTTATTCCTATAAACTATATTGCTTTGTGAGTTTGTCTAATATGAAAGAGCACAAGCGAAAAGGTTGCAGCTGTCCATAAAGAAATAAAAAAAAAATATCCAGCAAGAGTGGCAGTTGTCAAGTCCACTGTCAAAATATTATAATCCTGTTTATCTTTGTCCACTACTAGATTAAGAATTCTCCAATATTTTTTTCCCTAGGTGTTTTTGACCAGAAGCTGTCCTCCTTATAAATCGAGTCCATTGTTGGACTTAAATTTACACGTTCATTTTCTTGACCTCTTTCAATTCTGTAGTTGTTTCTTCCATTTCCAATCTAATTTTCATTTCAATTTCTTGTTTGATTTAATTTAATTATTAATTTCCTGCAAAGACGATATTCAATGGACTCCTAAAACAGAATTCATATGTATAAGCGATAAGTTAAAAGATTAAAGAGGTCCCCACAACAGGCCTACGCAGGCCCAAGGGCTCGCGGGAGGTAGTTTCTTGGGCAACGGGACTAGGTTGAGGTCGGGAGGTCAGCCCGACGCCCGCCCGCCTTTAACTCCTGAGAAAGAAACTCGGTACCCATTCTACAGAAGGCTGGCCTAGGACCGTTTGGAGGGAAATGGAGGGTGGAAAAATTCCCGCCCTCCATCGAGGCCGGGAATCGAACCCCCCACCTCCAACCCGCAGTCAAGCGTCGTTACCCACTCGTCTACCGGGCTCCCTAAGCGATAAGTACTTACTGTCAAAATACTGTGGTAGAAACGCCATTAAGGATGGATCTTGAAAGACTGTCATAAAAAATGCAGTGGAAAATGTAGTATACTTTCAGCTTGCTTTTCGAAAGTTACTGTTATAAAATCACTGTTTGTATCTCCCCATATAACTTTTGAACTAGTAAATGGGTCTTCTTAAAACTTGTCATGCACAATTATAAGACGATTTATCTTTTATTATTAAAAAGATTATTTTAATTAATTAAAAGGCTACTTTATTATTACAATAATAGTAATTCTTTTTTTAGTTTGGGTGTCTGCGGAAAAATAAAATTCACGTTAAGATAACCCATAGAAGTAACTCTCACTGATTGCAAATAGTGAACTTCTTTTGATCTCGAATTTTTTTAAAATCCATATTCAATTTGCGCTTGCTTTGTTTTACTTATAATCAACAAAATTGGTTCTAGCCTACTTAACATATGTAATGCCGATTTAATAAATTTTCAACAAATGAAATTAGAGTGTTTATAATAGGCTGATATTATAATTGTACAAAATCCGGAGCTTTTGTGTAGATTGTTTTCGTGACATCGTAAAACAAAGAAAATTACAAAATAGATCACTTTAAGGAAAATAAGGATTAATGGCTTTCAGGAATTCATCTGAGGAGTTGTACGAGATTGTAAGATTTTTTTTTTTTTTCGTTTGGTAAATATGTATTCCTTGAGGTTCCTTCGACTATAAATGGAACCGAAGCGAATGTTAGAATCTCAAAATTCTGGAACAAATCATTTTTGCTGATGCATTAAATAAACTGGTTTAAATAAACCAGTGATGGATGGATGTCGTAATTGGACAGAACTTCCTGCGTGAAATTCCAAAGACGAAATGGAAATAGGAAATATATTTGTTATTCTTTCATAACATCTGCTCCCCTTGTTGTGTTTTTCATTTTTCCACGTGAGCTCTTTTTTTTTTCGTGGCAATTGTAACAGCCAATACCACGTTGCTTTGGAATGGTGTCTACGAAAACGTTCCAAGTTGATTAGTATCCAAAGTCAGAACCAAAAGGCATCTGGGGAGTGGTTTTTGGCACCTTCCGTTTTTATCTGTCGACAGGTGTACTACTCACTTGAAAGCCCGCGTGCTTCCGTTGCCAGAAAACGGAACCAAAACAACAGACTGGAGAAGGAGCTTTTGTGGAGGCCGTTGCCTTCCACTGTGAAACGTTTATTTACTCTGAAACCACAGTTGTTTACAAGAGGAGGAGAAACCCCTTCATCGATTTGACTACCAAAAAAATTAAGCTATTAATACGTTACTTTGATAACGTTGTGTAACTATCATTGTTACCCAATTCAAAGTTCAGTGTCACCCAATGACACATTCTTTGGTAGAATCTATTATAATATCTATTGCTTCCATTTTTTTATGTTTAACCACAAGAAGATCTTGAAAAAACTTGAAACCTACTTTCAGTTTATTTTTTTTCTTAGTCTTTTAAAAGTCGTGGAAACGAAAGAATACACTACACGGCTACAAGTTGCCTTCGTTTAGATCAGAATAAGTGTGATAAAATTTCAGTATTGAAAGAAAAAAACATGACAACTGTCAATATCACGTATCGCAATCGCAATAATGCTAGAAAGAAAGTTGAACCAATTATAAACAGGGTGTCTACAGAACC
>JAFIDM010010028.1:23074221-23100574 GCA_023159025.1 Thereuonema tuberculata | reverse complement strand
TTTTTTTTTTGGTTAAACAGAAGGGTGTGGAGGTTTTTTTTTTTTTTGGTTGAACAGATCAGGGAATTATCAGGGAATTTTAAAAGAAATTGTTCATGAAATCAGGGAAAAATCAGGGAATTTTTTTATTCAGATTTTGTAGACGCCCTGATAAACCAAGATCAATTTTTTTTTTTAATATATCAGTGCTTCACAAATATGAGACGTTCTTGTCGATCTCAATTTCAATGTCATTTCTTACGATAATTTTAAACGTAAAACAGCTATTTCATAAAATAATAATAATAATAAAAAAAAAAGCCTATAAACTTCTTAAATATTAAATGAAGTCGTCAGGACAATTCACTCAAATGTACCAAAGAGGAAAAAAATTCCGATTGCATTAAGTATTTGAAAAGTTTTCGAGAAATGATAATAACTTTTTCGAAATTACTAAAAGAAATGTAATTGAATTTTTAATTGGGGCATATGCAGTTATTTTCTGAAATTGATTTATGTTGCTGCGAACTTTCCATTTAGATGGAGTTGTATAATTAATTAGTATAATTGGCAGCGGTACGACGGAATCGGAAATCTTCTGCATCGCACAATAAATCAATCGCTGTGGTTTTCACGTGACAGTTCCCTCCAATAGCAACGTGAATTCCATTGTAATCAATTTCCAATAGGCGCCGTTACAAAACCCAGGGTGGTGGGTTTCTTAGAGGGGTCCTTCTTGAATTCCAAACACGTGTCTTAATAGCCCCTTTGCCGTGTCTTTGAGGATAATATTGATTTCTTTTCGATATATTAGGGTGGGGGGTGGGGGCAATAGAAGATGTTATTTGATGAGATTCAGAATTAATGGCGCGATCATTTTTATTTAAGAACGATATCCGAGTAAGATGGATTTCATCTTAAAAACTTTTCTTAAGTACTGCAATCTGGTTGTAAGTGGTTTTCAGCTCACGTTGCAAACGCATTAACCGCTTTAGGCCTAAGAAGCCAATACTGGTAAAAAGTGACTCCATTTTTGGAACAATAATAATAATAATACAGAAAAAGAAGCCTAAAGGACGGCTTAGTGGAAATTTTATAATAAATTTTTACCAGCATCTGCTTTTTAATTAATTTCAGGCCCCCACTTTCCCGAGTCACTGATACTTCGGTGCTTGGGGTATATTTAGAACTTTTAAAAACTAACTAACTTCATCTACAAATTCATAAGGAAAAACGATTTAGGAATTCGTTAAAACATACAAAAGAAATCTATTTTGTTTCTTTAAAGATTCAAAATGTGGGAAAATAGGACCGTTACAGAGATATTTAGGGAGAATAATTGTAAGTTGATCGTTGTGTCCAGTATGCAGAGAAACAGTTTAATAATGTATTGCCTGTGTAGTGCGATTCGGCCTTTGAACTTTAGGTTCTGCACAATTTAACTGGATAACCAAATATTGATTTAATATACATCTAAAGAATTACTTTAAACAATGTATCTGTAAACATATTCTTCGTGTAATGTTAGAACTTAGATAGATCCTAGCTTAGAGATCCTAACCATTCGTAGAAAAAATTGGTTAAAAATTGAACCAGTACTAAAAAGCTTGAAGGCTTTAAGAATATGATATTATTTTCTGAATATATTAATATAGGTACTCCTCACTTCACGACCTATCTGCGTAACGACCACTCGCACTTACGACCTCCACCCTTGAAGGTACAACTTCTATTTCATCGTCATCTCCCTTACCTGAACCCTCTATAGCTCCAGATAACCAAATAAACAAATGATAATATTTACATATGCATGTCTTTTTATGAATAAATTTGAAGTTTGTTGCATAATTTTTATAATTTTATAATTTTACAACGATCCTATATTTCCGCGCAAGCTCCTCGCTTATCGACCAATTCGCTTAACGACGTAGTCGTCGGAACGGAACTCGGTCGTAAAGGGAGGAGTACCTGTAAAGCTTTTGTAATGAAGCTATCAAATACAGACAAGGTATTTTGCTATTCGTGCTGATCTGGATTTTTTGGATTTTTAGCAAAACGTAGGACGCAAACAATCTCAGCTACAAATATCGAACTGTAGTGAATCAATATTACTTTCCATTTGCCTAATGTGCTATCCTTAATGCCATATAATGCATTTCTTTCATGTTTTCTTGGCAGCTGTAATGAAACTAAAAAAAAAAGAGAAGGGAGGGAGTAAGTTCCTGTTTTTAAAAACTAAATTACTCACACCTTTTTCGTTGCCAGGTTAGTTTTGGTCGTTGTAGAAATACGTTTTAGTTTTGACGACTTGAATATACACGGGAGTAATACGATAACGTACGGTTTCGTCTTAGTATACTTAATATTTTATTTCCATATTTATTATTGAAGGATGGGAAGGAAAAAAAAAAGCACATCGGTACTGGGATATTTGACTCCTTTTTTTTAACCCCCCCCCCAACCAAAACATGAAAATGCTTTCTGTCAATAAAAGAAAACGACGCCATTTTGACTTTTTTTGTAGTTTTCTTCTTGAAAACTATAAAAAAAATCAAGATGACGTCTTTTATTGACATTCAAACAACAACAATGCAATGCAATGTGCCGAGAATTTTTATATGAAACAATTCGGACGGTAATACAATTGAAAGAACCACTAAAAACAAATACTATCTGCGGGTAATTTTCAAAGATCTTTTGAGTATGGATTGTAAAATTTGTTAAATTGTTTATGTCACTCTTTGTCTTTATCGATGTATGTATTTAATGTTTATATATGAATACACTGTCCGGCCACTTTATTAGGTACTCCCTGCTATGCGCAGAAATGCTGTCTCACAACAACACTTCAAGCCGGTGGGGGCAGTGTCATGGTGCGGGGATGTTTTCCTGCCACACGTTGGGTCCATTGATACCTCTGGAGGCACATCAGGATGCTAGAGCGAACCTAAACATCGTAGCTTACCAAGTTCAACCGTACATGTTAACAGTTTATCCTCATGCAGATGGCTACTTCCAGCAGGATAATGCGCCGGTGCACAAAGCCTGCATCACTATGGGATGGTTTGAGGATGACTTTTTCTTGCTGTAGTGGCCCACTCAGTCCCCGGATCTTATCCCGATTGAAAATTTGTGGGATGAGCTGGAACGGGCTATTCGCTCCAGGCCTACACCTCCATCAAATCTTCAGTAACTGCATGATACACTCATGTCTGCATGATACACAATACCTCAACAACGTTTTCAGCATCTTGTGGAATCCACGCCTCGACGAATTCAGGATGTTTTGAGGGCTAAAGCAGGCCCAACACGCTACTAGGTAGGTGTACCTAATAAAGTGGCCGTACAGTATATAGACTATATATAATATAAAGTTTTATTTAATTCCCATTGGTTCTGCTATAACTATGGTTTTATCTGTCTACACAAGGGGTCCTCTAATTACATACACATTTCCACGGGGTACGTGAAGCACAGAAGGTTGAGAACCACTGGTCTAGTAAATATATAACTTATACAACTTTTGCTGTTTCAACGGGATTCCAACTTTAGAATTTCAATATAATTTTACTAACTACGGTGCTGACTCAATGTAATTACGCAGTAATACATAATTTAACATTTTTGTAACAATATTAATGGTATGAATATAACTACAGTTCCTCATTTGATCAAATTATTTTTGTAATCTTTCCTCTCTCTGAATCAGGTGTAATTTGTTGTATGGTATCGTTTATTTTCCCTAACTTTAATTTGTGATTATCATTCAATTGAAATAGCCTCCCATACAGCATATAACATAAGATTGTACAGAAGACGAAAATATTTTAATACGTTATACATAAAATACGTATAATAATGCCCTTTTTTATCAAAACTTATAATAGCAGATCTATTGTTATTGTAGAATGAGTTATTTTCATAATGATTTAAAATATTCCAAATAAGACGTTGTTTAGTTTCATTCCTTTCATTTATCTGTTTATTTACTTCCCTTTTCTTCTTTTTCTTATCTTTGCTTCGTATTTCTTATTTGATATTTTCATGGTTTTGTTTTTTTGGGTTGTGGACTTATCTCTCTTTATCCTAACTCAGAGCATATCTTTGAGTAAATAAGCTTCTATGAACAACCTTCTTTTTTCAAATATTTTCAATGTATTCTTGCAATCTACACACGGGAAACTTCAATCGATATCTGTTGTAATAGTCTTTTTTTTTTTTGTTATTGCATCTTTTGTTGTTTGACTTCAGCAAAAGAAAATTGGCTGCTTTGGGCAAAATTGGAGTCTTTTGAAATCGAAACCCGCCATCTTAAATACGTCATTGTGCCCCTTTTGACAAAACCTCTGTAAAGAGTATCTCATTCTCGGTGTAACTATAATGAAAACAAGGTCATTGCTACAATGAAAAATTATTAGTATGTAATTTAGAAATCATGTATCAACTGCCTGATTGTTACGATAAATTTTTAGATTCGAAGTTATTATTTTTTATGTCAGTGAGATTAGTCGATAACTGCAGGAAGGGATGTGGATACAAATTTGTAATATTTACTGAAGATAGATTTAATTGTTAGTTATGTTTATGTTTATGTCTGGTGAGTGTGGTTGGCAGGGAAGCCGAGCAGCGCGATCTTGGTTCTGTTGTGCTATCCCACGGAATTAAGGACGACGGAGAGAAAGAATGGTGGGAGAAATGCAGGGGAACGGGAGAATCCCGAGAAAACCTGCCCAGCGCGGATATTCCACCATCACGAAACCCACTTGAGAACCGAACCTCGGTACTCAGAATAATAGTTAGTTAGTGTTAGTTTATCTACCAGTAAAGTTTAAATCATTACATTGCCCAATTTCCCGACCTCATCTTGTACTCTTCTATTGAGTAGAAGTATATTTTGACCTACTTTTAGACTTCTTGAATCTCCCATATAAGATTTAATATAAAATTTTAATTAAATTAATGTAATTCCGTGCATTCATGTAGAATAACGGATAAAGTAAACATCATAGCCGTTTACCACATGGTCACACGAAATAATATTGCCGCAACCTTCATCGACCGTATGCATTTTGTTTTTTTAACGTAATATTACTAAAGAAAAGGGCATTTTATGAACAGTTTATCATTATCAAGTTAATATTACCTCGTAACATTTACAAAGCAATTTCACTTTCGGAGTTAATTTCTCGATTCTAACTTTTTTTTTGTCTTTTAGTGGGGAACTTTTTTTTTAAATTTATGACGGTGTAATGTTCGTGTCCGCCTTTCTCATTAGCCTCTTTAATTTGTAGCCTTGTCTTAATAAATTAGACTATTCCTGGCCAACGAAAAAGGCTTTTAGACTGAAGTTTTCTGGAAATTAGGTTGTCACAATTTCGTCGCTAAAGCATAGCGCATTCTTAAAGGTGTGTCATTTTACTATTTTGAACCCCCTTTTTGATGTCTGTGAGAACGTCCTTCAGTAGTTTAGAATTTATATTGATAATATTGATAATGTACAGGGTGTTTCAAAGTCTTCAAAGATAGGGAAACTGATAAATTTTTGTTTTTATACTGTCACTTTAATTCAAACTCTTCATTACAGCTTCTACTATACAATAAACATTTAATTACATACAATATTTCGGCTCCCCTGTAATCTCAGCCTTCTTCATATATCTTTTGAGCCTTATTTGCAAGGTGTAGTTACTTAAATTGTTAATAACTTCATAAATAATTAAGTTTTGTTTAAATTAATAAAATGCCAATACACGAGATAAAATTCTAAATATCGAGATAAAATTCTAGTTTATAAAAAGCTAAAATACTTAGTAGGGAGCTTTCGGGCTCCTATGCGGCCACCCCTCATCAACATGATTTGAAACTTGATGAGGGGCGGCCGGATAGGAGCCCGAAAGCTCCATACTAAGTATTTTACATTTTTTTAAACTAGAATTTTATCTTGACATTGTGTGTTGGTATTTTATTAATTTAAACATTTTATCTCAAACACGTGGAAAAATTTTAACATTACAATTAAACTTTGTTGTTATTATCTCGGGTTATAGATTTCGAAATGTAAATGAGGCTCAAAACATACCTGAAGAAAGCCAAGGTTACAGTGCATCCGAAAATATTGTATATAATCAGATATAGTAGAAGAAGTAATAATGAAGAGTTTAAATCAAAATATTCAACATAAATACTACACGGAAATGTATGAAACTGTATCTCATGAAAGAAAGCGTTCCAGGAAAGTGAAAGTAAGAGATCGTTTTGTTTACAACCGAGACTAATAACTACTGTATTAATAATAACAACATTAATCTGTTTCAACATGAGTTTCTTTAAGGAAATAAGAGAAAATTATGGCAAAGACAGTTATAATAACATCTGGAATCATTATAAAATCTTAAAGAAGACGGCATGGACAGAATCACCTATTGACTTTTATAAAGTAAGGTTTTTATCAACTTCTACCTACACCGTTAGAAAATATAAGAATTCCTTTCATAACACCAAATCAAGAAGGAGAGAGAAATTATAGAAGAAACGACTTAGAAATTAGTGACTAAACAAATAAGACAAAATAAACGTAAGCTACGAACCCTACAAGCAGAAGAATTATACAGGGATAGAATTTTAAAAATCAGTATCCGGAACAGTTACGTTTGGAAATCGTGTCAATGAACATCATGCAGTACAAAAACTCTAGTAAATTCTTGAGTTCAGTGAAACTGATAAAGTTGAAAGCTAGAAAATTATGAATTAGAAGAATTATAAATTAATAGAAAGAAACAATTAACTATATAGAAAATATTGTAAAAATTATCGTTGTGATCATTCTCAGGAAAATAGTTTTAAAAAACGATGAGATCATTGTGTTGAAGCAAGGTTTGGATTTTATTTCAGATGTAAACAAAGATCTAACGAGATAGAAAAAAGTTAATGAATAAATAACACAAAATAAATGTTTTTCGATGTATGATCAGTTGGTCTCAAAGCAGTGGAGAGTACGAAATTTATCAAAAGAACAACTGAAAACATTCCGTAATATCGTCCAGGATGAATCCTTGATCATTTCCAAATCAGATAATCACACAGTTTTTATGGACAAGAGAGAATAGGATCTCAAAATAAAGACTATTCAAAAATTCAATAGTAATCCAATATTTCTGTTGTACCAAAAAGTGAAAAAGATAATACAAGATATGAGGAAAGATGGAAGCATAAATTACAGACAATATAAAGGATTGACAAAGTTACATGTGCACTATTCCAGCCGTCATCCCGCGGCCGAAGGAGTACAAGGAGTGAGATTCATCATAAATTCATCCGGATCCCCAATGCAAAATTTAACCTAGTATTTAGATAATGTTCTGAAACAATTTCCATTATATGAACCGAGTCTTATTATTCAAAATAAAGGAAAGAAAATCGGTCTTTTTTTTCCTTAGACATAGTCACTACGTATACCTCACTTAAAAATTACTTTAAAAATGATTAGTGACACGTGCAAAGAAGATAGAGGTAATAAGATACTGATAGAGAATAAATTTTCACAATTCTATTTATGAAGTTATTAGATGTAGTATGTAGCAATTCCTTTTTAATTTGTTATGATCATTGGGAATGGATTCCCAATGGGAAACCTTTATCTGGATCCTTTAGAACCTTTATGTGAACAAACTCGAACATGGCAGTTCGACTCCTAAAATGGAAAGAGATGGTTTGCCCTATTACAGATATGCCGATGATATCCTGGTAGTGGATTAGAATAGACAAGTTGAGAACTATTTTAGATACATGAACGAGGCTGACGAACATATATTATTATTATCTCAATGTTGCAGATTTCAGAATTTGTTAAGATGGTTCTTATTGTTTACGATTGAACTTTGTTATTATTATTTTGTGTTGTAGATCATAATTGCAAAGAAGGTTGATTATAGTGTAGCCGAAATATTGTATATCTTCAGATGTATTATGTAGTAGAAGAAGTAATATGAAGAGCTTAAATTAAAATATTCAACATAAGTACTTTTCCATGTATGAAACTATCAATTTATTCACTGAACATGCTCTCTATGGTTGCCCTTAAATAGAAAGCACCTACGGATGCATTACTCCCACTCAATGGTGTACTCAAGCATTAGCATTCGATATATGTTCTAGGATGCTTTTGTCAAAAGATGAGTGCATAGAAAATCTTAGCTTATTTGATTTTTACCTCTTGGGATATTTAAAGGTCATAGGGTACCAAGAAAAGACATGCAAGATAAATAATGTCCTTTAAAAGTCTTGTAGAATAAAACAAACAATAATTTCAGCTAATTCTTAACAATTCTTTTTATCACAGAATAGCGCTTGAAAGCAAATAGAGGAGCAATGTGAATTTCTAGCTACTTTTCCATAATTCAAGCAAGAAATATGAAGACAAGAATATATAGACAGTTATAGGAAAAAAAAAATGAACGAGCAACATAAAGCAGAAAGAAGGCGGAAACAGAATGTTTGTCCTGCTCATTGTAGAGAATGAGGGAATTTGAGACTATGAACATATAGATGTAGTTTTTAGAGTTTTGTAACAGATAGTTAGTGTGAAGTTATGTAGAAAAGCTGCTTCTAGATTCACACCTTCGTAATTCACAAAATAATAACTGCTTTTAGAGAGTGCGCCTTGTTTTGTTGATAGAAAATAATAAATAATGTTTTCATCACTTTGTGTCAGATTTTACACGATATTGATGGCCTCAACTATTTCCATTGTTTTTGACCTGAATTGTTTTCATGTAGTCATAGTATTATGTTTGTTTTATTCACATTCGATTTTCTTTTCATCATTTTCTATGTCGTTGATAATGGTCTTTAGCTGAAGGTCGAAACTGTATGATGTTTAATTATTTGTTATAATTAATTATTTCTTGTTTTATATATTGTTACGACACAATAATTAAAAATAGTCCACTCGAAATTGTTACGTATCAGTTAAAAGTGGAATGAGCATTAAGTACGATAATTTATCTTCGAGTGATTGATAAATATGAATATCAGAATAGGAGCGGGACTGAAGTTCGAAAAGTTATCATGAAGTGATTGGCAAATATACGGACGAAATTGAAGTGAAGTAATAAGAAACACACAGAATAATTGGTGTGCCAACTTTAGAATGTCACATGGGTTGACAGAAACGCAAGACAAAAGCAAAACAAAAACAAGACAAATAAGAAACTGGGAGCTAGGAAATAAGAAAAAAAGATCGTTGTGAGCTTATCGAAAATGAAAACTGAAGAACTAAACAGTTCAAAGATCAACTGAGAGGAAAAGAAGAATGGAAAACTATGAAGACAATTCAAAGTTATGAGCCATTGAGGTATTGGAGTTAAAAATCTTATTCTTTTTCGTTCTAACCTTTCTCTTTTTCCTCCAATATATCATAAAAACATTATAAAAGTTGACCAAACCAACATTCTCTGAAGTAACCACCGTAAGGGTATAATTAATTATAAGAAAGTTATATATAACTAAACGAATTTCATTAAAATAATTAAAGTCGGTTTTATTATTCATTAATGAATAAACATAGTTTAGATATTATTCATTAAATTAAATTTAATGACTGATAGGTTAATTTCCTATCCATTCTCTGTTTTATCCTTGCATCTAATTGCCAAATTACTTCGGAGTTGAAAGAAAACGCATTAAAAATTGGTCTTTAGAAGAATTACTCAATTGGTGGTTTTTGGAAATAGTTTTGCAGTTTGCTTTCTAAATTCTTGTCGTTCTTTTAGTGTCATATGTTTAAATAATTGATATATGTACAGTACAAATTGATTTATAAGTATTTCAAGGGGAAAATTTTAAATTACGCATAACTGAGAATTACTTACAACTCAGGTTTAACTTTATTTTTAATTAAACTTAAATGAGAACACTCGTAATTAACATAATTTGTGTATTAGGTACATATTTTTTCAACATATGATATGCATAACTAAAATTGTCAATTTCAAAATGGTGCATTCATTTTCCTACAGGTTTTCTGATTTCGTGTTTCAAGGGATTGAATAAAATATTGTAGCTATACCCATTACACAATTACAGTTCTAAGATAAACGAAAAGCAAATTTTCACTAATTTTCCATCGTATTATTACTCAGTTTTCCAAATCTGCAAATTTTCCCATTCATGATGGCTGCGCTTTACAGATTTTGAAGCTAACTTTCCACATTCTTCTAAAATTGACTCCTTCTTACTAATAACTGCACATAATGTAGTGTAACTTATATTTAAGCTATTCGCTATTTCTGCTTTTGATTTTTGCGAGTTGTCTTTCACTTCACGAACAAATCTCACTTTTTCCATTAAAGAGTAGGAAATTATTATTATTATTGTAATAAACTCCTCATTTATTCTCTTTTCGGTAAGAATAATATCATTTAAGCTTTGCTACTCTGATTTTTGATTCTACATTTTCTTAATTTAAAAATAAAGAGAAGCATTTTTTTTTAACCTTTCTATTAAACTGGTATTCAACATAATTTTGCTTGTAGTTTGTAATTATGACTCCATTATATTATTATATTTTGTCAACAAGTATTATTAAGCATATCTAACAATGTCTGTTAGCTTTGTAATCTGTTATATTGCAAAGTTAACAGTGCTAAGTTGATCGAATTACCTATAAGAGAAATAAAATCTTGTGATGTTCATTATATAATAAAAAGAGCATTTCTGGAACCTTTGTTAGAGAATGCCTATATGAGATTACAAGTAGATACATTCAGTGGTGTTTATAATAACTTGCTGCTAGCAGCTTGTCCCAGCAGTCTAGTATAATCATCTACTACAATCATCTCAACTATGGTAATATATCTGGAAGATGCTGCTGCCATCTGCAGAATTTCTGGGGAAGCACGCAGCGTTGTTTTTGAATGACGAAGCGACGTTCGTCTTTTCATGACTACATTTGTTATTTTCCCCCTGAATACCAGGTGATTTCTCTTTCAAGTCAAACATTAGCTATCCAACATCAAATTTGCTGGAATTATCAAGAGATCGTCTGTCGATTACTAGGCATTTGGTTTGCAACATGCAATTTCGCATTATTTCACTTGCATTTATAGCATTGACAGCTGAAGTTAGTTCCGCCTTGGGCAAATTGATTCATTGTCTGCAGCCGTTCTTAACAGTTTTCAATTGGTGTTTGATTATCCAAGTGCGTGACAGGAATCCGACACTCAGGCAAAAGCCAATGTCACTCGGAATAATAGTACACAAGCAACATAGTGTCAACCTGGTCGACGACTGAGATTCCTTGATAAGCTGCATGCGATTTCTAGTAAGAAATTTTTTTTAATAATACAAAATACCAAAGACAAAAGATGTATCTGTGGCAGTATAGTCTTTATAAAAATTAAATACACATTCTGCAGATTTTTTTAAACAGAAAATACAATTTTGGATATAACAGTCGATGCAATAGTAATTTGGAAACTATTTGGAGAACTTGAAATCTACTTTCTAAAACAGGAGTTTTTCTTTTAATGGTGTTGTTTTAAAAACGGCCAGACACACAATAATTAAAAAACATAAAAACACATTAAAATCTCGAGAAGTTTTCGATCGGACCTACCGATCTTTTTCAAGTCAAAGAACTGCACCATTATTTCACACACATTAAATTTTTACATCTTTAGAGTTTTCTTTTATTTTTAAATCTTTGAAAACAATACAAAGGAAAAAAATCTCCTTACATTTATAAATTACAACAGATACCGAATTGAAGTACCATCTTCAAATTTCCTATTTTCTGAAAATTAATTTTATCCGTGTTAACATGCCTAAATCCCATTCATTTTAATCTTATCAAAAACACTCGAAAATGACATGGATTACAAAGGGGTTTTTAATTTGCGTAGAATCATTGTCTCGCTTCTAATGCATCTACTTAGGAAATCTTTGTCACGTTCAAATGCAGATTTCTTGATCCGCACTGAAAAATTTCCAAACACTGAAGTGAGGTTGTCTCTCGTCCGTAAATATGCGTGTAATGTTTGAAAAATTCTTATCCATTTATCGGTTTTTCAAAAGCTACTCGGGGAAGATTCAAACAAAACGGACAAACTGATCTCGTGAGCCTCAATTTCCGTAAGAAAAATAAACTTAAAAAAAAAAAATCTTTATTTCTTGTTTGCTTTTAGACTGATTTTAATCAGAGTCTTGGCCTGTATTCCATTTCGGAATGACATTTGACGATATCGTGTATATTCAGTATACTTTCATCTATTTACTTTTATATTTTTTTTCGGAATAGATACTTTATTTTTAATAAAAGACAGTTATAACTCTATCGTTCTATATCACCACAAAATTACAATTTACCCAGGTATTACAATTTTCAAACCATAACTTATTCATGCCAAATGCCATATAAAACTGAAGACTCATTTTTATTAGCAAGTGCTAATAATACAAAAACATAATACAAAAAGATTACTCTTTAGATTCCCAATAGGCATATTTGTATTTATTATAAATTATTTCATGTGAATCCATTCTACCTTAATAAAAGCTGTATTAAAGAAATAAATATATATATGTCATTTACGTAACAACTTAAGAACTGAGATAAAACTGCTTCATTTTAACTCAGACTGCTGTCTGAGATAAAACGCTTCATTGTAAATATTTTTATGGCTGTAAAAATTAATAATAATAACAGCAATAACGAATGTTAGATTATTTGAGATATTCTTGTGTGTTTAAATTGATTTTTCGTAAGGTTACATTTCTAATCAGATTGCTTAATGATGTTTTGATAAGATTAAAATGAATTGGAATTAGGCATGTTAATTAATTTCCAGAAAATAGGAAATTTGAAGATGGTACTTTTATTCGGTATCTGATATAATTTATAAATGTAAGGAGATTTTGCCTTTGTATTGTTTTCAAAGATTTAAAAATAAAAGATAACTCCTGTTTCAGAAAGTATATTTCAAGTTCGCCAAATATTTTTCCAAAAAAACTATTGCATCGACTATTTTATCCAAAATTGTATTTTCCGTTAAAAACAAATCTGCAGAATGTGTATTAATTTAAATTAAATTAATTTTAATTTAATGTATTTAAATTTTATAAAGATTACTGCCACAGATACATCTTTTGTCTTTTGTATTTGGCAGGATCACGATTTGGAATCAAATAAATATAACTTTTTAAAAATTCCAGAAGTCCTGCATTTAATATCTCTTAAGATCTCTTGAATTGGTGTAACAATCGGTGTATTTTAAGTGAAAAGATACAAGTGCTTCTTGATTTGTAAGCCTTCAGAGATAAATCGTATTCAGTCAATATTTTTGCTAAATTTCTGAATCGATTTAAAAAAAAAAAGTAATACTGAAACAACAACAGAAAAAAAGCAAACTTAAAATAGAAATCGAGTATTACTTGAGAAGATAAAGAAAAAAAAATCGGGAATCGATCGTTGTCAGGCCTCGAACTGAGTTGGGGTTGGAGGGGGATGAAGGCTTGATTTCTGAGGGTGTTTTCAGGGGGAGGAGGGGGTTCCTTTTCCGTTGATTTCGCCTTCCAAGAATAAAAGGGAACTTTTTGGTCTCGGGACAGTGATATCGACGTTTTAATGGTGTAAAGAGGCTTTGATTTGACCTTCCATTCGTAGAAAGAATAGGGTTATGGATTAATATTTCCAGGTCAGATATTTCTTCTTCACAAGCGGAGATAATACGTCATTGATATCGTCACTGACCAGACAGTTCCAATTCACCATTTTACGACAATGCCAAAGCTGATAGCTTTAGCAATTTTCCTTAAAAAAAAAAAAAAAAAAAAAAAGAATAAAACATAGACTGTTCTAATTTTTCCAAATGGATTATACGATACCATCTTATTCGGAATTGATCGAACCATACATTGATTTTTTTTTTAGATCAAAGTCTGTGGAGTAATGGTGACTTTTTCTTTGTATAAGAAATTCCTGAAAGAAATTAAGGCCTTTTTTTCTTAAAATATCACTTCATTTTTACTGTTTTTCAAATAGTTTGAATTGTTTTTCAGACTCAATGAAAAAGATACCTTATTTGTAAGACTATCAGTTTACGTTGCTTCAAAATGGGTTAAATCTGAGTTTTTTTGTTTTTACGTTTACCTGCAAGTTTCTTCAATCGCACGAAAAAAATTTCAGATTAAAAAATTAGATCTACTTACTAAACATGCAGGTCAAATTTCAAGAATCTCCATTGATAGATCGAAATTCTTAAAATTACAGAGTCTACCTATTAATTTTTATGAGTCCCACATATAAAGTCGAAAACTTAAAGATTACGCAAGAATAACAATGAAAAATAAGGATTTATTTATTTTTTTTTTTAATATTACATTGATTTTACTGGAAGTAAGAAAACTATTAACAAGAATATTTTTAAATCTTAATTCCATATTTCCTTCTAATCTCTTCTCTATCCTTCAGCGTAATATTACAGAAAAAACACATCGTCACACTTTGTTATCCTTTTCTAAGTCATATTGTTTTGACATTATTATTGGGTTCATGACCCGTTTCGGCAATAACTTTAGTCGTATTAAATTTTTTTATTCTTATTAAAATCCATTCCTTTATTTAATGCTAATATTAAATCTTAATAATATGTTGAAATAAAATTTTCTGAAAAGTTTTAGAAAAACCAGGATGTGTAAGGGCTTGAAAACCGGTTCCCGTAATGTTAAGTATTTAAAAAAATTTAATACATTTTGTCAAACCAAACTGTGTGTTTCTTGAACTTTATTTCAACATATTATTAATTATTATTGACACACGTAAAATATCTATCACATAGTATTAAATCTCTAAACTTAATTCTTTTTGGCTGAAGCTAATCACATAAAATTTGATTTCCTACAATATTTTTTAAATTTGTTCTTCATTTCTGATTTCTAATCTTAACCATTTTGTCTTGTTCAAATCTTTCGATCTCTTATTAGATACTCTTGACAATAGATTCAAAAATATATAATAAAAATTTGAAAGATTTGAACAAGACAAAAATAGTTAAAATTAAAGAAAAGATTAGAAATCAGAAATGAAGAATAATTTAAAAAATATTATAGTAAAGAATTAAGTACAGATGAAATATTAGCATAAAACAAAGGAGTGGATTTTAATAAGAATAAACGTTTATTGCCCAACTTATAGCAGTTGTTCCGCCACTTCGGAGTTATCTTTTAGCTGTTTTTATGATATACTTTCAATGTTCCAAAATCCTTTCCCTAATCCTTTGCTTACTTTTAAAAAAATATTCTTACAATTCATTTGATAAACATTTCGTTCTTCAATTTGCTTTTGTTTATTTTAGAACACAGTTTTTCAACCTATGTCGTATTCAGAAGCTATTTCAATCTTAACCATCTTACAAATTTCTTTCAGTTTAATACCATGTTTATGCGCATAAGGAATTATTACTCTCTGAGAGTTTGTTATTATTCAATTCCTTAATATTAAATTTAATATTAATATTAATATTCTTTGTGAACCAAATCTTATTTACAAAAATGACCCTCTTACTCATTTTTCTTTAATATTACTTGCATTTTTTTTTCTAATTCCTTCTGAACTTGTTGATCTGTTTATTCAATGTATGAAGTTATCTATTAAATTTCGTAAACACCAAAATATTGTAAGCCTAAACCCGTTGGACTGGGCGTTTGTTTTTATTTCTGTTTAATTTAATTTTTAATGACTTGATAAGAGAATCTGATGTAATGAGATTCGGAAACGTACGTCGTGTATGTATTTTAAGTGTATTAAATTTTATTGTATATGCTAATGTTGTTGGCATTGTGATTATTAAATTTCTTTTTATAGCTATTCCATGTCCCGATTGAAAATTTAGAACATTATCACTTTGAATTCTTTCTTGTTTTGACGTAATACTATTATAATAATTATCAGACATGATGTGCGTAATTATATTAAAGAAGGACCAAACACACACAATAAGTAAAAATAAATATAAACACTTCATTATAAAAACTTCATGACATGTTTCGAGGATCTTAATCCTCCTCCTCAGATGATAAACATAATATTAAGGAAAACTTTATGGCTCCGAACATAATATTGAAGCCAGAAAAGAATTTCAACAAATCAATACATTAGCACCGAAATTTCGGTGTTATGCCCTACAATATAACTTAGTATGACCATTTACTATTTGTTTTGATAGTTCATATAGTAATGTTACACAACATCTTTATTAATTTGGTAACAATTACTGTAAACTATTGGATTATTACTTTGTATTGATTTGTTGAAATTCTTTTCTGGCTTCAATATTATGTTCGGAGCCATAGAGTTTTCCTTAATATTATGTTAATCATCTGAAGAGGAGGATTAAGATCCTCGAAACATGTCATGAAGTTTTTATAATGAAGTGTTTATATTTATTTTTACTTATTGTGTGTGTTTGGTCCTTCTTCAATGTAATACTATTATTCCGAGGGTAATTAACGTGCGGGAAAAAACAGTAACAACGCGATGAGTATCCCACGATACATTTTTTTTTTTTTTTTAATGTTTAGCAGTCCTATTAGGTGCACTTATGTTAAGAATATCTGTGGTATAGGTGCTGATAGTTTAATATGAGCACTTAAAAATTAATGTAGTTAAGTTAAATTAAGATTAAGACTTATTTTTTCATCAATTACGTCGGATATTAACTGATCTAAGTACATCAATATCCTTCGTCTTCTTTAAAACAGATAAACACATAAATAAATTCCTGAAACTCTTATACTGTAGACATTTTCCAATATTTCGTTTTAATCTCTTAAAACTTTCTCAAGGTTTTTGTAAACAAAAATTAAAAATTTAACATAAATTTAAAAAGAGAATTCTCTTTTTAAAAACGATAGAAAAATACAATAATTAAAAACAATGTTTAGGAATGCTTTGTTGAACAATATGAGAGTTAAAGAATTTTTGTCTTTCAAATAAGTCATCTATTGCTTAACAATAGTCACCATTTCTTGTCTAATTCCTTTTGTTTACTCATGTCTTTTAATTATTGTTTTTTAATTATTGTATTTTTCAATCGTTTTTAAAAAGAGAGGAGTTCTCTTTTTAAATGTATGCTAAATTTTTAATTTTTGTTTACAAAAACCTTGAGAAAGTTTTAAGAGATTAAAACGAATTATTGGAAAATGTCTACAGTGTAGGAGTTTCAGGAATTTATTTATGTGTTGATCTTTTATATGTTTAATGTTTTTGAAATTTTCTAAATTACATATTTCCCAATTTAATTGACTAAACAATTTATAATTACTTTGGTTTTCCAACCGTTTACCAAATTTATTTTTTAATTTAGTATTGTTAAAAATTCTTAGCCAATTGTATCTAGTTGTTTTTCCATCATTAAAATTGTTTTTTGCTTTATTTACTTCAAAAATATTTTTCAAAATTGTTTTATAGATAAATCATTCTTTAATGGTTAGGATTTTATATTTTTTCCTAACATTATTTTTTTCCAATAAGCTTTTTTTATTAAAATTAATGTAAATATTATTTAAAATTTTTAAAATTAATTTATTAATATTTTCCAATTGGTGTTTATTTACAAAAATCCAACATTCAATGCCGTAGTTAAGCACCGAATCAATTAGTTATTTGAAAATGATTAGTTTCTGTTTAAAGGAGAATAAATGTTTTATGTGAAAAAAGAGATATGTATAGGTGTGTAATTTTTTAATAACAAAATTGTAATGAACTTCCCAAGTAAATTATTCATCCAGATAAAGACCTAGATATTTTTGATGAGTTACGAACTCAATTTTGTTGCAGTTGCAACTGTTGTCATCCATGGCGTTGAGATGCAGCTTGCTGCAATTGTTGTTATGAAGTAAAAGATACTAATCTTTATTTATGATTTTGTTTTTATTTTTGATAATCATAACTTTCGTCTTCTTACAATTAATTTTCAATTTTTTATGTATTGCTCATTTAGTTAAATTATTTAAATCATTTTGGAGGAAGTTGTGAGCTTGTAATTGATTTTTATCACAAGAGATAAGAAGAACATCGTCAGCATAAATATAAATATTTGAGAATTTAATACAGTTACTTATTGAGTTAATATATAGATTAAAAAATAAAGGTCCCAAATTGGATCCCTGAGGAACACCAGCTTTAATATTGTGTAAATTACTAAAAGTGTCATTAATTTTGATTCTAAACTTCCTGCTTTTTAAATAGCTTTTTATTAAATTATATATACTAATAAATATACTTTATAATATTCGTTATAAAACAAATATTTTAAAAAAATGACATGTTTCGAGAGCCCGAAGTTAACTCTTCCTCAGACTACAGAAACAACAAAGGAACGGAAAGAAACAATTTAAAAACAAAAGAAAAACAAGACAGCCATTGAGCGCGTTTGTTTTATATGTATTGTGCGGCATTGATCGCATTGTTACTAAATTATTCCTTTTATCAGATATATGTTAATTTATTTATTTTCCTCTTTTTCTATTTTAAATTTTAAATCAGTATTCATCTTTTTGATTTCTTCAAAAAAGTACTGCTTTACAGGAGAGTTTGAAAATGCGCATGGGAAACCAAACAAACCTATCCTTTCCCTTTTAACTTATTTGTCAATTTCAACTAGTCAGTGTATAGGACAGCGGAATAATATAAGGAAAAATAAAACCTATGGCAGAACCATAAAGGCATTGTATTTGTGCTGTATATGTTTATCTCTGTGTATGTTTATTATCCGTATTGAACTGTCGTAATAATCTTTTTAAATTTAACACGTTTTTTCTAGATAAGAGAGCGTCTCTATTATTACATAAAAAATTAATGTTTATCTGTAACTGCGGTATCCTCGATAGTAACAAAAAATATTCTTTTTTTGTTAAAAGAAAAATCGTCATTTATGTACTTAAGTTTTATCGATTTATCAGTGTTTAACATATTTATTTTTGACGTTTACTTCACTTGAGATGACGCAAAGCGTTTTCCTGCCGAAATCTATTGGTCATGTAGGAACTCTATGAATATCCTGTTTACTTGAGGTTGTAAATTGTTTATTTAGCAAAATACTTTTCTTTGTTCAGTTGAGTTTTTTCGTAAGAAATGCTAACGTAATAATGTTTATTTAAATTGTCTGGAAAAAAAAATAATAAGATGATGGCTTTCAGAATAAACTTTTTTTTTGATCTTAGACTATTTCGACAGTGGTAAAGGAAAAAACACAACTTTAAACTGTGTATGTGTGTTTTTTATCTTCGTAAGTTTGAAACTTGGCACAAGTAGTCAGTCGTTTTAGTTTGACAGCTGCCAACACTCGGAACGAAAAAAAGACAACAAATTAAAAAAAAAAAAAGAGGTTGTTGAGTGCATCAGTTACTTGGCGTCAGTTCCTATAGGAAATTAAGAAGCAAAATGAGATGAACACAATTCAAGGAATTTTTGAGGTTGTTAGGAATTTAATTTTCCTACAGATCTGAAAAAATAATTAAAGGAAATCGATCTGAAGACATTGATTTTGAGCTCTTTTTTTTGTTTCAGGACGCTTCTGTTAATGTCGGCATTTTATCTCTGAATTGACATTTGACCTTTTCAACATTGAATTTATTTCGGGGATGTAGTTTTAGTCTTCTGATCAAGATCAGAAGACTTATCTAAATAAAAACTTTAACCTGCTGTGATTGTAACATGAAAATGAAGAAGCAAGAATAAGAAACAGCGTCTGAATAAATAAATTGCCTTTCTGAATCAATTATCGGAAGCTTGTGCCTTTCTGAGTCTTTGATCGGGGAAGGCGGATTGGGCTGATGAGTCCCTAGAAAGACGAAACGGCCGTTCCCAATTCCTTCCGATAATTGATTTAGAAAAGCAAGTTATTTATTCAGGTGCTGTTTCTTATTCTTGCTTTTTTATTTTCATCAGAAGACTTATATTCCCGTTTTGTCTGGGGCCAAGTATCATTAAAATATCATTAGCAACAATGACAACAATCGCAACATCAATCGCAACAATTGTTATTAGCAACAATGACAACAATCGTAACAACAATCACAACAATTGCATCTTTCGCAACAATCACATTTATAATAATAAGGAAATTAAGGCAATATCAATTATATTTTCGTAGACGTTTCAGACGTTGCGAAGCATTGTGATTGATTTACTAATTGCTACCCTATCTTGTTTTTTTTTTAATAATCGTAAGATACTTCGAAATGTAATTTCGATGTGATCATATCAATATCAGGTTCTTTAGTGTTTATTTTGCCTGCCTTTCTTTTGTACTGACTATAATTTTAAATAAGTTTTAACGTGTGCCTAAAAATAACATACTTAGATTAAAAGAAAATCACCAACAAACAAGTTTTCGTTTAAAAATATATATCAAAATCTTAAAATACATACAAAAGCTTTCGGAGACCTTGTGCGGCTCCCTTGTCAATTGGAGGAGTAAGAAATAAAAGGAACGTGTCTATTTATAATTGGAGGAGTGAGAGTAAATGAAAGAAAGCTCAATAAGGAAGCCGGAAACAGGAAGGATTCAACTTACTAATGGTATTAATTATAAGTAGACATGTTTCTTTTATTTGTAACCTCCAATTGACAAGGGAGCCGTACAAGGTCCCCCAAAGCATTTGTATGTATTTTTTAGATTTTAATATATAGTTTTAAAAGAAAATTTGTTTGTTGGTGATTTTTACTTGCACTTGTACAGAAATTTACGTGCTGGTATTTTATCGATATCCAAAGATAATCCTAGTGATTGTGGTAACAATATATTACTGTTATAAATAATATTATTAAATATCTCGTAAGAAAAAAAGTCCTGTTTCACTCTTTGAAAATTGAAAAGCTTTTCATAAAACAGAAAATAATAAAGTAAAATAACAAAATAAAACAATATGTAACATCCGTGTGGCAAGAAGACGACTTTTTTTTAAACAGAAAGCAAGTTACTGATTATATGTTTGGGTTGGCCAAAAAGTTCGTTTTTTTTAGTACGTTGGCTCTAGGTGTGTTAAACGTCATTCGACATTTGTTAGATTGTATTGTGACAGCTATCATATCAGTGTGCATTTAAAACAAAAACTGATCAAAATTGGTGAATTTAGAGTCGCCATTTTTATATTGAAGATGGAAGACAATAAGCACGCAAGACGACGCATTCCTTTGATGACCAGGTAAAAACTGTTACAGCTTGACTGGTAAGTTCTGATTCATCCTCTGTATTCACCAGACATTGCACCTTCGGATTTCCATTTTATTTCGAATTTTCTTTACAAAGTTCTCTTATTGGAAAAAATTCAATTCTCTGGAAGACGCCAAAGGCACCTGGAACAGTTTTTTTGCTCAAAAAGGTAAAAAGTGTTGGAAAGATGAAATTATGAAGTTGCCTGAAAGATGACAGAAGGTTGTGGAACAAACCGTTGAAAATTAATAAGTTCAATAAAATTACCAATCAATTTTACTTTAAAACCAAACGAACTTTTTTGACCAACCCAATAATATACGTAAAATATAGTTCCTAGACAACTGAGGCTACCTTCTGTATTAAATAATTTTGATTTATCATCTTTTAATTTTTAACGCACTACTTATCTTTTCTATGATACTGTTTGCACTTTTGACAACGTCCAGATTTGCTTTTACACCTGCTTTGAGAAACCTCTGGTGATAAAATTTTGTCCCATCTCTTCCCTTCAGTATGTCTCCTAAGAAAAACTATTTTAGAAGGATGAAATCTTAAATGGATAAGCTTTCGTACTTGATCTTCCAAATTTCATCGTTAGTAGGACTACAGTGTGTGACTTTTTTTTTTTTACGTTTTCAAGCGATTATTCAGTTCATTTCGTTTTCGATGATTCGTACACTAACTATTTTATTTACTTCTTCAGTTGTATAAAATCTGATAAAAACAATCAAATCCAAAAGTAAAGTATTTACAGGGTCGTTAGACTTTCTTGCAGGGGCTGGGTATTGTTCGACTAGAGTCGCATTATCAGCAAATGGTTCCATTTTCACAGAATTAATAGTTGTGTGTTGTTGTCGGTGGACCATCAGCGTCGATTAGGACCAGAAGATGGGTCTTAACTATGAGCTTCATTGATTCCCTCACTTTAAAGTTAATCTCTCTCTGGTTACTACTTTGTGTTAAAGCTGATCAGGAATTGACAGTCCATTCAAGAATTCATCTTTTCGAAGTAAAACAGTTCTCTTTCATCTTTGAATGATCAGAAACAGTTTTTTTCTCAGGGTTATTTCTAATAACTTACTTACTGTGAAACTTTTAAGGTAGTGTTGAAAACTCAAGATGTTTTAGTTATCAATCTTAATGTATAAAAATGAATGTGTTCTTTGGTTGTTTGTCCCGTGTGCGTTCATATACCATTCATCAGATTGCGATGAAACTTCAGTGACTTGTGCGCACGCTCGCAAAGGTTTCTGAATTAGTAAATCTATTTTACAATATCTGGTGCGTAAGGCGTTTCAATGAGTGTATTTCCGGTTTCAACGTTTGCAATTTCCGGTGCGACTCGCATTTGCAATGACCATCAACAAAGCACAGGGACAATCGCTACAAGTGTGTGGACTAAATTTGGAAAATGCATGGATAGCTTATGTGGCCTGCTCACGCGTCGGAAAACCTTCTGATTTATTCGTGTAGGCACTAGACGGAAAAACAAAAAATATTGTGTATCCAAAAGCACTTCAATAAACAGAATTAAAACACAAACACTTTCTTTCTTTGAGTGGCATTGCAACGCATGCCAGGTTTAGCTAGTATTTCAATAATTTTTAATAATTATTTGCGCTCCATAAATAACCCGGAAATATTGGCAAGAAACAATGCTTCTTTTCAATTACAGTAAATAATATTTGATGTTTTGTAAGATTTCCGATTGAATATCATTTTTATTTTCGGTACTGTTTTATCCATTCTTCGTCAGCGAAAGTTGCCTAAATAAGTAAATGATTTATGTCCAATCAAAGAGGGCGTAAATGCAAAGGCTGAAAATCAATATGCAGGTACGCCATTAAATATTATAGATTTAAAATTATTAATGCACACGCATTACCACACAACATTGGTATGAGCTAACACACTTGTCTAATGTTAATGCTCAACTAATTCACGAACTGTTAAAATTGCGAAATTCCTATGTTCTGCGATTTTAGGTAATAAAATGATACTCCATCCCTATTATTAAGTTTCGCCATAACTTGAAGAATCAATACAACAGCAGAATAATCTATTTGTCCAGGTTTGGATTTGAATTTTTTGTTTTCGTAATTTTTGCTGTCGGTTTTTTTTTATATTTTTTAGCAAAAATAACTGATTCATGACATGCAACGAAAATTCTCCTTATAAATTCCATATTTATTCACGATGTTTCGTTTCTTTGAGCAAGAAAGAGTTAAGTAAGTTAAGTAAGAACAAGAAATTTTTTTTCTTTTTGCTCTAAAATTCGTTATTATACATTTAGAATTTAAGAATTAATAATACTTTTCTTATAACAATATATGGACTTAACGTCCGTGATTACAACACGTTCCAGCAGATATGTAATAATATTCCACATACAACAAGTACTTCTCTTATAATAACTTATACAACAATATGTAGATTACAACTCATACAATAATATATGGATTATAGTTTTCTTAAATTAACATTTTAAGAATCATTGACAATTATAAGAATTTTTCTTTATTTTTGAGATAATTTTTAAAACAACCAAATGTTACTTCACTTTTAAAAATTTATCTTTGCTGATACAGGGGAAATTATTATAAGGAGAATTTTCGTTGTATGTCATGAGTTGAATTGAATAGATTATCAGTTTTTGGAAACAAAAAACATAACATTGCTTTTTTTACACCTATTTTAAAATGAAAATATAATTCATTAGAATTTAATGCAGGTATTTCTTTGTTAAACCCACGTGCAGTGATAGTAGTGCTCACTCAACATCAAAAAAAGCGGGTACGTAATTGACTTTGTCGTTTACTTTTACTGGCCTGGTCCAGGTTGTCTTTTTTTTTTCTTTTCACTAGGAATTAAGAGGAAATATAGTGGAATAAATTGTGTTTCTGATGAAGCCTTTCGTGTGTGTGTGCGCGCGCGCCATTGATTTGCTGTTAGCCCACCTCAATATTGTACAGTAGATATAGCCCAGGGTTTATAATGTACGTCGCGAAAGAAGGACTCTTGTTTTTCGTTTTATTGATTGGAACACCCACTCATTGCCACGAGCCTTTCTAGCTGCACTCGTAAATGGAGACATTTCTTTTTTCTTTTCTTTTTTTTTTTTATTATTGAAGAAAGGGTAGATGGGAAATAAAATAGTTTTTTTGCGTTTCGTTTTTTTTTTTTTTTTTCTTTTCTTTGCTCATTCTCCTTTTTAAAATATTTATTTTTCGTTTTGTCCCTTTCAATGCTTCTTCCTTTACAATTGATTCTTTTTTATCTCTGGGCAAAAGCGCCTTTTGAAGGAGAACGCAGCAAGAAGGAAATAGCACGCGATTGTTGCTCGCGCCAATGACAATTCTCAGCCACGAGCCGGAAATTATCGTTTTCTGCGATAAACGAAATTGAAGCATTTTTTTTAAATGTTTTTCTTTCCATTAAGAGAATTCGACTCCCTAATGAGATGATAAAAAAAAAAAATATTCGAGAAATTTAATAACCCCATGAAATTTAAATTACCTTGAAATTAGTTTCAATAAAACGAGATACAAAGCAGTAACTTATGAATTCGTTAATAATTTTGCAGTTTTCTCTTCAGCTAAGTATAACGAGGAAAAAAAGAAACCCCAAAACACTAGGAGTAATTTTCTTTATAAAAACAGTGGTTTCTGTATAAAAGCTTCTCACGGATATTTCACTTTTTTTTTTTAATGAAAAGATTTCTGTGAAAAATCGTGTCCATAATCTTGTATGCAAAGGCAAAGTCGAAACACACACCACACACAAGCAGTGTCAATTTGTGAAAACATAACACATAATAAATACAACGTATAATAGACAGCGCTGAAGGAAACCGCCTGAACAATCCATTAACTCATATTTCTCCACTTTGTTTTTATTTATTTATTTATTATACTTTTTTTTTTGTTGGCTCAGTTATAGATCACGTGAAACAAACCCAGTTACATTACGATTTTTAGTAAATTTGTAACCTTTTTTTTTTAGTAAATTTATAAGTAAAAACAACATCCATGAGAACTTGCTAGTAGATTTTTTTTGAAGTTATTAAAATTAAACCAGGTTTACATGGAAGGCAAAACTATTTCTGAATTATTTAATTTTTATATAACTAGGCCATCCCCCGTGTACACGCGCTTGTTTTTTTATATCACATAGAATTTGGTTAAGTAAGAATATTAGACTAGCCTATATTTAAATATTGCAACGTTTCGGCAATTATAGTTCTAATTGTCATTTTCGAATTACAAATAAACAGACGGATCGGAAATAAATAAACAATCTTGAGATTAAAAAAAAAAGGTTGAATACATTTATCATTGATGGGAGGAAGGGAAGGAAACATAAGTCAATAAACAATTTAAAGTGAGTACGGTAGTAGTCACCTTGGCCTAATGGATAAGACGTCTGACTTCGGATCAGAAGGTTGCAGGTTCGATTCCCGTCGCGGACGCCTCATTGGAAAAACTATTTCTATTTTCCATCTCACAGGAAATTGTGCCAGACAGAGAAATAAAAGATTTTATTAATATAGATTTAAATAGTTCTGAAGTTAAGTAGTTTTACCGTCCTTGTTCATATATATATATATATACACTGATTAGGTCATGAATTATAGTCCTATAATACAAGCATTCAATCTTCTAATCAGTAGAATTATGAAATCAGTTACAAATGCTTTGCTCTGTACCTAGCTTACATAATATGTAACTTTGAAGATTTATTAATTTCGAATTACATGTCAAGGAAAAATCATCCTATTGTGATTCGAAGTAAATATAAAAACATACCATCTATAACATTGTTAATGGACATTCAGAGTTTACAATATATGTTGATTTAACACATAATTTAATCACCTGCATATCCGAGGTGAAATCACATCACTGTATCCGAAGTCAACGAATTAAAATTATTTTAAAGTATGATAATTTCTTTAACGTGTCGTGTAACTATAAGGAAAACTACTACTTTGACACTTGTTTCAATAAGATTAGCCAAAATTTAAATTACGATGACTAAAAATTTAAAAAATTAAAAAATTAAAAAACTAAAATTCTTATTACGTAAGTTTTCAAACCTCTGCAGATCGGCTTCGTTCTCAAATGATTAAAACGTTAAAAGTTAAAAAATTAAAAATTGAT
>JAFIDM010010028.1:23048549-23067262 GCA_023159025.1 Thereuonema tuberculata | reverse complement strand
AATAAAACAGAATGGTTGAAAGTTCTAAATCTGAAATTGTTTTGAAAATTTACGATAGATTATTTAAAATTTAAAGGGTTGAATTGTAGCAAGTTTTTTTTTTTTTTTAATTGATAAATTTTGGAATTATTTTTTGAGTGATGTATCAATCTTGTACTTCTAATCCTTTATTTTTATTTCTGTTTTCGTAAATAGTATTTGCAATGAGCACTGTTTCCATTATTTTCTTTAATTTTGTCTCTCTTTCGATAGTTAAAATATGTACTTGTCTTGGAGGACATTGTGCAAACTTTACGGTCTTCTGAACTTTTACTTCGACCTAATCTGAAGTGATGCCTCTGCTCTTTTGAGGCGGTCACTAATAGTATGACCTCTTTTTCTTAGGTACAACGTTGGACAAGACCTACTTTGAATTTAGTATTTAACTCTCTTTTGATTATTGGTGTCAGGTGTACAACATCTCTTTACAAATCCTTGACTTAATTTTACAATTTTGTTCAAATACCACCTTAGTTCTTCCCTGTGATATGGGATTGGCGTCAGGAAGGGCATCCGGCCATAATAACTACTGCCAAAACTTTTCTTCGAAATTACACAACCTACCTCACATGCAAGGGAAAAAGCTGTAGTTGAAGAAGAAGAAGTTGAAATACTACCTTAATGCCTTATTTTCTGCTTATGCATTTAAGCCATAATGATTTATTACTGTAGTAATGATTGGCATAAAGAAAAAGAACCTTGATTTTGTGACTTCTTTTATTTGAAATTTGTTCTAATCTTTTTACGTCAATGTCAACAATTCTTGCTGGATAATCGTTTTTTTTTCTTTCATATTTTCCAAATTGATTTATCACTTCTTTCTCAAGTCTATCTTTAAAACTAAACTACAAGCTATTTTTAGAATAAACAATATATTAAAACAAAGGATAAGCAATTTGACAAGATACCTCCTTTTTCATACAACATGATCAAATGTGATGCATATCACTGCCTAATCTAACCTCCATTTTATTCTGAAATAAAAAAAAACAAAAACAATATTAAATTGGATAACGTTTGTGCACCACAATATGAAATTTAAATAATTCTCTTTATAATAGTCGGTATATGAATTTGTTTAAAAAAAGGTGTTATAGAAATGTAATAGAGGTCAGATTAAAGAATATTATGCATCATATTTGATTGTGTTTTATGACATAAGGCGGTATCTTTTAAACTATTTGTTTATTCTTTGTTTTAACTTATTATTTATTCTAAAGATATTGGGTTGGCCAAAACGTTCGTCGGATTTTTTTAGTTGTTTTAGTTTAGTAGTTGGCTCTAGTAGTGCTTAGGTGTCTTTAACGTCATTCGACACCATTTTGTTAGATTGTATTGGGATAGCTGTCATATCAGTGTGCATTTAAAAGAAAAACTGATCAAAATTGGTGAATTTTGTGTCGCCAATTTAATAATGAAGATGGAAGTCAATAAGCACACAAGACCACATGTTTCTTTGATGACAAAGTAAAAACTGTTACAACTTGGCTGGGAAGTTCTGATTCATCCGCCGTATTCACTAGACATTGTACCTTCGGATTTCCATTTTATTTCGGTCTTTACAAATTCTCTTAATGGAAAAAATTCAATTCCCTAGAAGACACCAAAGGCACCTGGAACAATTTTTTACTCAAAAAGATAAAAAGTTTTGGGAAGATGGAATTACGAAGTTGCCTGAAAGATGACAGTAGGTAGTGGAACAAACCGTTGAAGACATTATTCATTAAAATTATTGGTGAAAATGAAAAAATGTGTCTTTTATTTTTACTTAAAAACCGAACGAACTTTTTGGCCAACCTAATAGTTTGTATTTGTTTTAAATATAGGCTAGAGAAAGAAGAACGAGTCACTTCGAAAATTTGCGATCGTGTAGTAAATGTGATTCAATTGATATAAGATGATGTATATTACTAGAAAACATATTTCTTGTCTCGTATCTTTATAGTAATTTGATCTAAGAAAAATAAATTACCACAGAACTATAGGAATCATTTTGCTTTCTTATCAGTGAAATAACAAAACCAAAACAAAAAATATAAAACAAAACAAGCAATTTTTCAACTTGACAAAGTACTTCCTGTTGCATCAAAATGGCGCTTTAACGTGAGCGGAAGCATTGTGCTACAAAATGGTGTCGATAACACCAGAAGAGACAAATACTAAAACTAAAATATTCGCTTTAGAAATAATTTCAAGAGAATGTTGAAGTGGATTAAAAATCTGATGGATTATTTTGATGTTATGATTCGTTTAAGCAAATCTTACATTTTTTATCAATCCTCTTCCATTCATCTCACTATAGTACTGTGAGGTTAAAAAAATGCAGTTTATTAAAAGAAAAAGAATAGAATCAGATCTTTCATTTCGGTATCAATTTCTTCCAAACCAAAAATCACCAAAAAAACAAAACCTTTTTCAAATTAACTTTGTTGTTTCTAAATAGTGACAATAATGATAAGCAAGAATTTGAGATTTTTATCATATTTAAAGTTCGTATTGGAATAATAAAAAAACTCTAAATTACAAAATTTGACCTATTTTTATTTAATTCAATAAAATATTAGAACTAGTCGACAGTCTTTTAAATGAAGTGACATGTAATGAAGGAGCTTCAATTGAAATAGGCCGCAGGGTCTCATCTTCTAATTAATTTTATTATTATGGAATGATGAAATTATCTTAAATGTTGATTTTGCTTTATTTAGTACTTTCTTTTCTCAACTTAAAACGCTCTACAAAATTTATTAACCTTTCTTACAACCGTTTTTCAAAACACACACACAGTTGGTGATCGCCAAGAAAAAAAAAAAGAACTCAGATTTATCTGGATGTTGCTGTTGCTTAAGTACTTCCAGTATTATGTAAGATTTCTTCATTTGCTGTTGAGATATTTCATAACTAAGATTACATGTCTACATATGTACAGTCTACAAATAAATAATCTTTCAGTAACTTTTCTATTTCACTTATCTTTTAATAATTTTCGCATTTTGGATAATTTTGCAAATAACATTGTGCAAACCAATAGTATATAATACGTATGCGTTTCTGGGTAATCGATTACCGCATTGTTAAAGAAGAAGAACATATTGGGTAATCGACTATTCATGCCAACCTTCTGATTTCTATGTTTTTAGTCTTTTTTTGAAATGATTACTTACTGTAGGTGTTTAATGTTCCAGTGTTTCCAGTTATTTTTTTTTTCTGCTTGACTTGCAGACAGAAACCTGTGAACCGCGACGATCCATATGTTGATTTAGTTTATTTAGTTAAGGTGCCAGTCAGAATGAAAGTGATGAACCAGCTTATGCCCAAAAAAAGCTAATATTTACTTGTGGTGACAAACCACAAATCTGAAGAGTTAAGTGAGGAATCAGTGGAAAGCTAAGAGAACCCCCCCCCTCCCCAAAGAAAAACAAAAAAACATTCATGAATATGAAAAAGAAGAAACACATTTTGAATAGTTACTAAATCTAGTGAAATAATAATAATAATAATAATAATATTTTTTATTATTATTCACTTAAATACATAATTCAATTCCGTTAGGGATCAAAAAAAAATCCCTATCAACGGGTGCTACGATATTTTACTACAAATTCTTTTAACAATTATAATATTAATCATTCAAACTTAAAATACAGAAAAATTAGTCATCCCTTTCAATTCAAACAATTTCAATTTCCTTTCATTTTTTTTTTTTTTTTCAAAATAATAACTCACTTATTACAACAATATCCTTCAAAATAGAACACAGAAATTTAGTCAAACCTGTCAATCAAACAATTTCAAACATTCTTTATATTTTTCTCTCCTTTTTTACCCTTCCTTATTTTTTTTTAACATAAATCCATTATTAATCAACATTGTCCACAATCCATCTTTTTATCTCTTTTTTTACAAGTGATATTTTTTTTTATAATCTAGTAAAAATCCCATTCATATCATTTAGCGTTTCTTCTATTATATATTGTACATTTCTTTCACCATATTCATTGTTAATACAAGGATAGTCAAGTTTGATTCTATTGCAATACCTCATATTATATAATCTCTTGTTCTCATCTTTTTTTATTAATGATATCATTGAAAATTTTTTATTATTACATTATACAAAATAATATAATAATAATAATATGTACACGATTTTTATTTTACTCTGAAAGTTTTAAATTTACTTACTTATAATCTTTCTGTTTCATTTTAATTATTGATTAATTAATTTACGTAATCCAGTTAATGCTAAATAGTAAAACGCGACCGCATCTGCGTTTCACCAAAGCAGGAAAACTATTCTTTCTCTCCTATTTAGAAAGACTGTGTCAATAAGTATTGCTGGCTGTTTACTTTAATTCAATAGGTTTTGGTTAATCTCTTTTTTCTTCCTGACCCCTGTCTTTTCGTTGGGAGTCAAATGAATCGACCAATCCAGTGATCGACCAATAAACACAGACTCAGTTCATTCCAATGAGTTGAAGGGGGACAGGCTTCGAATCGATGAGATTTCGTCGTTGGCGGAGTCGATCAAGTGGTGGGAGATGCTCTTCTTTTTTTTTGACAGCTGAACATCTCCTCCGTCGTGTATTAGCTGTGCCAATAACTGACGCCCCCGAAAAGACCTTTTACTGTAGACAAACAAGTAACCAACAATACTTAGCAAATAATGAATAGAATTTGAGACTCATTATGTACATAACCAACACTTTAAACGTATTTAGTTAAATCAGTCTATTGAAAATGCAAGTAGTAGTGGTTGAAATCAGATTCGATTAAAATAACTAACTGTCAGCAAAAATTTAATTTGGCAAAATTATTTTGATTAACAATTATAAAATTACCAAATTGAATAACTTTTGTTAATGGTTAATTTTTCTGTTAATGATATTATTAATGGAAGTATTAATAAGCAATTGTTGTTAATAATAATTTAATTTCATTTTAAAGTAATTTATCAATTGATATCTTTCTTATGAATTTTGCTAATTTATCTAATTTATTAAATAAACTTACTTTGTATAAATATATAAAAACAATTGTAACTGCAGTGTTACGTAAAATTTGAAACCTTGAGATTTTCGTCTGCTCTTGTCTGAACTGGCGTCTGATTTCACTGCTGGGAAATGTGAATCGTCTGGAATATTCTCTATCCTTCCTTGTGGAATACTAAACTAGACATCATGGTTTTTTTACATTTTCTTAAATAAAGAAAAACAAAAGAAAGATGCTTTAATTGATAGCTGTGGTTAGCATCGAAAGATCAGTTTAGCATTAATTTTATAAATTAATTTTATAAATAACGAATTTTATAAATATCGAAATTCAACACAGTTGAAAAACTGTCATTTTAATTCGTCGGATTACAAAATACGAACACGTTGCTGTTATTAGCCATCATCAGTTCAGAATGTTCATTAGTTCAACAACAGAGGGTGTTGTTGCTACGAGGATGAATTCTTTTAGGAATAGCGATATTCTGTTTCCACTTCACCCTCGGAAAAATGGTTGATGTCCCCGTGCTAACTTCATGGTTGAATAATGCAGACTATAATAATATTCATGTTGTTTCACTCTGCATTCTAATCGCTGAGCGGTCCAGCCAATGTAGAATCCTTCTTCATAACAACAATACCCTCTGTTAACAATGGACTTTCCTAGCAACATGTGACTCGTCACTTAGAGAACCAACGGAAATTTTAAATCATTCTGAACTGATGAAGGCTAATAACCGCAACGTGTTCGTATTTTGTAATACGAGGCATTGAAATGATACTGTTTTAATAAAGAGTTTTTTTCAACTATGTTTTATATTCTTTATTTATTACTTTTTTTTTTACACAGCCTATTGGATATTATCAGTTTTGAACATTTGATAGTAAAAATATATTTTTTTTTAAATCTGACACTGAAGTGTACTAAAACAATTATTACATTACTTAAAAATCTTAACATTAGAAACGAATAAAACAAGAGTTTTGTTATTACCTGACCTTTAGAACAATTGAATGAAATAAAAATAAATTCAAAACTGGAGGAATAAAATGTCGACTATTACAGATTATAAATCGATTATACTTAGAAGTTTCTTAATTCTCAGTCAGGTAGTGTTAATCCTCCGCATACAACAAGAGAATGACCGCAGAAAGCACTGTTCATTGCATGCCAAAACATTATAAAAGAAACGCCACAAGCAATTTTTTTTTTTAAGATTACTGAAAATATGGTCAGATAAGCAAGTTTCTGTAGAGAAAAATAAAATAGCCATCAACATATTCCAGGAAAATTAAGCTCCATTAAGCATATGATGAGATAAAACAATCGACCTAAACGAAAAGACAACGAAAGGAAAAAGCCAATTGGACAGAAACAACATTTGCCATCGCGCTGTTTTTACCAGTCATCAACAATACCATTAAAAGTACAGTGAGCTCCCTTCTAACAACAGAACGTTATTACGATCGATTGAAATTTAGCACGACAAGAATTTGAAGAACCAAAATGAAATGTATACAGCTTACTTCAGTCCTTGCTCTGAGTATAAAAATACTGTAATGGTGTTAGTGGGAGAGTCGTTGAGATGGAAAAACAACGAGTCAAGTTCTGGAACTGAACTGAGTTAATTTCTTAAACAAAAAAAAATGGGTTTTTATGTATTCTACATTGAAGAATTTGATTGGAAGATTAATTAAAAATATACAGAATGATTGGATAAAAACATAACAAACTTAAATTAATTAACTAATTAAACGGAAAAGAATTTAAAAATAAACTAGAAATTAGGAAATAGAAAACGAATGCTTTAAAATAAATAACGGTTAACGATTAAAATGAAATACAGATTAATAATTTCTACAAAAAAATACAAATAAATGATATCTAAAAATATTTACATATAAACACAATATTACGAAAAGACGAGGCAAAATCAATGAAGGGAAGAAAACAACTCTAAAAAATCATTTGAAAAAACAAACCAAACCAAAGCAAACAAAACAAAACAAAGAACAACAGCATTCTATTTCAGCAATAATCTGGACATTTCAAAATATTGAGATAAAACAATGATTCAAAACTTTCCTTTAACTGTCATTCGTATTATCTTTTTCCGTTTGGAATTTCAAAAAAAAAAAAAGTATCTAAGTATCTGTTTGTTGTTCGAGAAATAATCTTAGAAGTCATTATAATATATACATATACTAGTTGTACCCGGCATGCGTTGCAATGCCACTCAAAAGAAAAAAAGTGTTTGTGTTTTAATTCTGTTTATTGAAGTGCTTTTGGATACACAATATTTTTTTGTTTTTCCGTCTGGTGCATACACGAATAAATCAGAAGGTTTTCCAACGCGTGAGCAGGCCACATACAGCTGTCCAAGTGTGAAACATGGATTTTCCAAATTTAGTTCACACACTTGTAGCGATTGCCCCTGTGTTTTGTTGATGGCCATGCAAATGCGAGTCACACCGGAAACTGCAAACGTTGAAACCGGAAATACACTCATTTGTTGAACCAGATATTGTAAAATGGTTCTACTAATTCAGAAACCTTCGCGGGCGTGCGCACAACAACTCACCAAAGTTTCATCGTAATCTGGTGAATGGTGTAGGAACGCATACGGGACAAACAAACAAAGAAACATTCATTTTTAAATTCTAAGAAGATAAGTGTATCAAGTCAGCAGTCAGTAAAGGACTTGCCCACTGTAGTAGAACAAATGCAAATCAGTTGGAGAATATACTGTATATAAGTACCAATCAGAAACATGAGCAACATGTGTCTTTCAGATGCTTGAAGTTATTTGAAAAACCGCAGATTATTCGTTATGGAATAAAATCAACCAGTTCCATCAGTTTTCGATTTGTATTTATTCTCAGTCTAACTACAGTACGGCTATGTAATGTAGATCTTAAAAGATTTAAGTAAAATACTTAGCTACAGATGTCAGATTTCCTTGCTTTATTAAGATTATGTTTGCAGGTCCTAAAGCTTCCATTGGTTCCCATATGGAAAGTAAATCAATTTAGAATATCATTGGTGCTGCTACTGTAGGGTCATACGGCATTAGTTAACTAAAATCGGCGGATAATTACTTTCTAGATTTTACCAGGTCTAAGAATGCAGTAGATAATTACATTGTTTAGTAAATCTGAGTAAGAATAATTTACAAGAAAATCCATTATAAATGAAATCGCGGAACACAGTATAGAACAGTGGCGCCGCTCTAACGGGAAAATTGACAAATTGTTAGGGTTAAACGACAATTTTTTTTTATTTTTAAAACACTTTTTAACTTCTGAAAAGGTGTGGAACTAAGTTTTAAATAATCAACATCTTTCGAATGCCGTTTTGAAGATTTTATTACAGTCCAATCACTTTTGAAAAAATTATATATCCGTATATATCCATCAGTCTTTTCTTGCCAAAGTCGATTGACATCGGCATTGGGTAAAAAAACTGTGATTGCTGTTGGAATCTACGCTAGTTACTGTAATAAAAAATTTAAATTTAAAAAAGATTTAACGTGCATTTGTACTGATTTAAAAATAAAATAAAATTAATAAAATAAATATTTAAACGCATTAAAATACATAAAGGACACGACTGGTTTCGCCTCAACAACGAGGCATTGATGAGTGACGAAACCGTCATTGAGGCAAAACCGGTAGTGTCCTTTGTGTATTTTAATGTGTTTAAATATTTTTTAAAACACACTTGACTAGTCTTTCAAAAAATATTTAAACACATTAAAATACGCAAAGGACCCCGCGACCGGTTTTGCCTCAATGACGGTTTCGTCGCTCGTCAATGCCTCGTAGTTGAGGCGAAACCGGTCGTGTCCTTTATGTATTTTAATGCGTTTAAATAGTTTTTTAAAAAAAACTAGTCAAGTGTGTTGGCCTTTTTTATTTTATTTTTAAATGAAATTTAAATATAATGATTTAACAATGCTCTTGTCGTCTACTATTTGCACCTGTGGAACACTGGACTTGTAGCATTGACATACTTAAAATTAAGTCTCGTATCGTTAAAATGAAAAGCAACAATACACCAAAAGTTAATGCCAGAAAAATACCTATTGTGCACGGATTTCTTTTTGCTTTTTAAATTATTTATTAGTAGCACTTTCCCGTCATTTTCACTTACCCACCCGTCTTTTGAATGTTCAATGAAAAGCAGATATTGAGAATCAATTGGTGTGTAATGAATGGATACCTAATGAATCACTAACACAGATTCGTTGTTAGCGTGTGACTCTGTGTTTGCAATGGCTGACCTGGGTTTTCGTGATCGATGGACATAAGACTTTAGAGGAGCGGCTTCCGGTGTGTGTGTGGGTTCACGAGGCCTCCCACCCCAATGATAAATATCATCCGCGATCTAAAATGACACTGGAACACTCAATTTCCTCATGGGCTAATTTGCTGGCGTTCCAAGGTTCCTTTATTCGCGCAATTTTTTTTTATCTATTTTTTTTTTCCCTTTATCTGTTCAAACATCTCAAGCTAAATTACCGTTTACGGTTTTCAGAACAAAAAAACAAATAAAGAAAAAAAGGGAATGTGTGACATTAATTGATCATGTGAAATCAGTAGTAAAGGTATCTCATTCACAACATATCCTATGTATTTTTTGTTTGTTTTGTTTTTTAAATAACTATTCTTCTACAAGCATCTGAATTATAGCGCATCTCAGTTAGCTAACAATCACTATAACGATTGTTTTCTTTCTATTAGGTCACCGCAACAATAAGTCAAATTAATTGTTGCCGGTTTCTGCAGTTAAATCATATATCTTGTATACTGCGTAGTAACTCAGTTTAAACTACCTAAAAGAACATTATACCACATCGATCTTATCTAGTGTTGAATGGAATTACGTATTTGTAGAAACCTATTCTCGATAATTCTTTAAAAAGCTTTCTTTTTTTTTTGTTTTTAATTTTATTTTAAATTAGTAGTTACAAACTTTTCAGTGAACACATTAATAGAGCCATATACCTGAATATAAGAGAAAAACTTTATACTTGCAATAGACGACAGTTTCAAGTCGACTTGAAAAGGCTGTCTCTCGGCGGCGAAACTATCGTGTGTATATTGCATATATAAAGTTTTTCTGTATAAAGTTTTTCTCATATATTCAGGTGTATGGCTCTATTAATGTGTTCAATAATACGCAGATACACGTAAATTCTTACATCAATGTAACTTTTCAGTCTCTGAAGCCTTTTCTCCTTCTTTTGATGTTGAGTAAAACTCACGTCCTTCAATGAAAAGTATTTTACCCTCCTTCCCTCTCTCCCTCAACTGGAGAACTGAGTTTCTTGGATTGCTACCATTTTTCACAATTCTAATTGTCGACGATGTACTGAGTGTTTTTACAAGATACAAAGTACATTGAGTATTGAGGTACATTGAGTTATATTGATAACTGTAATTTGCTACTTGCTAATATGTTGTAAACAATTTGTCTTCCTGATTGCCATTCGATCAGCGTAGCTTCCAAATACCCTTTTCTGGTTGCCCTTTCTTTATTGAACCTTTCTTTTTAACTTCTTAGAAATTATTTACACTGAACTTAAGTAGTTCTGATTTTAAATGTTTGAAATTTTTCGAAAACTGTTTGTAAATCTTCGACCATGCTTTTGGAGAACTTAAGTTTACAGTTGTAATTGAATTATCAAAGTGTCTGGAATAGATTAATGCCATCTTAATTACAGCGGAAGAAGATAATTAAAGAAAGATTCAGTTAACATGGATAATAAAAATTGTTAAGTTTAAGCTTTAGGATGAATCACATACTGTTATTGTGAGAGGGAACAATATTCAGTGAATTATAATATAAGATAGTAACTGCGGAACAGTTCTTGATATGCTTTGGTAAACGTAATTTTTACTATTAATATTGTTTTTCAGCAACCTGTGTTAAAAACTGAAAAAAATTATGATTTAAGCCAGATTTAAGCATTTTCTACAGTTAATGTTCTAACCAGGACATTAATCTAATGAATTTTAGTTTTATTATATACCTTACATTGAGATCACAGTACACTTTCCATTAAAATTTTCAGCAAAAAAAAACTCATTATTTTATTATTTAATTTTTCTTTTCAGCTTGCATTATTTACGTTTATCGGCACGTTGCTTTTCTGTCATTTCCTAATTCCTTTTTTTTATTTCCAGAAGACAAATCGCTGAGGCAGAGGGCTTTTTATTTGTTCCTTTGACCTTTTCAAACGCTTTCCCCTTTGGAAAGCCATTTCATCTCAGAGCAAAGAATTGTTTTCAAGATGGAACTTTTAAATATTTAAAGAAAACATTGGAATCACCCACTACCTCATGCGGCTCGATTGAATTTGTAAGTGGAGATGTCAACGACTGTTTTGGCAAAGGCTCTCAACCACAAGCCACCAATGACACAAGATGTACACTGATCTTTATCATAAAACAGGGAGGAGACACTGAAGTGAGTGGCATTGCAAATGCTAATTTAGATAAGGAAAACTTCTAATACTTACGTAAAAGGGAGTAGGCTACGTTCGAGAAATCCATTCTACAAAGCCTACATTCCATTCAGGCAGATTTTACGAAAATGCTATATCTTTTCCCTTCACATAATATATTTACTCCCACATTGGATTGAAATTAAGGCTGACTTAACAAATTGTTATTCTATGGATATTGCTGACTTTCTTTACGAGCTTTTTAATTCGCACTTAATTCATCCAAACATGAAACTGGAACCATTCCTTGGACTGCAGATATTTAACCGTGATGTTCTGTAAAATTTAAACACAGCAGAAATGAGGGCTTAAATTGCCATTGAAGAAAATATTATAAAATTCATTGAAGAAAATATTGTAAACTTTCTTTTTCCCATAAAAGCTTAGGAAAAACAACTGCATTTTCAAATTTGAATCTGAAATTTAGTGAATCATCAGATGTTGCCATCTTTTCTTTTCTATTTCTTTTTGTTTTCTCTGTAAATAAATAAGAATATTATCTTGGAATTCCGATTAATTACTCGGATGTGGGTTTAGTGTTAGATATGTTCAAACCAAAAGTCAAATACACATAGCAAATAGAAGTGTTCGTAGTTCGCAACTTTTTCTGTGATTTTTCTGTTTCCTTTAAAATTTTCTTTTTGTTTTTCATTAACGATAGAGATTAGTTTATTGTTATCTATCTTATTCGTAGGAGTAAAGAAACTCAGTAAATTTCGTGGTGACCTTTGATATCTTTGATTGCTCAATGTAAAGCTAAACAATGACTATAATATTGTTTTTTCTTTTTTATTTCATTTTAGATGAACAGTAAAGTCTACCCAGGAATTAAAAAAAATTCCTAAGGGTGCACCTAAGGAATTAGTAACAGGTGCTAACTTAATAATAATAAGAATAAAAAGATCACTTGTGGTTATAAAGCAAGTTTACAAAGTTATCTCTCACTAATTCTTTGATAATACATAAAATAAAATATTTAATATATATAGATGATTCAGGAGAATGTACCAGCACTTACGGAGCTCATTTTTGACGACATTTTGAGCAAAAAATGTTGTATACACGCGGGTCCTATTTTCAAAATTTACAGAGTTACAATGATGTGAAATTTCTTTGTAAAAGACCTCTTTCGTTAGTTGGAGGAGTGAAAACAAATGAGACATAAAAAATAAACTTTTCAGAAATAATATTTTCTTTTAAATAAATCATCACGAACGCATCAAATTAAATTTACAAAATTCCTCTAATTTCACATCTTCCAAAATCTACACCTATGCAATATTTCGGAAAGCCTAATCGGCCTTTCCTTTCTCAAGCGTTTCACAAAACAACTAAAAATAACAATTACGACACTCGTACGACACTTAATGCAAGAACCATTATTACAAAAAATAATGTTTTTTTGTTTTTGTTTTGTTTTTGTAATAATGCTTCTTGCATTGAGTGTCATACGAGGCACGGAGCACGTTTTATTTTCTTAATTGTTATTTTTAGTTGTTTTGTGAAACGCTTGATAAAGGAAAGGCCGATTAGGCTTTCTGAAATATTGCGTAGGTGTAGATTTTGGAAAATGTGAAATTAAAGGAGTTCTGTAAATTTAATATTTTCTTTTATTGAAAACGCATTACTGTGAACAAAGCGACTCAAGTCGATAGGACTGCTATGATTTTTAACAATATTGTTCTGATAAGTTGAGTCAGAATGTTGGAGTTAAAATTTAATACAACTTTCTGTACGACGCAATTAAGGAATTCACAGCACATTTTCAGCATCAACACTCTAGCCAATAATAGACAACATTATTTCTGAAAAGTTCATTCTTTATTTTGTCATTTGTTTTTACTGCTTAACTAATGAAAAGGTCTTTTACAAACAACCTTCACGTTATTATAGCACTGTAAATACTGAGGATAGGATTCGGGTTTATATGACATTTTTTTGCCCAAAATATCGTAATAAATGAGCTCCTTAAGTGGCGGTCACTCCGTCTGAATCACACATATATATAAATCAGAATATTCTGCAATAGCCTTTGTAAATGTATACATACAGGGTGGGCATAAAAGATTGGTGGGATTTCAAAGATGTGTATTTCTGTATTGCGTAACGTGCAGTCATGACATCTCTCCATTGGAAATGCAACTGTCCACGTTTAATGCGCGTCACTCAAAGTCTCTCAATGTGCACACCTTTCGTCACCCTGCACGCGGTGGTCTAATTCCTGACAGACTCGATGAAGCATTTCCGGTGTGACGGCCTCCACAGCAAGGGTGATCCGTTCCTTGATACCACTGATGGATCTAGGCATTGGGGGGTAGTCTTAGAAAGAAGACACCCATAGAAAGAAGTCACATGGCGTTAGGGCCGGGGATCGTGGTGGCCATCGCCTGAGATGGTTGTAAGCATCTATAGCACGTTCAGTGCAGCGCTCCGGAGGACGGTTGCAAGTTGTGGAGGTCGGCGGGTCATGCTTCATCGTGTCAGGCAGGAATTAGTCTAACGCTCGGATGTGTACCGGGTGACCAAAGGTGCGCACGTTGAGGAACGTTGAGTAGTTGCACTTCCAATTCAGAAATGTCATGATTGTATACGTTAAGATAAGCAGAAAATGCACGTCTTAGAAACCCCCCCCCCATTCTTTTATGCCCACCGTGTATCTACAGACTTCAAAAAACTTAGAAACTTTTATTTAAGAAATTTATGTGTATATGATAGTAATTTGATTTCTAAGGATCTTTCATATTTTGTTCTACGGATCTTTAAAAGATATTAAAGATCCGTAGAACATTATAACTAGTAAAAATGGACATGACACATAAACAGATGGTTTTTTTTTTGTAATATCGTAATTTAATTCTATTTTGTATTTCTGTTGTCTTTGGAATTTTTTCAGTTTTACAGTGCTGCAAGTTGAAATCAAAAGAAAACTAAATTTAAGTATTATATTATGATTTTGAATTGTTTTGTTGTCCTCTAAGTTCTCAAGACCGTAGAGAAACTGTTATTTCCTCTCCTGTTTTGGTGAATTGCTCTTTTTTTTTATGTGGGGGAACATTGCGTTCTTTGTACTTTCTTTTTTCAAAGATATAAATTGTTGTTCCTTTATTTAGCATTTCTATAAAAGAAAGAAGAAAAGAAAAGGAAAAAAAAAATCACTGAAATTGTTTGGAGCTTCTGAATAACCGTCTTGGGGGTGGTGTGGGTCTCACGAATCCTTAGTTTCATTTCTGCAGTAAATTCCCAGAAGACAGAGACTTCGTCTTCGAGACTGAATGGCTAGATTGGTTTCAGCTTTTGGATGAATATGAAACATTTTCACAAACGTTTTCTGGTCTTTTTTATTTATTTATTTTTACTCTTCCTTTCTCCTTCCTTTGAAAAACACTTACAGTTGAGGACCTACAGTAACGTTAGTCCATTTTTTCCTTTTCGCTACAGAATATTATAAAAGTACTAAAGCATATAGTTTTGTAGGTTCGTCCGTTAGAATGATCAACTGTCATCTAATGCATCAACTAATTTAATTGTTGACTTTTTTTTTTTTGCTTTTTAAAAGAATTTTGCGAATTTATTTTTGGTTGAAGTTAAAAGCAGGCTTAGGAATTCTGACCACAATATTATCGTGTATTTTATTTTTGTTGTTTGGTTGTAGGAGATTACACATTGATAAAATGCATCTCACAAGGGAAGTGCATGATCTCGAACGCTGAGAACCGCACGAAAATGTGCTTAGAATATAAACAGCCGAAAAACAGTGGTATGAGTCATTCTCATGCAAAACTGCAGGTCTTACCACGAGAGACATTTGAATGATCACCTATTGAAGGTCCAAGAGAGGAACTTTGGTAATGCGAAGAAACAAAATATCTGTTGTTCAGATAGCGTAATTATTTTAAGCAGAGGGAATTACAGCAATATAGTCACGACATTGAAATATGTGTGTTTTTGGTCCTATTATATCAATATTTTGTTTCTTCGCGTTACCAAAGTTCCTCTCTTGGATCTTCAATAGGTGATCATTCAAATGTCTCTCGTTTGAAGACGTGCAGTTTTGCATGAGAATGTCTCATACCACTGTTTTTGGCACGAGCGATTTATATTCTAAGCACATTTTCGTGCGGTTCTCAGCGTTCGAGGTCACGCACTTCCCTTGTCAGTTGAATGAAGTGGGATGTATTTTGTATCGCAGACTTGAAACAGATTGGTTACAGCACTGGTTACGAGACACAAGCGTTTTAATGTTTGTTCTACTGCTTAGAAATCATTTGCTCAGGAAGGAAGAACAGAACCAATTTTTCACCGAAATCTTCAAGGAAGGAACTTTCGTTGCTGCAAATCCTGTCCGTAAACTTTACGACAGTCGTTCTGAGGAATCGACTAAGAAATAAAACACTTTTAGAAGATGCAATTGGTTCAGACAGTATATTGATCTTTCTGCTTGTTAAGACTTTTTCTTAAAACTTTTATTTCTTTCTTTTTTTTTTTTTTTCTTCAAAATTAAAACTTGAAAGTTACTTTTATGTATTTTTTTTTACAATCCAATAATGAGAAGTTTCATTAAAATAATGTCTAACAGATGGATGTTAATGATCATGTTTACGCGAGAATTACGAAAAACACGAGATCTCGCCATTAGCCTCTTCAGCAGGTCTCAAGGAATTTAGTATTTTTAATGTCTGTCACTAGGAAAATGATACATAATGAATTTATTGTTTGTTTATTGACTGTTTTCAATTTATTGAAACTATATTAAACTGTAGTAAAAGTCTCTTGCATTTCCCCGTATTATAATTCATTTAAATATTTCAATATTTTGTGAGAAGACATGGATAGAGACTATTCTCGCATAAATTACGTGAAATTACGAAAATACGGGATCGTCAACACCCATCTGTTAGACATTAACTGTTAACAATTCTAACAAACTAAACACCACTGCAAGACAAAATCGATAACATTAGAACGTTACATCAAAAATTTCAAATTTAGTACTTTTCAAAGCCAGTTTGTATAATTAAAGATATCTAGATCCTTGTTAAAGATCTAACTTTCTTCTACTTTCCTTAACCAACAACGGTGCTGTCTCTGTGTATTCAGTGCTTTTGCTTGTTGCATCTGATCCGATGACATATAATTAGATAATTAAGCCTAACCTTCTTGTGAATTCATCATAATGGAACATGTGCTAGCATGTAATAGATCTAATTACATAATAACAACAATTAAAAGCCATTAACAAGATTATGCTCATTAGGTCCGTGGATATTTTCAATTAAATTCCATTAGCTAAATAGAACTTGCACAACACCAAATTGTTGTTCCACTTTAAAATGATGTTGGTTTTTTTTTGTTTTTTTTTGTTAATAAATGTAAATTCCAAGAATTTCTTTTATTAAAAAAAAAAAGCTTGCATGACAAGATGGAATATGGAATATATATATAAAAAAAATCATTCCAAAGAACGAATTATGCTTTTTGTTTGTTTTTTTAAACTAGCATGATAACCAGATACCACAGGATATTATTATCGATTTGCTTTAACTTCCTAACACTCCTTAATGTGCATCACAGAACAAAATAAAAAATTTAGGAAAAAGATTCCATTTGAAGTCGAAATACGTTGTGATCAGGATAACTTAAAAACTATTCATGAAATTTTAGAGCTAGATTTAGATTGATGCAAGAAAGTTAAATTGAATACAGGTAACTCTCGAACAACACTGTACTTGAAGATCACGAGTTTCGAAGAACACGGATACCTTCCCCCGAATTACACGGTACTCGAAGAACACGATTTTCGAGTAATTCTTTTGAAAAAGAATAAAATACTTATATTATTTAATATAAAATTACAGTAGTTAAAAATTTAGAGTAATATTCTCATCAATTACGTCAGCGATTAATGAACTATTAACCTTTTTAATACTTTTAGTGTTTTAGAATTATATTTTTCCCAATTGATTTGACTGAATAATTTATATTTTATGTAGTTTTCCAATCTTAAACCAAAATTATTCTTCAATTTATTGATTTGAAAGATTTTCAACCAATTGTATCGAGTTATTTTTTCATTATTTTGATTATTTTTTTCCCTATTGACATTATAATATTATTCATAATTATTTTATAAATAATTTTTTCTTTAATAATAAGTATTTTACATTTTTTAAAAATAAAAATTTTTAGTTTTATATTTAACAAAAAAGAAAATTTAAAATGTTTTTTTTTTTTTATTTTCACACTTGAAACGGAATCCCGTTTTTTGTAGTCTCGAACAACACGGTTTCAAAGAACACGGACCCAATTTAATCGTGTTCTTCGGGGATTACCTGTATGTAACTTTCTTGCGTCTATCTAAATCTACCTCTAAAATTTTAGCTTCGCAGATTGAATAATTTTTAAATTATCCTGATTATTTCGACTTCAAATGGAATTCGTATTGAATTTGATACAGTTCCAACAAATAGTTAAAGCTGTGGGCAAAGAACTGCCAAAAGATACTGGCATTACGCAGAAAGTACGAGGATCTTAGTGATCGTACAAAACTGAAATCGTAAAAATACATGAATATTACATAATGTGATCTCCTTGTTGAATTCGAAAGAAATTGGACTCATAGGGGCCGTTAAAGCAGTTTACGAATACCCGAGTTTACGAAAAGGTGCCATTTTGTTATGATAACTTACATAAATGTACTCACAAATTGCACGTAAATGTTAAGAAAAAATACTATCTTTTGATGTAACTATCTTAAGATCTAACTATGAGATTATTGGCTTGCCAACTATATCTTAGCCATTCAGCCACGAGACTTACGTGTCCGAACCAGGGTTCGAATCCTGGCACCGGTGTGGATGTTTACGTCCTTTCCTGTGTGTATCTTCTTCACTTTCTTCAGGTTTGAAGCCATTTCATAATGGTTTCCTGGCAAGGAAAACCCCCCCAGTATCTCTTCCAAGATGAGAAGGAAAACTGTCAACCCTACGCTTGATTCTTGTTCCCTTACATAGTATTTGCCCCAAAGAATATTTTCATGAATCCTTCGATGGAAGCCTACTTCTGTATCGGTGAACGCACTTCAACACACACAACTATATCTCGCTTATTACATCTAAAATAACATGCATCAAGTTTTATATATATATAACTTGATATATTTTTTATATATAATATATAA
>JAFIDM010010028.1:23036816-23048449 GCA_023159025.1 Thereuonema tuberculata | reverse complement strand
AATGAAAAGAAAAAAAAAATCATGCTGATCATATAGATGTAAAATATAGTCGATATATGAATGTCAGAGAAATTAATTCACGATCAAGACCTTTCAAACTATTTATTTTAGAAACAATAACTTTTTAGATTTAGACTAATAATAAAAAGAAAAAGATTCTCTATTGATTTTTGTACATGTAAAAAGCTAGGAATCAAAAGCCGTCAAGGTAAGTTTATAATTATTGATTTTGATGCTTACTTATGTCATAGGTGAAGTATTTTAGGTCAAAATACAGAAACACTACTATCACAATACCTTGGACATAAATGCCTAGTAATGTTTACTTCTAACTTTACAGTCGTCGCGTCGAATTTTGAAACCGGAAACACATTATCATTGACTAATTTCGCCAGTATCAATGCCATAAGCTCCGCAGGAAATATAAATCTCAATTATCAAAAATAGGAAATATCAAAAATCTCACCTACATCTTCTTGAAATCGACGAGCAACGTTAAGAATAATTTCCCTACTTGATTTTTGAGAACTTTTCCTCGTCGAAATGTTGAATGCGAAGCAGCGACCGACATTTTCTCTTCTATTTGAATGTGACCGACCGGCCAGGAAAGGAAAATCTATAATCTGCGTTGCATTCTGGGAGTTTTAACTCTGGCCGCATTGATAATACAGTATTATTTCGAACACCTTTTCGAAATTTGTACATGCTAAAGTATGTGCTTGGAGGTTATCTCTCATCAGTTGAACAGATCAATTTCTTAATGAAATATAATTCATCCGTGACAAAGTGATTTTGTCGGAGTACGTACGATAATCGTACAAGAAGTTAATAAAATTAAATGCTAAAATGAATCCCCGTCACCTATTTATTTCTAAGCAAAACTATTTAGTTCTAAGAACGAAAACATTTAGATTAAAAAAAAAACCTCTTCAAAATATAATCATACTGTTAATAATACTACACCATTTTAACCTTTCTTCCTTCTATATTCCGGCGATATTTCGCGAAACCATATAATTTTTGAAACCAAAAAAGCCTTTTTCTTTTCCAAAAATAACTTTTGAATTTATCTCAATGCTACTCAAAAGCATCCCTCATTATTATTGAGTTTAACACGTTATTGGGTTTTCTTTCCAATAAAGTAACTTAATAGTAACATATCACAATCACGTAATTATGTGTCATTTACATCTAAATTAAACGTAATAAGTTATGAAGTATATTGTTAATAAGTTTATTAATATTTACGATGTTTTTTAATAATTTTTTAAACATTTTAGAATGTGTTAAAACTAGAACGAATTGCTTTTTTATATAAATTTTAGTAAGTTGTTTAATCACAGCTCACTTATTATTATTATCTCGAAAAAGTTTCAAACCATGGGTTTCCCCAGCTAAGACAATATGGCGGGTCAAGGACCAAAGCACATATTGCCAAGTGTTAAAAAAAAAAATTAAAAAAAAAGTTTGGAAAAATAGTTAGGGATGGGGATACGTGTGTCCATAAGCACCATATTATTATTATTATTATTATTATTATCTCGAAAAAGTTTCAGACCAATTATTATTATTATTATTATTGTGTGATAAAAATATCGTTTCTCTTTGAATTTTTTTCCCTCAATAGAAATAATGAGAAATATTTCTGTTTTGGCGTAGTGAATGTGGATCATATGTATAGGAACTGTTTCATTATATTATAACGAGAGTTATGTGGAAGGGTCAGACCAAATTCCTCCTCCAAAGGGGTTTCACACTGATTTGCAATATGCGTGTATGAATGTATGTATGTATGTGTGTGTGAGTGACACCTTGTTTTCTCTGTGATCGGGGTAGCTACGGTTGCCAAGGAGAATTACGAAAAATTCGAATCGGTCACTAACACGCTGGGTCGATGACAATGTTATAAGACCATTTTTTTTTATTTCTCACTGCATTTCATAAACACAAATGTTAACATGTAAGTTACACAAAAATAAATAAAAAAAAAGTTGAATTTTAACTTTCAAATTATAAAAGAAATCGAATTGGATAAGAGATATATTGTTAGTAAGACAAATTATTACAATATATATATGAGCGAATATAAGAAAAATATTATTTTTTAAGCAAATTTCAGTATGTCTATTTATAAGTATTAAAATATTTCATTTTCATGATAAGTATGGCAGACATACTTAGAATATATCTTTTTATTGTTTCTTGATATAATATTTATTACGAATTACTTCGAAAATTTTTGTTTTTAAATTTATTCTTACCAATTTTTGGAATGTGTGTCCAGTATATATAATTTTATAATAAGCTATTTGGTAATCTTTATAATTGCATTTACTCAGTATTATATTCAATATAGAAATTAATATATAACAAATTAAAACTTAATTATAATAATTGATTATTATATCGAAATTAATTCAGCAAATTAATTTGCTTAAATTATTTTGTAGTTTGTAAGTTTTTAAGTCATGTGATTTATTTGCAATTACAGAACTTATTAATTGTTAAGAAGAAATAAGATTAAAATCTTATTTTTATTAACTTGCTTTAATTGGTTTCTGAAGTTAATGTAAATTACTGCCTTTGCATTGTCGTTGTAAGTTAGTAAATTCATTTTAATAACTCCGTTATAATTGTTATCAAAGTTAATTCAATTAATTCAATTAAATCTTAATTATTAGACAGAAGAGATTAAATTTCAAAACAATTCTGAGCAATTATTTTGTTTTTCTTAATATTGATAATAAGAGTGGAGTTGAATTGATGCAGTTTATTGGGTATGACGCAACCATGTTTGGCTAATTAATATGCTTTATGTTCTCTTTAACGTAAACGAACCTTGATTGAATGGATACAAAATGGCGGTGTTGTCCTGCTTGATCTTGACTGGGGAAGACAGTCACACAAAGATTTTTGCAAGGATCGATGCATGGAAGGTGCCACTCCGAGCAAAAGGAGGGGGGCAAAAGAGGTTCAGAGGTGGAGTCCCTAGACACGACGATTGATATCTTCCTACACTTAGGGAAGGGCTGAAATCGGATTTATGATAGAAGGGCTGATATTCAAGAATGAGGTGAACCATATTCATAGCCTGACTACGTTAAGTGGTTAATGTTACACAACGAGATACGCTCTTGATGCTGCAAATAAAAAGTGAAGCCATAAGATCTGTTCAGCTCCACATTATAGAAGCCTTACAGTGTGTTATGAAACGTTATATTCTATATTTCCGGTATCGATTCATTCGAAGCTTTGTTGTTTTTTAATCGAATATAGTACGTTATTACTGTTTTATCAGAATACGATCCTTCACAAAATAACAATAACTTCATAATAATAGTAATAAATACTGAATTCATTAGTGATCCATAGAATGTCCAGTGATTTAATAAAAACAAATAGTAAGAAATTTTTTCTCACTGAGTTATTATTTAGTCTGAATTAATTAATTTTAATTGAAGTTTAAAAAAATACCGCAGATTTCGAATTTTTTCACAGATTGCTTAACACATTCTTTATGCTCACATGAAGATAAAGAGAGCACGAAGTAAGGCTTCTACAATTACAGCCGAATGCTAAGAAGATCGGAGGCCAATTCAACACTCCTTGAAATATATTTCTAAGCTTTGTAAATTGTGAAAGCTTTGCCGTAGTTCCATGGATCCCTACATGTTATTACAAGCATAATAATACCTTTTATATTTATTTATTTTTTTCATTTTAAACCTCATCAAAATAAAATACTTTATTTTGAACCATTTGATATTTATAATTTTTTTTTTCAAATTTGCAAATTAATCATTGTTAAATTATTGACTAAGAACTTTCGCGAAAATCTCAAGATTTGGTATATTTCTAATACCTAAATAAAAAATTATTTAATTTTATTTATTTAAAATAGCAGATACAGGAAAGACTCTGAAGATACAGCTAATAGTAAAATCGATTTTTACAGTTCTATCATCAAAAAGCATCTTACCAAATACTAAATGAATGTAACTATAAGAATGATTATGAAATTGCTGTATATTGAATTTGATTTATTCTTAATATTAGTGAAAAAAATATTGTATTGTTATCTGTTTCAGCAAACAGATCACAAAATTTACATTCTACAAAAATGATGATTTTTTTTTATTAACATAAAAAATATGTATTATGTTCTTGTGATTCGAATTTTGTAGGCTCTTGCTCCGTGTAATTCTTTTTCTTCGTTATTCTGTTGCATGCAGCAGTTTCAAAGGAGTTCCCATCACGGCGAACCTCTAGAAAGATTCTTTTAATATCCTGAGAAAGATGTGGTCTTTCCATTTGTCTTTGAAGGAAAAGATGAAGGAGCAGACAAGCAAAGGAACGGAAATAATCATCCATGCCGACGCCGAATTCGAACCCAGGTTCCGACACATCTGCCTCTTGAAAGGCCTTCGCTTTTGCCACAAGGCTATGCCGTAACGGCCTTCCCATATAATTAGACAGTTTCGTTGGGATCTCGTAACGCCGTTACAATCGACCAATCTTAACCGAGGTATATCAACTGTATTTTCTTAAACTATTGCTAGCAATTCTTGTTCTACTGCTTTTCTGTGGAAGTTTTTTGCCGTCTTCACATTCCAAATTCACCCCGGAATCTACAGCCGGAAAACACAAAAATCACTATGCAAGTTTCATGGTAAAAAAATGCAGGTCAAGTTTAGTGAAGAACCATTTAATCCCGGTCCAAAATTTTCTAGAGAAAACAAGCTCTTGCTCCTGCAAATGCATACGTACTGTTTTTATGATCTCACCATTCACTAGATTAAACTATTCAATATCAAATTTTCGTGTTATTCAATGAGAAATTTTGCAACCGATTTTAGTTTTCTTTACTATCTTAATGAATTGAACTGATAGCGTTCTGTTATGACGTCACAGGTCATCAGCCACCGCTTGGTGTCGTTCTCTTTGATCGATGCCGAATAAATTGTTTGTTTAATGCTGAGCGTTGCTGATTCTCATCGAACTTCCGCCGGAAGAAGAAACGGAAACGGAAGTGCTATGCGCTACTCTCGACGTCACTCGAAAGGAACCCTGATAAGATAGAAGAATGATACTAGAATTTGCTGACTAAGGAACTGTCTTTTCTTTCTGCCCGTTGGGCAAATATCTTTCTTAGAAAACACTTTTTTTTCTCCTTGGTAATAAATCTTTGCAGCAAATATAGTTTCTTTACTTTTCTGTACAAATTGAGTCTACATTGAAACTTCTATAAAGTGTTTAAACAAAAGGATTTTTTTTTCTTTAAGTTTGATATTATGAAGACTGAAAATGTCAAAGTATTAGGGGATGTTAATTTTGCCCTGAATTCCTAACCTAACAGTTACTTACAGATCTCTGCTTGTGATATTCTTCCCAATACAAAACAATGTAGGCCCTCAATAACGTTTAGGCAAATGACAAAGGCTCCATGGCTTCTACAGTCGTCGTGCTGAATGTTGAAACCGGAAACACATTATTATTGACTAATTTGTCCAGTTCAATGCCATAAGCTCCGCAGGAAATATCAATCTCAATTATCAAAAATAGGAAATATCAAAAATCTCACATACATCTTCTTGAAATCGACGAGCAACGTTAAGAATAATTTCCCTACTTGACTTTTGAGACCTTTTCCTCGTCGAAATGTTGAATGTGCATCAGCGACCGCCATTTTCTCTTATATTTGAATGTGACCGACCGGCCAGGAAAGGAAAATCTATAATCTGCGTTGCATTCTGTGAGTTTCAACTCTTGCCGCATTGATAATAAGTCGAGCTTTTTATTTATCGCAATTGATCTTGTAATTTCTGGAGCATTAAACTTTGCTCCGAAAAAAACATCTGAATTCATTGGATAGTTTTTATGTTGACTCTGCAATGCTAAGGAGCAACATAAAAACATTGCTTTCTTGGGTGACTGATAATGACACTGACCTCAGATTTCTTAAAATATCGTTCATTAGCACTGTTATGCTAACCTGAAAGAACAGGAAGAAAAAAAACATGTATCAGTCCTAATAAAGAGAGGACACCCCACCATTTCTGAAGCTCTTCAACGAGAAACATGATCTCAACGGTTTTCAGATTCTCTGAGCGAGGTCTATCTATCCACCAAATTTCAAGTTCTAGCCAATGCAGTTCACGACTTAAAAATGGAACGGGGAATACAAAGCGCAAATATGAAACTTCACAGAAGCCTAAAAGAAAAATAGAAAAATAAAGACTTGGAATTAAACATTTTTAAAAAGATTCTTGACTCGTTCGAATATTTTATATTACAATGATTTTGTTGACAGTCGATAAGAAAGTTAATACGAAGGAACCGTCTCCACTCTACTAAAGGGGAATTGATATGGTGGTTCGGTCACCATCTTTATTGAATCTGTAGAACAGAGACATTGCCAAGGTCGAACGGAATTGGAGAAACGAATCACCTCGTGACCTAATTAAATCCAGCGGAAATGGAGGAACTGTGTGTTTGGTCAACCTTCAAGTGCAGGGATCAGATCTACAAAGCTCATCGCTTGATTTCTATTTTTGAGTCAGTGAAATTCAAGCAAACTCTCGAACCGATACCCGATACTGTTTATCATTAGAACTTCAAAACGAGTATTTTTTAATTAAGTTAGAATTGAAAACTTACATTAATGGACCCCCGCCCTCAGTTAGTTAGTCTGTTTTCTAAAAGAAACTGAGGCTCCTGAGATCAATATGCTTGTTACGGGCATGTATGTCTCTATTAACTTTAGAACCTCTTTAAGGATCCTCTTGAAACGTGACATGCCGGTGAAATGAAAAGAAGATGATTTTTTTTTTTAAAATTCTGAGTTCTTGTCTAGAAATTTCTGCGTGAATGAGACCCAAAAAATATTTTCAGTAGCAAAGCATTTAGAAGCGTAACAATGATGTTTCACCAGGACACGCTAATCCGATTAGTATTCCAGTGCCATTTCACGTGATCTGATACGATTACAATTTAATTGAATTTGGGCAACTCAAGTATTTGCAGATTTTAATTAATTTTCAGCGCTGGATAATGTGAAGAGATCGTTTGCATTCGGAAAGTATAGCAATTAATAAGTCCCAGAGATAAACATCTTTAGGCTTTGAAAAACAAAGAAAGGAAACAGTCTGTCGGTGCTTTAAGGAAATCAGGCATCACGTTCTTTCAGTAATATCTCGTTTCGTTCCTCCAAAGGAACAAAGAAGATGTACATGCATTTACAAAATAACACATATCACCATTACGTAAGCAGTTAACTTTCAAACAGAAACGTTTGCTATTTTTAACAAACACTGCCTTAGATTTGTTACAAAGTACATTCGTTACTAAGAGTCACGTTTCTAATTTAGAAGTAAACGATGATCACGTGAACAAAGTGACTGACTCAGCAAAAATCTATTTAAAGGAAGAGTTAATAGATGATATTTCAGAAAGTTACAGAAATCCCCACACCGAGACAGGAAATACGGTGAAATATTAATCTTTACCATATGTATAGTACGAATCCTATTCAAACCTCATACAAACACTGACTCTAAGAAGAAACTGGATGTTGAAAAAAATAAAAACACGCGTCGTTAGATCACTCGTAAATCTTACGATAAACACAACATCTTTCAGAAAGTTCTAGAACTTCACATCGTATTCTTTTCATCGACTCTGTAAATACAGAGAGTTATGAAAGGCTTAAAATAATATTCCTTTCATTTATTTCATTTATTATTTTAAGAAGTCAAAATAGAAGAAAACCAAATGAAAAATCCTTATCTTTAAAAAACTTTCAATTTACGAGCAATGAATTTCTAAGTGCATTGTAAAAACAGAAAAAGCCAAAAATGCTTCTGAAAGATTTTAAATTGCTTTTACACAATAGCTTACGTCACTAAGTGTATTAATATTAAGAAAGAACCTTTATTGGAAGAGAACAAAGTTAATGGAAAAGCAAAGTTAATATTCTAGGAAGATTATTTGTGGTTTGAATTGATATAATATCACAAAATATTTTGTATTAATGTACATATCTGAATAGTAGTCAAAAATTCCTGGAAAAAAAGAAATTGAAGCCCGTTTCCCATGAAATATTGTGGTTTTTGAATTTTAAAGTCGTGCAAACTACACAAAGATAAACCATGTAGAGTTTCATCGTAAAATCTGCGAAATACAAATAATATCTTATATTCTTTTGTGGTAAAAGATTATAACTTATGAAAAGCCGTTATTTTTGAATATTTTATGATATTATTTCTGTTCCTTCGTTTTTTTTTTTACAGTTTTACTCATTTTCAGTTATTGAGATATTTTTTCGGAAAATAACTAATGCTGTATTTATTATACTAATACTTGCTTATTAATAAGAACTCTAGTCTTTATTAATTTAAGGGATTGAAACGTTCCGTCGACGTCCAACGGTGATTAGTTGTGATTCATGCATAAAATCAAGCCAAGGAAGTAATTAGGTACAATTAGTACACATAAAAAAAAACCGCAATCAATGGTTTTGGTTGGGTTGCATTGTCGATCTGGAACTACATGCAAAGATAAAAAAAAAAGTTACACACAAGACTTTTATCGACTGTGAATCACTCCTACACGCACTCGGTGAACCTTGCTCATGATCAAAAGAGACATATTTCTCATGGCTCAAAAAAAAAAGTTGAATTGTCATTTGAAACGCCTATTTATCTTGTGATGTAAATGGGAATGATTAGGAAAATTGTGATTCTTTGCTGTTTTTCATTTCAATAGATTTTTGTCTGCTATTCAGGGAGTATATAACGTGCTATACAGACACGTTAACATCAAGAAAAGAATCGAGCTTAAACAAAAAAGAGATGTTGCCAATCCCTAACATTGTTACAACACTTGTCAACATTTCTTAAATTACAGCAACCGTTCTAATTCGAATCCTGTCAACATCTTTCGATATTTTACAGAACCGAAATGTGTAAAATAGGTTTACTTATTACGTAAAACTTCTATATTCAACACAAAACTACTGCTTTGCACCAGTATTTCATTCTTTTTATCAAAGAATTTTTTCAAGGCTTATTAAAACATACATAGAAAAGAAAAATCTTCTTTTCTCATACAACAAATACAAAATCATACATGAATAATAACAATAAAACATATTAAATGAACGTGAAATAATACAATCAAACAATACAAGCGTATAAAACATATTGAATAAAAATAACAATAATAATACAAACGTATATAACAAATTGAATAATACATTGAATAAAAATAATAATACAAAACAGGCCTACATCAAATTCAATGTATTATTCAATTTATTATCTACGTTTGTATTATTATTGTTATTTTTATTCAATTGATTATATAAGTTTGTATTATTATTATATTTTTATACGTTTGTATTGTTTGATTGCATTATTTCACGTTCATTTAATATGTTTTATTGTTATTATTCATGTATGATTTTGTATTTGTTGTATGAGAAAAGAAGATTTTCTTTTCTATGTATGTTTTAATAAGCCTTGTTAAAGTTCTTTGATAAAAAGATTGAAATAGTGATGGAAAGCAGTAGTTTTGTGTTGAATATGAAGTTTTATGTAATAATTTCGACATAATTGAGATATTTTAGAACAGGTTTAGTTATTTTTTGCTAAACCATTACAAATTCCTGAATTCAACACTTGGATAATATTCCAGCTTCAACATTTCCTATCGTCAATAACATTCTGCGACATTTCAATTGCGGAATTTCGACCAGTGATATTTTTTCCGGTTTTTCAATTATTGACACAGGCTGTGGATGGTTTGTTTATACGTGAGTAAATTACAGATTGCGTCCAATCCTACAGCTATAATGATTCCATTCATACAACATCAAAACATTGTTAATTTTACGTAATCCGTTCTGCTGCGGATAAACATAGCTTGTGGTAACGAATTTGGTGATATTTCAGTTAGGCCAACGCGATACAAACAATTCTTTAACCGCTAATTTTTTTGAAATTTTTATTTACTACGTAGATACTGTTCTCTGCATTGCAAATAGCATATTACATTTCAAAGGAAAGGATTACAAAATCCTACCCTAACTTTAATAATACAGAACTTCAAAAAATATTGCTTTTCAATTACATTTGATTGATATCTTGACTACTGTACAGTTAGATTATTTTATAGACACAGAAAATGTGAATTATTTGAAAGATATATCGAGTGCGGGACTTAAAAAAATAAGAGAAAGATGTAGTTCACTTTCAATTGCGACATCTAGTGACAAAGATTAGTAATTACTATCGAAGGCTAATGTTTACCTAATATGTTTTGAAGAATTCTCATTCTTCAAGATTTTTTTTATTTTTAAATAAAAAAAATAGTTAATTTTTTTATTATTATTCTTCTTAAAAAAGAAGAAATTCTGTAAATAATTATAACTTTTTGACTTTTTTCGATTTTTTTTTTTAAGTAATGAAAACAATATGAGATTATTATGATAACCACGACATTCCAACAATGTATTTTAAAACTTCCTGAAACTTAAATTGCCAATTCTGCATTAATTCTTAGATTCCTGTAACAAATGTTAGATGGCTAACAATGCTCATTTCTTTCTGTAATATTAGCGTAACAGTGAATGGTGTTAATTAAAATTCATTGTTATCATGATCTAATAGAATGAAACGGTATTATTAGCTAACACTGCATGCTCTCTTTCTGTTACATTAGCATAATAACAAAGAGTGCTAATTAAAATTCATTGTTACCATGATCTAATAGAATAAAATGATATTGTTAGCTAACATTACATATTTTCTTTCTCATAGATTAACGTAACAATGAAAAGAACTATTAAAATTCGTTGTTACCATGATCTAATCGAATAAAATGGTATTGTTAGTCAACATTGCATATTTTCTTTCTGTTAGATTAACGTAACAATGAAGAGTGCTATTAAAATTCAATGTTACCTTGATCTAATAGAATAAAATGGTATTGTTAGCCAAGTGAGAATGATTCAATGCGATCTCCAGATAAACTATAAGTCAATTATTTTAATCAAATCAAAGCACGCGAACAAAATGAATGAAGTCTTCATGACAAACGATTCATTGTTGGATATTAATAGAAATTCATTGTTAATCGTCAGTGAGAGTTAATTGTTTCACTTCTATTTAAATTTTTATTATTTTTTTTATTCTGTATAAAATTCTAACAGATAAATTTATAAATACGACGATACACAGTTTGTTGTTCGGATTTCAAGAAGATACATTCACTAATATATCTTTACTTACTTTTAGTTGTATAAAGAAATATTCACAAGGAAATATTTATTTAATAATGAACCCTCTTTAGAAAAATAGGTCAAAATAAGAAAACTTAACAGCTTTATAAATTTTCTTTCCATAGTTGAGGAAAAAACAATAAACAAACAGAGAAACAAATCAATGTTTTTTGCTTAAGTTCACTTAGTTTGTATTTGCTCAATTTGTAGATATATATATATATATATATTTTTTTTTTGAGGGAAGAGATGGGTGGGGTGAATGTAACTATTTACAGATATTTTTCAACATCTTGAAGAAATACTTTTGGGTCATTCCATATCAAATCATCCAGAAATTTTAGGAAATGTCACC